>OY992501.1:55507354-55958401 GCA_963921215.1 Scoparia ambigualis
GAAAGAGACAAAAGTATTCGGTACATTGTATGAAGAACGATATAAGCGCGTGGTACGCGGGTAATGTAGGTACCGTCCTCTTTTGCATAAAATTATTTTACAAAAATTAAGTAAGTAACTAGGTATTTTTTTAAGTTATTTTTTTTTACAGTTAGTTTTTTTAACAGTTTACCACAGTGTCTGAAGACCCGCCTATATAACCAGTGTGTTCTGCCCACGGAGCAAAAACAAAAAAGGAGGTGTTGCAATCAATGTAGTCCAGCAACTATCAATGTAGTCCTGACGTCACACCGTAGTTGAACTACTTACGACCAGGTGTCGCTTTCGTCAGTACAACTCTCGTTGGCTGGCGAATAGGTTGTTCGTGGCATATTCAGTCTTTTAAAGAATTATAAAAAATTCTCGACCCAAACTTTTTGTTAGCGTTTTTGTTGTTTTTGTTAGTGTTAGATAAAACGAGATTAAACGGAATAAACATATATTTCCACTCGTAAGTAATATTTAAATTAAATTTATACTTCATCAAATAAAGTTACGACATACACGACATCTAGTGAAATATAGCAGAACTTTTATGACAACTCTGCTAATCTCGTAAATTAGGTAGGTACTTGCTTTGGCTACTGGCCACTAGATGGTTTTCTCCTATCTGGACTCCCCCCGCAACCCGCGCAGCTGAGACACTATTATTATATGAAAAAATTTGTTACAACACCTCCTCTTTGTTTTTGCTCCGTGGTTCTGCCTACCATGACTTACGGTGCCGAGACGTGGACGCTCACACAGGAGGCTGTGTACAGGATGAGAGTTGCACAGAGAGCCATGGAGCGTGCCATGCTCGGCATCAAGCTTATGGACCGGGTTCCCAACATCGAGATTCGAAGTCGAACAAAGGTCAAAGATGTTGGGAATCGTATAATGGAACTGAAATGGAGCTGGGTAGGACACCTGGCAAGGCAAGGTGATGACAGGTGGAGTAAGGCGCTAACTGAATGGCGTCCAAGAACTGGACACAGAAACGTCGGTCGTCCTGCGGCAAGATGGGCAGACGATGTGGCGAACATCGCGGGCAAGACCTGGATGAGATTGGCACGGGACCGTAAACAGTGGCACATACAAAGAGAGGCCTATACCCAGCAGTGGGTGAAGTCAGGCTGTGGATGATGAATTTTTTTTCCTATTTTGTAAGTCATGGATTTCCGCAAAGTAACGGCTGCTTCCATTAATTATTATGTATGTTGTTAAGAGATTATTTTCCAAAAGGATGTCTCCGTGAAGCCATGGTTTTCCTTGGCGCTCTCCTCGGGCAACTGGTACTTAGCCAGCCGCGCTATGTGCTTCTTCCTTTCCTCCGTCAATCCGTGCCTTCCTGGATCACCGATGAACACCTGGGAAAGAAAATGATGTTAAAAGATTAGAATAGATAGATAGATACGTACGTCGTTGATCATATAAAGATACGTATTTCATCATTCAGTCTTTTTGAAGAATGATCAATTATTTAAACATAGGTACATTCAAAAAGACAATTATCCCCCAAAGAGTTATTTGAGTTAGTTAGTTGAGCAGCGAGCGAAAAAAACCCTTAAATTAAAACAAAAACGTTTTAATCTAAGCATCAAACGATCTCAGTAAGTACCCAGCAACGTAGGTAGTAATATATGCTAATTATGCTATTATAATTATTGTAGCATGTACGTATAATACACACAAGCGTCATTATGAGACGCGTACGATAACTAGACAGAATTTAGATTTAGAATCAGAAATTAAATTCCCGGATATTTTAATGGGGGCCACGTGTACAATAAAACCTCAATGGGCCAATAGTACGGTTCGATCTCTGTTTTTTTAGACAAATCGTCCTTGCTGTTATTGAGAAACTATTGTAATAAAACACGAGACTTTACATACCTATTAAATATAATCAAGACTTTTACAAAATGTAATAGCAAACAAAAGACGATCGTAAATAGACTGCGCCACAAACATAAGGTTGCTTCACGCTTCAGTGAAGTCACAGTTCCGTCGATACAGTACCGGTCAGTCCTTTTCATACATTCTCTAAGAACGCATATCCCCACTTGCAGTGTAAGCACTAGTGCTCTCAGTATCAGCACAATTACCATGGTGTCAGTGCCGCCACCGGCAAATCACAGATGTATTCGTTTTGATAACGTGCATAGAGAATGTATGAAAGAATATTTCGCACTATGCCGGTATGTGGCGGAACTGTTACTTCACTGATAGCAGAAGGAGGCAAACGAGCAAGCGGGTCACCTGATGGAAAGTAATCACCGCCGCCCATGGACACCCGCAAAACCAGAGGAATCGCAGACGCGTTGCCGGCATAGGCTCGTTTCTTGAAAATCACTAAGTCGTAACGTAGTCGATTGCGTGTAGTGCGGTGAAGGAAATCAGCGGCAGGGATCAAGCCGAACAATTCCTCAGAACACTCCCCATGATATATACGGTACAATATACAGAGAGACGCAACGTCTCTCCGAAGAGCCAGTGGATCGAGCCGACCTGAAATATCCACGTCGTCGATAATTCGAGCAGCTCTGCGTTGGATGCGGTCAAATGGAAGGAGTTGGTATTGGGGTGCTCCAGCCCAAAGATGGGAGCAGTATTCCATATGCGGCCTGACCTGTGCTTTATACAGTTGTAAGCGGTGGGCCGGCGTGAAATACTGACCCGCTCTATTAAGCACACCCAGTTTTTTCGAAGCTTATTTAGCTTTACCTTCTAAATGACCACGAAACTGAACGTCACTCGAAATATCGACGCCAAGGATTCCAATAGTCGGATTGGTATCAAGGGGAGCTCCCTCAAAGTTTAGAGGTACGACGAAGGGATGTTTTTTTGCGGTAAATGCGCAAACTTGTGTTTTTGAGCGGTTAAAGTGGACCAGGTTATGTCGGCCCCAATTCGAGACATGACTTAACATGTTCTCGATATATGTTATGTTTGAAACAACCCTAAGGCTGGCCTCACACAGCCGGAATCGCTTTCTGAATTAAGAATCTTAATTCAGATTCTGAATTCAGAAAGGCCGGAATACCATACATTATTTTAACAGCCTCTGTGGTCTAGTGGCTAAGCTACCTGTTTCAGACCCAGAGGTCCCGGGTTCGATTCCCAGCGGGGGGTACATCTTTGTGTGCTCGGTTTGGTTGGTGGTAGGGCTATTAAGTCCGCCTGGCTAGCTACCACCATCTTATCTAAGTCTGTCGCCATAACAACGATGTTTATAGCATTGTTGTGTTCCGGCAGTTTGAGATAAGATAGCCAGTTCCTCAGTGGTTGAGGATTCCGGGTGAAGCGCGCTTCCACCTTCGGCCTTATCGTCACTTACCATCAGGTGAGATGAAGGCCAAGCGCTTACCCGTTGCCAACAAAAAAAAAAAAAAAAAATATCAGTATGCTCCACACACATGCTGATTTTTTCAGAATCTGAATTTCTCAGATCGATCTGGAAGAATGAGCGGACGAGCGTCCGGAATTCCGTGTCTGAATATTTAAGATTCTGAATTCAGAACGCGCGTATTCCCATACATTTTATATAGAGCGGCACACACATGCTGGAATTCAGATTCTGAATTATTTCAGTGTTGCCATTTTTAGTAGGATCCTACTTTTATAGCATTTTTAAAAGTAAATTTTAGATATTTAGTTTGTATGTTATCTTATTGATACGTTGCTTTAATAGTGTTTAATTTTCGATGTACTTCAATTCTTAAAAATTATAAAGGTAAATATAGCAGTTTTGGTGTATTTTTATAAACAACGCTTAGCAGTTTTAGCAGGATTTACCATAAATTTTTATTTTTATATTTTGTTTTTAAAATAATTGATAGCAATATAAGCTTTAATGAAACTCGTTAATATGGTTAAACTAGATAATGGATAAATATACATAAACATAGAAAAACACCCAGACCCGAAATCAATTAAGAAAAACAGTTTTCTCTAAATTGACTCGACGACCGGGAATTGAATCCGGGATCTCAGAGATGGCGCGACGCCAGACCCGGCGCGCTAACCACTTGACCATGGAGGACGTCAATTGGTAGGAACAGCGAAAAAAAAATGGCAACCCTGGTTGAAACAGCAAGCGGCTAGAGACGTTTGCTTATGCCGGGAGTCACAAGACTACTGATCAATCTGAATTTTTAAGAATGTGTGAGTCAAGGTGCCGGAATTCAGAATCTTAAATTCAGATGCTTAATTCAGCAAGCCATTCCGGCTGTGTGAGGCCAGCCTTAGACAAGAGGAACCAGAAGTGACCAAGTGACATAATTCACAAAAATGACAAAGGCATTAATGGGCTGCGGCCTACACACCAACAGAAACTAAGCAATAGGACCGCAAAAGTAGAGCTGCACTGAGCGGCCACCACACCGATAGAAGAGTTTGTAGGTACGACACCTTTGCCGATTAGTTTGGCGGTGGTGGTTATGTACTAAATAGCATGATAAGGAATGGTGGTTATGTAATGGTAGGATGTGGGTATTCCTTAATGCGCACCCATTTCGAAGCGCACCAGACCAAGCGCACCTAAACTATTCCTCCAAGCGCACCCGTCGGGTGCGCTTCAGAATAGGTAATTACAATATTATATTATTATTACTCGAACCGCACTAACGGTAAAAAATAGAGAGGAGCTTAAAAGATTCGTAATATTGATGTCGATAGAAATAGGACTAGAGGTGCTTCGTCAATAATAAATTTAATCATGACAGTCATTTTGATCTAAAAGTACCAGGGAGACATAAATGAAAAGAGGTAGATAGGCGATCTCACTTACCCTTTAACTATCAGGAAAAAAGAAATGAACGAGTAGGACTAGATGCAGCCCATAGAATAATAACTATTATTCTGAGGTGCTACCACTTACTACTACGTCAATGATAAATTGAATCATGACAGGCATTTTGAACTGAAAGTACCAGGGTGACGTATAGGGTGATACTCTAAAAGCGCTTCAAAATGGGTGCGCTTCAAGGAATACTTTGGGAATGGGTGCTTCTATTTTTTTAATGTCTCTCGGTAAGTACGGTAACCATTGCATTTCTGAATTCAATTGAATTTTAATTAATTAGTTATTTGATTTCAACTAGAGATGGACCGAATGTGGTTTGAACCGAATACGAACTTCGGCCGAACATTCGGTAAAAAATCAAAATTCGGCCGAAGTTCGTTTCTTTTCACGGCGCTTAATCTATTACAACTACAACATGTTCTAACTAGTTTACGCGCTACCTTCAATTTTTGGTATCGCATCCCGTCCGCAACCCAGCCGCAACCCGCGTCAAATCCCCTCGTCTGCCGTCCCGGCCGGCCGGTCATTAGCAAATAAATACGTTATCTTCGTGACAAGTGCGTTATTGTTTACATTATTATCTACGTAATTTTAAGTGAATTAACGAGGTGAAGTAATAGAGATATATTTTCGTGTTGCAATTACAATGAGTGTAAGAAAAGATGAAGTGTTAGGTATTTCAATATTTTCTTGTACCGAAAGTTCTGCATTCAAACCGAATGTCGGCCGAATGCCGAAGTTCGGTTCAAGCTGCCGAAATTCGGTTAAAATTTTTGGCCCATCCCTAATTTTAACGCCTCGGGCGGCGGACTAGTGGTCAAGTGCGCGGCTCGATATCAGGAGGTCCCAAATTCAATTCCCAGGTCGGGTAAAGTGTTTCTTCAGTTTTGGCAGTTTTGGCGGATGGCACGTGTAATAACGTGCATGAGTGTTGGCAAATAAAACGAAACAGTGCATCAACACTTCAAATTCTCTCAAAGAGTTCGTGTGAAATCTCAGTAAGTCCCACATGTTTACTGAAGCTCAAGGGGTTTGGGGGGAATATAATTTACGACCTAATAAACATTCATGTTGTTACCCATTATCATCTAAGTACTTTACGCTAAGAAAATATTTACTATTGTCTCTTTTACTTGACACTGGTTAAATGTGCTTACAAAAAACTTACACTCTTGCCATCTGACGTGAGGCTCCTCAACCAATCAAACAGTATGTTGCCAAACTCCTCGTCATAGAACATGTCGCCGACCAGGATGGTATCGAAATCCTTGCACTCGGTGCCTATGAAGTTTTTCATGCTGGTCTGTATTGACACTTCGTTTAGTTCCGCGTTGATCTGTGACGCTGTGGTCGCAACTGAAAGCACAGAATAATAGTATCTAGTTTCATTATAATAAAATTCATCCATATACCTACTTAGTACAAATATTATCGTTTTGTCAGTATTAATTTTAACGTGTAAAGTTATTAGTAATTTTGTCCATGCTGTCAACAGGGGATGTAGCTCAGTGGTAGAGCGTTCGCTTTGCATGTGAAAGGCCCCGGGTTCGATCCCCGGCATCTCCATTTTTTTTGTAATAAAAATATAATTGTTTTTTTTTATGATACATAAAATTAATTATCTTACAAGCATCAATGTCGTTTGCTATGACGTATTCTGCATTCATTTTGGCCGCAGCAATGGCGCCCGCTCCGCAACCGCAGCCGATGTCGAGTACGCGACGATTTTTTACCATTTCTCCATTATCAAGGATATACCTGTACAGAAAAAAACACTGTAAAATATTTTTGTTTAATTTTATATCAAAGTCTTACATTTTAAAATGTTTAAAATATTCGACACAGCGCCATCTATGTGTAATTTTTATCACTTCTATGTACGCTTGGAATAGCAACGCACAAAGTCAACATATGCTATAATTTATTTGGTTTGGTTAACTTGAATAAGGTTTGCAGATAGCGCCACTCGTTATATTTTTGCAGCAGTAGATTTACAGTTGAACTCTTTGCTAAATTGCAGTATTATAATTTTCTTTGGTAAAATACTTACACTGTAAATCGTTGTATTTTACAGTAATAACTTTGTAATCCTATAATCTACATAGTGACGGACATCACCCAGTAAAAACTTTAAGGAAAGTAGGTACGAATTTTAATTCAGATGTGTATGGTTGTCTATTATAATTTTTAAAATAATTTAAGTTGACATTACATTGAATATGCGTGTCCAAAACGGAGAAAAACATGGTTCTATTTTGTTTTATAATTACCTTGCGGCCTTGGTGTATAGAATACCTTTTCTGTTCCAATCTATCAAATCCTACTTAGATATTGCCTGCCACTTCGTTCACGAGGACTACTATTATTCCACAGTAAACTATTAGCTGTATAAAATTCCATGTCCTAGGCCGAATCATGGTCTGTCTATGTGGAAAATTTCATATTTAAGTAATATAAAATCCGTTTGGCCGTCTAATTGATGCGCATCTAACTACGAACAGCATTTAATTTAATTTATAAGTACTTACTTATAGATACATTTCAATAAGTGTCACAACTAAGATTACACATTCTAGAGTCATCTTGAAAGAAGGGCATTACAAATTTTCATGATAAGTAAGTTCCATAGTTTAAAATCTAGGCTATTATTTACCTTTATCATACGAAAGAAACCAAGAAAGGCTTATTAAAGCTAAATGTGAATTACTAAGAAAGAATAAAGTAGAAGGGCTAATTAGCAAACATGAACAAAGTTATCAAGCCATCCGTTATGATTATGACTTTCATAAGTCTACGGAGCGCGGCGGGAGACCTTGTACCTTCTTACTGAGAAGATCCGGTAAAGCATTCAGTAAGGTTGTTACTTTTCTACTTTCTTATTGGCAAGTAAGTGTTTCTCGGATCATGCAACCTTGGGGTTTTTAAGGTCAGCGTTCGTAGGCATTGAGTTCAAACGGGAGATAATTATAATGAAAAAGAAACAGCTGCAGAATAATAGAAAATGCGGTCCCTAATAAAAATCACCTTTTGGTGATGTGATTGTAGTTATGTTTTAACATACAATAAAAGTAGCAAGCTTTTATGTTTTTCTCTCTCTTAAATTAAATTAAGCGAGAGTGATCAAGCTAAAGAAACAAGATTGTAGCCATAAGGCTTTTTACATCAATGATTGTAGCAAAATGAAATGATCTCCTGTTCCTGTTACTCCATCCGGCATCCGTGAAACGATCGTCGTGATGTGTGTAAGTATAGATTTTTATTTTATTTTATAAAACATAGAGGCAAACGAGCTGGCGGGTCACCCACCTGATGGAGAGTAATCACCGCCGCCCATGGACACCCGCTAAACCAGAGGAATCGCAGGCGCGTTGCCGTCCTTTAAGGAAGGAATAGAATTTTTCAATTGTAATTGACGCTGTAAAAGAAAGGGAGAAAAGAAATGCCCTTGCTGAGTTTCTTGCCGGTTCTTCTCAGCACAAGGCTCCCGCCCCATAGTTAGACTTACGAACCGATGGCATAAATGACATTCATAAGTGCTGTACCCTAAACATGGCCTAACCTGAATAAATGATATTGAATCTTGAATCTTGAATAGGAATTGTGAGAGGGGGGGGGGGGGGGGGGATGGGCCTCCGGAACCCTCACTGGTCGGATGAAACACAACAGCACCAAGTGCCATTATTTCATTATTCGTGCTGCAACGCAGCATGGCTCTACCACTCAATAAAAGAGTGTACAAATTACACAAAAATGTATGAGACAGTGCTATGTGGTGGCCATGGCGGCTCATTTATCGACCCATCTCTATCCTTGGGTGTGTCGTAAAACTCGACTAACGGACTAAAGACTGCACATACATCAAACAGCATAGAGCGGCGATGAGCTCACTGTTACCACTTATCACGGTGAGCACATGTGCAGTTGCTATTTGGTGAAACGTGGACTATCCTGCGGCCCTCATTACCTAGTCTCTGACTAACCCTTAGGGAATAACAGTCGGGAATCTATGTACGTAGGTATGTATGTTATGTGCCATCAAAATATAAACAGTGTGTTTGCTAAATAATTCTACGAAAACATTTGTTTTCTTTCCATAGTTCCATGGACGGTAAGCACTCGAAAACAGAACATCAAACAAAAGCACAGACATGTAACTTTTGCCTCTTATTCCGTCAGATTAAGAGTTAAAATGCTTCACATATAATAATAATAATAATAATCTTTATTGATCAAAACATCAATATGATCACAGACGTATAATAAGTATGATACATTTTGTATAACACTTTAGTACCTAAACTAGGTCAAACCTGCTCTTATATGCATATCTAGGCTTGTAACTGTGAACAACCATTCCCCCGTTTACTAGGAACACCAGAAATTATAACCCCTTCATCCGATCGTAAAGTCGTTTCGACTTCGACAAAGGGTTGTTCTGAGAACGAAGCGTTCGTGTGTGTGTTCGTAAAAAAAACCTTTTGCTTAGAAAGCTACATTGGAAAGTCATATTATAAGATTATCGGAACCGTTACCTGTAAAAAAAGTATTGCTAGTACTGAATGCTAATTTTGTTCACCACTAGTGGCCCGCGGCTTCGTCCGCGAGAAAACCTCGTAGTATTCCATGCCATTCCATTATTAAAAATTTTTTTTTTATAAATCTTGTCCCTAGGAACTTTTACATAATCCTTGTTACTTGCTACAACTACAAACACAACAAAACAGAATTAACCAAATTGGTGCAGCCGTTATGTAATAATGCACGAAACGTGGCAATAATGGAAATTGTTTTTTTTTATACTTACTTAAGTACTTACATTTAAATTTTGTTTTTTTTTTATCAGTTTATATATTTTCTTATTGGAAGATTAATAGTCAAATATCAACTATTGAACAGCAATTTAAGTTTACCCTTTACCAATTAACACAAAAATTAATTATGTAACTAACTGCCGTACTCAGATACGTCTTAAATTTTAATGACAATTAAGTCTCTTGCTGTCACTTTCTTAAGTAGGTTTAAAACTTTAAAGTGTTATTATTATAGCTTAATTAATGGCTTCGCGTTAAGCATTAAGCCAATTTCAAGTGGATTAAATTAATGTTAGTACATTTAGTATTGTACGGTAGATTGAATTAAAATAGTCTCACAACACGTGTTGTTGAGAAAAGAACACGGGAGAAACTCCTATGTCTAGTGTTAAATAGAGAAGAAAAAACATTTAATTGTCATTAAAACTTAATTGACGTTTCTGAGTACGGCAGTAAGTTGCTTAATCATTCAAAGAACAACACGAACAAAGAAATATAACTATAAATCAGTAGAACTATGCATATAAAATTCAATAACAATCTAATTACCAAACGACCAGTAAAATGAGAACGTTAAACTTCTCCCCGTTTACTAGGAACGCCCGGATTTATGACTACGTCTTCCAACCGTTAAGTCGCTTCTCGGAACCGTCCCCTAGTGGGATGTGCTTAACTGCTTACCCCGAGACAGGGTGGTTCTGAGAAAGAAGCCCGTTTGTGAAATAGACAATATTCCACAGAACGCGATAATATAAGAAAGCCGTGTGGTGGTGGCTCTTAATATAATACTACCGATCTACCTACTTTTTCAATATTCGGCGCTGCTAAAGAAAGGGAGAAAAGAGATACCCTTGCTGAGAATTATAACATGTAATGTTACAACAAAGTACGTAACTAATTGTTTCACGTATTTAAGAGAAGTCTTTTAAAAAATTCAAAATCATACGTCATAAATAGCATTTCAGACCACACCACTCCTCCACCTGATGTCAAGATTGCCAATTGCAAATGTCCAGAAGAGTCCAGACGTGAAAATAACAGGTGCAGTGTCAAAGACGCAGCAGTCGCCCTCATCCTGCCGTCAAACAAGGTGCCTCTTCACGTATCGTTCGAAGGACCGTATTGTAGAATGAAGGGAAAGTGTGCTGGTACACAATTTTTTGTCGGTGCGACAAAGGAACGAGTCACCAAATTTAATTGAGCGCGATGGAATATTGGAGACAGTAAATAGGTGACTTCGGTAAGCATATGACGTACTCCTATAGAGGAAAAGGGAATTCTAGAACCAACTAAACTCAAGAATTCTACATTATTTTTTCTTAACTTTGATTTAAGCTATATCCAACAGCATCAAGCCAATAAAAATAATACTCTTCAGATAGAAAGTGATATCTATATCAATCAATGGAAGTGTGTCTTTAACTATGCAGTCTCGATTCGTGGAAAGGAAAAGGAGACAGAAGAAAATTTCGTGAAACTTTGTTTTTCAGCAGTCTGCCATTTTTTTATTGCCTATTCCGCGAAAGCGATTCAATAAATTAGGAAAACCTGTAAATTACATTTTGGTTTGATTTATACGCTAATGTAAGAATAAGTTACTCTTGCATAGTTACTCTTGCTATTGAACAAATATAGGCGGATCGAACAAATGTGCGTATTAACCACCAAAGTATAGTTGCAGTTTATCTCGTACGAGAGCAAAGGCACTTTACACTTTTTTATTTTCTGGCGTAACATTGTTTCTTTGACGTGACGTTTCTGACGATGGCATAAAAAAAATGTTGTTGTTGTCAAAGTAATTTATTCTTTCCTTGAACCATCTCGGGCGCCAGCCTAAATAATCTTCATCACTGCTATCAGATTTGTCAATCAACAATCTCAAACGACGCGCCATTTTTAGGTTACAATATTAATTTGAAGACTGCTTCAAATGACATTAGTGACATTATTATTCTAAGAATAGGGGCTAACTCGGCCAAAATTGGCGGTAGGTATAAGAATTTACTCTAGTGTAGTGAAGTGACTGGAACGAAAAGTTCATTTACACGCGAGTAAATGAGGATTTATTCTTAGATTAAGACTTATACTACTTTGGTGAAATCCACCCTTAACCTTATCAATTTTTTTATAATTATAACGTAATTTTAAAGATTTAATATCTTTTAAAGACAAACAAAAACAGTTACAATAATAAGAGTTCAATAATAACATAAGAGCAATACTTCTGGGAATTGAAGGGATTGAATTACTTACTCCAATTTATGTTAAGTTTTCTACAAGAATGGAATAACAGCCCTAGTTACCACCAACCAAACCGAGCGCACAAAGATGTACCCCCCGCTGGGAATCGAACTCGGGTCCTCTGGGTCTAAAACAGAGGCGGTTAAAGGTTAGCATGTCGTTCACACATAGTGTTAATCCCGCTAACTCACGAATTTATCAAGCCTGGATGCCGCACGCAAGCACCGCCCTCCCGCCCGCAATGTATGCACATTAACAAGGACGCGCACAAAATAAGGCATGCAGACCGAAATTCGACGTGTTTCGCCCCTCCACCACGGGGCATCCTCAGGAGCTGTTGACTGGTCGAGAGCTCTCGACTATATATTTTTATTCCATTCTTGTATTCATGGATTTCCGCAAAGTACCTAACACCTGATTCCATTAATTATCTTAAGTTTTCTAATTATCCTTTAAAGAAAAAGGATTGGGAAAGGCGCGTGATGACTCATGAAAAGCCTCGGCATGGCTAAAACGTTGGGGTTTGGGAGTGCACTGTTATGGTTATGCTTCGCTAGTTTGATAATTTTAAAGCAAAGTACCGAAGTAATGTACTTCTACTTATCTAAATTACTAGCAAGGTGAGAATTATATATTACTAGCGGACCGTCCGCGCCTTCGTCCACGCTAACTTAGAAAGACCGTCAGCCACTAAAAAAAAACATATCTTAAAATATAAACAAAAATATAGAAATATAAAGAAAATCGCATACAAATCCATTGCGTGGTTTAGAAGAATAGTGCGGTGCCACAGACTGAGGAAAACGGCGACTTTACTTTATAATATGTAATGATGTAAATATCTTAGTTCCACTGTGAGTATTAGGTATTAAGTATATTTAAACAGTACTTACACTGACACAGAATAAATGATTTTCGTGTTTACCTCGTTGTAACTATAATCTTATTTCCATTTTCTATATTATAATCTAAGTCCAAGAAGAGGCCCTAAATCTCAGCCCTGTGGAACAGCCGATGTGAATCACGAGGTCAGCGGTGCCGTCGACCGCGCCCGGCCTTGGCCGAGGCCGGGGAGCGAGGCCAGCATCGATCGAGGCCAGTATCGATTCCAACAGAGGGTTGAAATTTCACTGAAGCTTGTACTATGTATTCCGTGACTGAAGATGATATCTGGCCTTATTTTACTAATTATTTAACGGTTGTTACTAAAACTATGGATTGTGTTTCATTTCTACATACATATTCTACACTAGCGGCCGCTCGCAGTTTCACCCGCGTGGTCCCGTTCCCGTGGGAATATTGGGATAAAAAGTATCCTATGTGTTAATCCAGGTTATAAACTATATGTATGCCGAATTTCATCCAAATCCACTCAGTAGTTCTTACGTGAAAGAGTAACAAACATCCATCCATACTTACAAACTTTCGCGATTATAATATTACACTCTCGACTATTGTCTCCGAAGGGTTAGTTAGAGACCAGACAATGAGGGTCGCAAAATCAGTTCTCTGCCATTGCCCACGTTTCAACAAATAACAAGTGCACATGTGTTCAGCGTAATAGGTGCTCTATCTATGGTGTTGGATGTATGTGCAGTCTTTAGTCCGTAAGTCGACGTTTCCGACCCGTCAGGGAAGAGATGGGTTTGTATTATTTTTTTAATGAGCCGCCACACACATACCTAGCTCTTTATTTTTTATGGAATAATCTTTTTCTTTGTCAGTATATATTTTGCTCCGTGGAAAATCCTCATACATTTAATTACCTCCTCCTTGTATTTGCTCCGTGCTATGTATTATGTAAAAAAAATACAAACTTGTAGTAGGAGTTATGACAAAACTTTTTCGCCAATAAATGGAATTTGTATTTTGATTTTATTTTGTTTGATTGATATAATTTTTATTGTTGTTACTTATATTATCATTTTTTTTAAAGATCGGATAAGGAAAAGTGTGAAAAGAGAGAAGTGTGGAATGAATGAAGATGTAATGACAAAAATTAAGTTGGGCATGCTAAGATGGTTTGGTCATGTAGAGAGGATGGTTGAAAAAATAATTACAATAAAGGTGCACGAGGCGAGAGTGAATAGGAAAGTTGGAAGAGGAAGACCTCGACGAACGTACTTATAGAGAGCTGAGTGTAAGTTTGTAAATGTGCAAACGTTACTATCGCGTTTGTGTTAAGAGTTTTGATTCTCAATCTTATTTACTTAGCATTAAGATCTATCTGTCAAAACTTAACTCAAACGCGATAGTAACGTTTGCACATTTACAAACTTACACTCAGCTATCAGATCGGTGACGTTCTCGATAAAGGTCAGGGGGGTTACTCTCGAACGCAAACTCAATCTTAATACAGTTCCAATGCGATTAATATGTATCGATACTAATGCTGGATTTACACGGAGCCAATACTTGAGACAATTCAATAAGGCAGTCCAATATTGGCATCGTGTAAATAGTGACAGTCCACTAAATTGGATTGTCCTCAAGGCATTTTTGCTTAGCATTGGCATTGGCTTATTGGACTGGCTTAGTGGATTGTCTCATGTATTAGCTTCGTGTTCTTCAATCAATTTCCACGCAATTTAATTCCAATGTGGCGATATTATCTTAAAAAATGTCAAATGGCACTTACAAAAGTGCCATTTGACATTTTTTAGATTTGTGATTGGAAATTGATTAATGCAATTGTGTTTCAAGAGTAAGCCTACTGGTCAGGAGTAGGCATCCTAAACCGACGAGCATGTATGAAGAACGATATGAGAGTAAGTGAAGCAGAGGATATGTGCCAGGATCATAGCAAATGGACATCTGTGGTCTACTGTCTACCCTCCGGAAAGCGGGCGAGATGTATGTATCTCGTATGTATTTATTATTATTTTTAAAATACTTACTGTAAAACTAAAAATAGACCACACATGACGACTAATGATAGTTTTTTCCACAGTATTTCTGTGGTTTTTTCATAAACTCAAAAATAAAGTCCTGTCTAAATAATGTTTTCACAAATCAATTGAACATTTCTACAATAGAGTTAATAATTATTATTTCATAATTTGTTTTAAATAACTGTGAGATGAGTCACACATCTATATTAATAAAAATCAATTGCCGAAATGTTTGTACGCGCATCACTTCAGAACGGCTGCACTTATTTGGGTAATTCTTTTTTTTGTGTTCGTAATAATAATTATCAGGACTAGGTTTATGTAAAATATTTTTTAGGTTTGGAAATTCGTCACGGGATACAGGAAGTTCACGCAAACGAAGTCGCGGGCGGGCCGCTAGTATTAAATAGATTCTACATCCATAAGTTAATTATCATTGTAATTACAGTAACTGTATGAGTCATACATATTAAATAGAAAAAATACGCTGCGTCTTATCCTAAATATTATCTCTAGGCCTGTGTAAAAATGACTCATTCCTGCAAAAGTATTCCCAATTTTCCCAGATTACGAAGGCTGTTGAAACGGGAGAAAGTAAATTATTACTTGTTCCTCCGAAAAGCGTGAGTCACTCCTGAAACATTTCTGTATGACTCATGTGGTGCTATCTCTTTCGTTTGCCAGTAGCAATTGCACCTGTCCCTCTTACTATAAGAATGTTTGTTGTCCTGCTCTGATGTAAGCGTGAATGTCGTTCTGTCTCTTGTCGTAGTAATTTCGGTGGCCTTTGAGTGTGTGTGTGAGGCTTATGTGTAGTCAGGACAGGACTTATCAGATCAGGACCTCTAGATTTTCTGATGACGATTACAAAAAATTACTAATACTTAATAAAAATACTAAGCAAACTTTTCGCGCTTTCGTATGCATTTATTATTCATTACACAAAAACCTTTTTTCGCAAATAAGGTTAGCAAGTAAATGCTTCCAAAAACTGTTTGTTTAATTATTATAATATTATTATTGTAACAGGCTAATTAATTATATACCTTTACCTTTTTCTTCTGTTCTGTGACCTTTACGAGGGATCCTGTACGATCGAAGAAGATTGGGTAAAACCCCGTTAAACATTCTACTCACGAGAAAGTTTAAATATGCATGTTTTGTGTTTGTATTTTGTTGTTTGGAATTTTGAACGCTAAAACCCAAGGAGATCTATTACTAATAATCGATCTTACTTACCTACATACTTATAATTAAAAAAAATCGCGTATCGATAAAAGAATACTACCATCCCCTCTCTTCCCTTGGGTGTCGTAAAAGGCGACTAAGGGACTAAAGATGCACATACATCCAACAGCATAGAGCGGCCATGGGCTCACCCCCAGTCAAAAGTGGACTATGGTACCTAGAGGACTATTTTTGCTGTCCTCATCGCCTGGTCTCTGACTAACCCTCTTCGGGGAGTCGTGTATTTAGGTATGTTTTGTTACAAATCTGTACTGCCGAAGGACTATAATGTTTTATTTGAGAGAGGTAAAAATAATACTTAGGTTTTATTCAAAAGTAGCGGCCGCTACCTACCTACGCGTAAACACCAAACCCTAACACAACAAAAAAAAATCAGCCATACCGATCGAGCCGTTCTCAAGTGATGCTCCCGTCCGTCTTACATTTGGAAATTGGTTTTTAATAATATACCTAACACTTTTTTAAACGTTTACGTTTCTTAATAAAACATTAATTACAATTCTTATAACGATCGAAAAGGTAAATAACTAAATAATAAACCATGAGCAAATAGCAAAAGTACACATTACAATAAATAATTTTCATTGAAAATATGCAATTTTAGTAAATTTTCGGTAATGTTAAACGTTCTTAGAACGAAACCTTCGGAAAAACACACTAGGTAAGTACTCACTAATGAAATCTGTAAATATTCATGAATGGCTTTGACTGTGAGATGGGCGGGTACCGGGGGTATACAAGTGGTAGTGAATGAGTCACAATCGTCCATATCATTAAAAATCCATTGATTGTTTTCCACTTTAATATGTATTATAGTACTAATAACGGTTTTAACGATTACCTGGTGATAATAATTAATTAGAATATGAGATACGATTCACAGGAAAATACAACAGGAACTATATTATACGAGTGCAATTGTCAATTTTCCGCTATAGTAATGTAGGTAATGTTGTTGTTGCATTGTTTATTTTCCTACTATTTATATCATTAATAGATTACATTGTTTGTTTTACCTTAATTTTACCACATGTGACGCAGGCCAACAATTGAAATAAATAATGGGGACAGGACAAGTTGAAATTTAATATTACAGCAAATATTATTAAACACAATATGAGGATAATTTTAGTTATTCATTAGTACAACGAAAGACGTAGTACCTACTTATATTCGATAAAGGAAAATAATAGAAGTAGGTACTTACGACACGACGGACGTTCAGAAATTATGTTTGGCCTCCTGACCTGACAGACAACACCGACGCGACACCTATTTGTAGCCATGTTTTATTTCCAAAAACATTGTGCTTATTAACCGCCAAGTGTTCGTGAACGTTTCTGAGTTGGCAAACGTAACATAACCGTGCAACGTCACTTGTTTATTAATCTGGTCGCCAAGTCTAGCACAAAAAAAGGCGCGGCCATACTTTTATCGAATCCGCATTCGGGCCATTTTCGAACCTCTGTAACTTCGTTGTGAAAAAAACTATATCTATGCCAAAATATTCGGTTACCAAGAGCTTTACATAGCCAGACATAATTGCAAATTACATTAAATTTGTATTTGAACTAGTAGTTTAAGAATTATTGCAAGTAAGTAACAGTTCTTTGGTTGTTGGTCATTCGATTGTTATTTAATAAAGGTCTTTGTTTGTATCGTTATTCAAACGATTACATGTAACGTGGGGATTTGTAAATCGCATTGGTTAACGCAAATTCACACACTCATTATTTCATATTTGATTCTAAATTTTTCAACAGACAAAAAATTAAATGAAATAAATGTATCATTCAACTCTCTCATTAATCAATTATTATCATCAACTATTCCTCATTCATTCTGCTGCCCTGTTCCCGATATTATTAATTGGGGTCTAGGCGTAAATGTCTTCCTCAATTTTTAAACAATGAGGTTCTTGTTGCCATAACTCGGTTACGCTGTAAAGTTCATAGGAAGTCAACCGGATCTAATTGCTTAGGAAAAAAATAGAAAAATAATAATAAAAAGGCCATTTTTCTTAAATTTTCATTAGGAGTGAGTAATTCATTATTGCCAATAATTTAAGAATCACGACTAAACAGATACAGTGACCAACAACAAAATATTTCCTTAAAACATAATAGAAGCATACATTCTATAAGCCGCCAGCATGGACATAAGAATTATCATTTGAAAAGGTTGCCAACAGCAAATTATTTACAGGAATACAAACAAAAGAAGACAAATTTATCTAACACAAACTCTTTTCTTAAAAAACAACAATACAAAATAAGAAGATGGACTTCTTGGCCGCAAAGTAAAACGCAGTCTTGTCAAGGCTTGTCTGCAGTTTTGTCTTGTTTTCTAAAATTTGTGTTTTGTCGAATATTAATGTGAATTAACCGTTAAGTGTTCGTGAACTTGCATGCGTGTTTTCATATAAGTAAAACAAAAAAGTGCAACATACTTTCAAATTCTCTCAAGAAGTCTATGTGAGATCTCAGTAAAGCACCACATCTTTACTTCAAATCATTATTTAAAAAAAACACATTATTTTTTGAACGAAGGAAAATTAATCCTTTTTTTAATGCATTTACCTCATTAGTCAACAAATTTTGAAAGCAATAGTAAACTAGATTCTGATCTGAGTTTCTGAGTAAATGTATTTATTGCAACAGAATTCCCAACCATTCCCAATCACATACACTTCACATTAGATACGAATAAATGTCACGCGTCAAGTTCAATGACGATTCCAGGGAACTAACATTTGAGCACTATCTTGCTTGTTGTATTGACAATGATAGCAGATCTAATTAATTTGAAATGTCAACAATCACTTGAAAATACTTACAATTATCAACAATGATTACATAACAACGAAACACGTCATAGAAAAAAGATTTAACTAAGTATCTCTGTGAATAGCTTTTAGACCGTAGTAGACAGAGAATAAGATTTTCTGTCGCGTAACGGTGAAAGAATACTACCACCCCCTCCCTTCCCTTGCTTGTCTTAAATGGCAACTAACGGACTAAAGACTGCACACACTTCCAACAGCATAGAGCGGCGATGGGCTCACCACCTGTCACGCTGACCACCTGCGCAGTCGCTATTTGGTGAAAAGTGGACTATGGCAGAGGACTGCTTCTGCTGTCCTCATTGCCTAGTCTCTGACTAACCCTTCGGGGCCGGATAATAGTCGTGATTATATGTATGTGTGTATGTATGTTCTGTATTGTCTATGGTTTTGAACGTTCTTTAAAACCACAGTTCTCATTTAGCTCAGCCCCTGATGTCCCAGGTCCCAGGTTCTATTCCCATACATGTATCATGTCCGTTTCTCGGAGGGGTAGACAAAGACCACAGATTTCCATTCGCTACGATTCTGACACACACAAAGAGAAGACACATCTATTATCAACGAGAAGACCAAGCCACCCGTTGTGGCATAATAAAAATAATAACTAATTTACATAGTGGAATTTTGTAATGCCATCTGTAGGAAAAGTAGGTACTCTTTATACTGTACATAGAAAACTTTACTTAAAAAAAATCCTTTATATTTAAAAAGAAAGAAAACTGCCTTGTATCCAACCGACTAAAATCTGTAAAAATTACATTCTGTACTTTTATTGCATCGATCGTTACGGTCAATTATAAGGATGAAATCTCTCTAACAAACTTGATAAATTAAATGAATGTAAACGAGTTGAGAGTTGAAGTTCAGAATACGATTTATAATAATCACCACATTACTAGAAATGTATCCGTTACAAGAAATACAGTATCCACAGCACATATTGATTTGATGTGGTTCCTTATTCTTAATTGGATTGTCCATATTTATTTTTTTCTATTTATTTTCTCTCTTTTGGTTTCTAAATTATATATTCATATATATGAGAGAGAACCTACTGTTTGTAACTGAGCTTAAACCTAAGTTGTAAGTTAAGATCATTGGATTACAAATAAGCACACAAGTGTCTATATGCGAAAACAAATTAATTGTGTATATTTTTATTATGTTAGATATGCTCTTAGTTATACTCATACTGTATGTTTTCCAAATAAAATAAAAAAAAATATTCACAACTGTTATTCCTAAAGGACTCAGAGACTAAGCGATGTGGACCGCAGAGGCAGTTCACCGCCATAGTCCACGTTTCACCAAATTACGACTGCACATTTGCTCAGCGTGATAAGTGGTGAGCCCATCTGCTGCCGCTTATGCTGTTGGATGTATGTGAAGTCTTAAGTCCGTTAGTCGCCTTTTCTGCCCAAGGGAAAGTATGGGTTGGAAGAATTTTTTTGCGAGCCGGTAAACTACACGGCCTCTAAAAAATTACCTACGTACATACATACATATAAAATAATCACGACTATTATCCCCGAAGTCCGAAGGATTAGTCAGAGACTAGGCAATGGGGACAGCAAAAGCAAAGTCCTCTACCATAGTTCTCCTTTCACGAAAAGCGACTGCACATGTGCTCAGCGTAAAAGTAGGTGAGTCCCTCGCTGCTCTATACTGTTCGTTAGACGCCTTTTACGACACCCAAGGGAAGAGAGGGGGTGGTAGTATTCTTTCACCGCTACGCGACGCGGTTAAATCTTAAAAAATACTCTTTAGTAATGACAATGTCTCACCTGGCCGTAGCCTGCCCCCCAGGCCAGTAAAAAGCCCAGTAGGGGTCCTTGAAGGGCAGCTTCTCCCCCCTCTCACCCCACAGAGGGCAGTCGGGCGTCACCAGCTGCAGCACCAGTTCCGGGGTGAGATGGGCCCGACTGGCCACAGTGTGCTTTAAGATGAGGGGTACTATGTCCTTTAGCAGCATGTCTGGAATAGAATACTGTAAGTCAAAATCATATAGTTTAAGCAATGTGAGCACAGCTTTCGTAATTCCAATCACAAGGAAATTCTATTGTTAACAGCCTCTAGAAGTTTTTGTTACACACAAGCCTTCATAGGAATTTATTGAGATCAAACCAATTAAATACTTAACAGTTAACAAAAACTTTGTTGAATCTTACAGGTTTTGTTAAATCTTAGGTTTACTTAGTTAACTACTACTGAATCTGCCACCAGTTTGGATTTTCGAAGCCTTCAACTGAGAAGAGCTGGCGAGAAACTAAGAAGGCTTATTTCAATTTTCTCCATCGAATACTATTAGCTATTCTGTGATCTCAGTAACAAAAGTAGCTTACAGTGTAATTTTACATTTTTTTTAAATATATTCTACAACGGTAAACGCTTGGCCTTCATCTTATTTGATGGTAAGTGACGATGAGGCCTAAGGAAGCGCGCTTTACCCGGAATACTCCACCACTGAGGAACTTGCTATCTTATCTCTAAACTGTTAAACATAAAAATGCTATAAACTTCGTTGCTATGGCAGTGCAGCTTGTGGGCCAAGTGGACTCGCCGGGCCTGCAGCTAGGCTTGCCAACTCCAAAAAAAAGCATTCCCGGGATTACCCAGCTCGACATCCGGGACTTGGGTATATTACGCGGGACGCAACACACCACATGTTTAGTAAAAAAATACTAACATGCATTTTTTTTTCATTTAATAAAAAAATCAATACAAATGCCTAACCCGAGGGTAGTCGGTACGAGATAGATACTTACCCATATCATATTATTACTGATTTCCGGGACAAAAAGCGTCCCGCAAGGGTTCACGTCGGGACGGCCCAAAATTAACCCAGAAGCGGGACGTCCCGGAAAATCCGGGACGGTTGGCAAGCCTACCTACAGAGCCCTGAAAGTTCAAATCAACAACCCGTTCAGGGTGCTGTTGCGGCTGCCACGTTAGTGTAGCGCATCGGGGATGTTTGCAGAAACGCGAGTAGACTGCTTTTACGCGACTATGCGGAAGCGGTGTGCCTTCCTGGTGCCCAGGGTGCGGGGCAGCACCAATGAACAGCATTCTGGGCATGATTGCAAGCGGGCTTGACTGTCGGTACATGGTTCATTGCTCCTTAGGTTATTAGGCAAACGTAAAAAATTACTGTTTTAATAGAGACAGCTATTAAGCTGTTGTTCAAAATATTTTAAATATTTCGCACTGAAGTTTTCAATATGTATTACAGAACGTATGGGTGAGGGGATGACTGTTTCCAAAACACGATTGGAAACATTTTGCTCGATAGAAAAAAATCCTGAAGTTACCTTTAAAATTTCATATAGATATGCAGATTACGACAGTGTTTTACAACAATAATTCCTATAAAATCATAAACACATAGGTATTTTTACTTTTTCGATTTCTTGACTGTTTTGGATTTCCGAAAAACTAAACATTTTTATTAACTTTTTGATAAAAATGTGAATGGCGCTTACGAATTACCGCGAATCCCGCACCGCGCAACCCCCGCGAGGGCCTGGAATGTTCGCTGACCGTCTTACCCCTTAACATCCGCCGGGGTGGTGCAGAGATGAGTCATGTTGTAAAAAATAATATTTATATAGAATTAAATTATTGTTACTAACCTAGAATAAGCACAATTGTTACTAACAAAATGAGTGTTGTACTTGAATAAATAAATTTATTATTATTTATCATAGCGACAGACTTAGATGGTGGTAGCTAGCCAGGCGGACTGAACAGCCCTACCACCGACCAAACCAAGTACACAAGAATGTACCCCCCGCCCCGCTAGGAATTTACCGGTGACTTAGCCACTAGACCACATAGGCGGATGGAATAGTCAGATATTATCTATATTTGTTTTTCAACAACGCGGTCGGTTCTAAATATGGATGGATGTTTGTTACTCTTTCACGTAAAAACTACTTAATGGATTTGAATGAAATTTGGCATACAGATACTTTATAACCTGGATTAACACATGTGATACTTTTTATCCCGATATTCCCACGGGAACGGGAACCACGCGGGTGTAACCGCGAGAGGCCGCTAGTACAATAGTACATACATATACTCACGACTATTACCACAGAATAACTATATTACCCCGAAAGGTAAGACAGAGACAATGAGTCAATGAGGACCGCAAAAGCAGCCCACAACCACAGTCCAATTTTCACCAAATAACAACTGCAAATGTAGCTCAGCGTGAAAGGATATAGGTGGTGAGTCCATCATCGCTCTATGCTTATGGATGTATGTCCAGACTTTAGTCCGTTAGTCGCCTTTTACGACACCCAAGGGAAGAAATGAGTAGGTAGTATTCTATTAATGACCGCAGAGCTACCAACAACGACAGAGCAAAGGTTAAAAATATCTATTAAGAACTTTAAATTACAAAGAGGTGTACTTTTCTCTTTTGCTTTTGCAGTACCAATACTGCAAGTATAGGGTAACTGAATATACTGAAATAATTTCAGTATCTTCAGTTAAATTGTAATCACCCTTTACTGTGTCTGAAGGATATTCAATGCCTAATGTTCAACTCGTATCAGCTATTAATTCCTATCGATGATTTCTAATCGATGTAAATATTTCGTTCGAATAATTACACTATCTGTTAACGGAGTGATAAGATCGAAAAATACTACGCAGTTGATTTTGCAAATAATAATCTGCATTTTTGAGTGTATGATTGGTGATTTTTTTTGATACTTATTAAAGTATTGTAAAGAATAAAAGAAAAATGGCAAAGCGATCCGCCCGATATTGCAATGCATATAAACATTTTTTTTTTACTAAAACATTAAATACTGCTTCTAAATTTTTGACTTTGTGACCGAGACATGGACGTTTATTAGTTTTTATGTATGTTGATCCGTTATTCAGTCACCATCACCATAACATATGCTTAGTTTGTGGGCACATGAGTAATTACTTATGTGGTTTAGGGCTGAATGATTGATGTGACAGTTGTGAAATTTATTTGACAATATAACTTTGAACCATGATTAAGAATTGGAAATCCAAAACATTAGTTCTTAAAGTATGCGAAGACGATAATAAATTTACAAAGTATCGTGATTCACGCATCGGAACGAGATAAAATAACTTAGATATGTGTGAAGAAAATTATTATCTAAAGCAGCAAAAGTATTTGATAACCACAAACAATGATTCATCTCTGAGGAATTATTTCAGTAAGATTTGATGTTTCCTGCCTCGACAAAGGATATAAAATATGGTGCATAATAAATCGTTCGATTTTTGATTCGAGGACGTTAACGAAACGAGAATTTGTTTGGAAAAATTGCAACAACTTACTGTATATTATATCCTACTAGCTAGGACTAGATTACTAGACTTTTTCAAAAAATCTGATAAGTCTGATAGCTGTTTCTGTCCCATAGAAGTCCTAGATCTAACCCGGGGGACCCGTACCTATATCATTGCTGATAATAGGGTGGTCGCCAATCGTCAGGCGTATTTTGCCACCGCGCTGACTGTCGTAGAATTTTAACTACGTACTATTGCGTTAGAAGTATAGCACACGTACAATATGACGTCTATCGAAAGTGGGTGTGCGTAGTTCTTCAATGATCGCGCAGACGAGGTCAAGTGGCCGACACAGCCTCAGCAATCTCACTGGTAAAAGGCCGTGCTAATAATGTCTATGACGTTAAAATTGTAGAAACTGCGCTTAAATTTTAATCATAGTAATATACGTTAGAATTGACAACCTAATTTAATTTGAAATTGATTTAAAAGATCTTTGATGTTCGAAGATAACATAATGTTGAAAAAAATGTCTACCTCAGGTATTAATTACTTAAGCGTTATTAACGCAAATACATACATACATATAATTACGGCTATTATCACCTAAGGGTTAGTCAGAGACTAGGTAATGAGGACAGAAAAAGCAGTCCTCTACCATCAGTGTCTACCATAGCACAGAATAATATTACTAGACCATAGTCCACTTTCACAAAATAGCGACTGCGCATGTGCTCAGCGTGACAGGTGGTGAACCCCCGCTCATGCTGTTGGTAGTATGAGCAGTCTTTAGTCCGTTAGTCGCCTGTTACGACACTCAAGGGAAGTGAGGGGGTGGTAGTATTCTTTCACCGCTACGCGACACGATTAAATTTAATATTAAAATAACGTAAAACTTAATACATTATTTAATTAAAGTTAAATCAAATATTGCAAATCTTTGTTGTTCTTTTCTATATTTCTTGAACGTATTGATAAATTAAGTTCGCTTGTTCGTTTTGTAAATGGTTGAGAATTTTGACTTCAGCCGCTTCCTCCATTCGCATTATCATCACTTAACACCAGCTTATAAGAAGGCCAATCAGTTCCCTGAAGTAAAATGAGGCAACACGCTAATGCTATTAGCATAGCGAGAAAGAACTCTTTGCCTATGACTACAGCAGCAGCATTATGTATGACGTTTTATTCTTTGAAACTGCGTTCTATCCACAGACGTATTGTGGTTATACTCGTATCTAACGTTCTTACTTTTCCAACGTTAGTGAGGCTATGTTTTGTTGTCAAGTGCTTAGATTAAAACAAAAAGTTTTAATCTAAGGTCAAGTGGAAATATCGTGAAACAATTAGACTTAAGTAGGTCAATTATCTACGGAGGTAGTGTCCGCAGTAAAAGATGGTCACTGTTTAGGGTTATTGATTGGCATTAGACAGAGATTAAGTACTCATCTCTTTATAAAAAAAAGAATATTTTTCGTTTAATAAATTGAATTTTATTTTTTAGCTTCCCTTTTGGATTGACAGCCCTAAGCAAATCCGAGGAAATGTATGAAAACAACATCAGCCTGGTCCCTAACTTCGCCTACCACGTCTCCAATAAACAACTCATGAGTACCTACAGGCTTTAAGTTCATTTTTGCTTAAGACATTATTTGTTATAGTTGACAGTGATACCCGTCAACACCTAGGTACCTACACGACTTAGAAACACGTGGTAGGCGAAGATAGGAAACGATGCCCATACTTCGCCTACTACCTTTGTGTATTATTTTTAGTCAATTGTACTATCTTTTTCCTAGTTCTATTGGACCTAAGCTACAGCCTTAGGCAAATAACAACGTTTTTATTTGAGTATGATGTAAAATATTCCACAATTTGAGAGCACATTGAAAAAATGTATCAAAAACCAGGTGAAGTCTCGACGGTATTTATTTATTTATTTTATTTCTACTTTTTCAGTTTCTACCTAATTACGATTAATCGTATTTATATTATGATAGGATTGTTTTTTAATTACTCTAAAACAGAAAAAAGTAAAGTACCTACAGCCTACATACGGATGACTGACTATATTGGTTTTGCGGAGTTTTACAGGTTTATTTGAGAAACCAATAATAGTACAATAAGAAGACCTTATTTTCTATACCATTTTTATTTCTGTAACGAACAACTCATTGTGGCCCAAAATTACCTATCTCCTTTTCATTTGGGCAAAGACAGTAGGCCCTCTGGGCTATGAATCCATCGAAAAAAAAACGGAACACACTATTCCCGACCTGTGTGATGGATTGAAAAAGCGTTAACTTCTGTGCTACAGAGCTGAGATAAGAGACAAATAATGTATACCCCAATTCGTTTTTGCGCCAGGTCCCCTGGGGTCTCGAGTATCCGACATAATGGCGACCACATACCTATTTCTAGTAACGAGGTATAAGAGATGAAGCTTCAGTGTCACTGCTATTTCAGTTGTTTGCCGGCTCAATAACAAATAATAATATAAAAAAACCCAATCGCCTATGCAAGTCCCGCGTTTCGTAAGTGCGCTTAAATTGCGTACGACCAGTGTCGAAAGCGACCCGGACGCAAACGCGGATAGACGAATGGACGCTCCCACCGTCCGGATTGGCAATGCGACGATCCGGGTTCGGTTGCTACATATTTATTTTCTATATAAAAATCCATGCCGTAACTATCACAGAATATGGGTGTTCATTAGGCTTGCCAACCACTGCAGAGCATAGGCCTCCCTTCCCTTTTTCCAATCTTCGCGATTAAGCGCTCTTGATGACCAGTCTTTGCAGTAGGAGTCTAGCTCGTCCCGCCATCTCCTTCTTCATCTTCTCCATGTTTTATTAAATGATAAAAAAAATACATGTAAGTAAGTATTTTATATGTGGTGTGGTGTCCCGCGTAATATACTCGAGTCTCGAATGTCGAGCTGGGTAATCCCGGAAATGCCTTTTGACGTGACAACGTCTTATAAATTGGTTTGCCGGGTGACACTTCAAGAAACTGCGTTACGCTCCGCTCACGTTATGCGCTCACAATGAGAGCGAGTGAGAGGCACGCGTCCCTTCCACTCGGGCATGGTTAGCCCGCCTAAGAGCGAGAGAGACAGACATAAAAAGTGAAAGGCACGCGTCCCTTCCATATTATTTCATCCTTCTTCCTACTATACGAATGAATATTCACATTAAAATTATTTTACCACTCAAAGTCGTTGTCACGTAAAACTTTCGCCCGTATACCGACTTTACAGGCAACCAATTTTTTTTTTTTTATATGTGGTGTGGTGTCCCGCGTAATATACTCGAGTCTCGAATGTCGAGCTGGGTAATCCCGGAAATGCCTTTTTTGGAGTTGGCAAGCCTAGTTGTTCACGCGGACAAAGTCGCGGGTGGGCCACTACTTTACAATAATATTAAAGTTGTAGGTTGTAGGTAGTTGACCCGACAGACGTTGTCCTGTCCAAATATCAATAAAATAACTTTGTTAACCGTGTCGCGGTGAAATAATACTACCACCACGGGTTACTGCGCTACCACCCCCTCTCTTCCCTTGGGTGTCGTAAAAAGCGACTAACGGACTAAAGACTGCACATACATCCATCAGCACAGAGCGGCGTGGTGGGTAATTCAAGGTTTAATCACAATAAAATAAAGAGGACGCATTATTTATATATGCTTTGTTTTAATTTATGAACTTATTCTTCTTCTTCTTCTATAATTTAAAAAAGAGAAACTATCATAAATACAAAAATATTTGTTGAATTAAAACAAAATATAGCCATTGCTGTGCAGTCCCATAATT
Organism: Scoparia ambigualis; assembly: GCA_963921215.1. Taxonomy (NCBI): domain Eukaryota; kingdom Metazoa; phylum Arthropoda; class Insecta; order Lepidoptera; family Crambidae; genus Scoparia; species Scoparia ambigualis. Next base: position 55,535,306 of record OY992501.1, read on the forward strand.
ATCATTTTTTATGAGATGGAAAGGATTATTTGAATCGTAAAGAACAAAACTAAAATATAAGGTAACAAGATTTGACGTCACGGCAACAAAAAAAACAAAGAAGAAAGTGGCGAGAAAATCGGCAACGCTATTTAGAAAAAAAAAATGTATTTCTTTTCCTTTTAGTTTATTTTGTTCTTTACGCTTCAAATATCTCGACCTTTCCCCATATTTTTGCACTGCATATTTCTCAGGGTAATTTTTTATCTCTTCATACTTTTGTTTCTTGTGAAGTCTTGCTTGAGCTAGCTGTTCCTCATGAGTTTTCCTACTTTTGTTTCTTCCCCATTAGCATTAATATCTGAAAATATCACAATAAATAATTGCGTAAAAACAGCCTACAAAATATACGGTAGCGGGTTCAAATCCCGCTAAAGGTGTTAAATATTTGGGTGATGGACATGACATTTTTTACATAAATCAAAGATGTTAGTTATAGATGTTAGATATAGTTTGGTTATTGGTTATCGTTGTTGTTTGTCACTGTACAAGTTCTGCTTAGTTTAAGATTATGAATTTGTTGTAGAAGTATTTTTATTTATAGTATTTTTTATGTATAAAAGGCGACTAATCGACTCAAGACTGCACATACATCGAACAGCATAGAGAACTGGCAATGAGGACCGCAAAAGCAGTCCACTGCCACAGTTCACGTTTTACGAAATGATAGCAGTAAGTACATGTTCTCAGCGTGACAGGTGGTGAGCCCATCGCCGCTCTATGCTCTATGATGTATGTGCAGTTTTTGGTCCGTTAGTCGTCTTTTACGACACTCAAGGGAAGAGATGGGACAGTACTATTCTATTATTGAGCCGCTACCTTCACAGCACTAGAGATATATTATCAAATCAAATCATCATCAGCTTATAAACGTCCGCTGGGCACTAACCTTCCCACAATGACTACATCACATTTAATCACTACGCAGTTTGAAGCCATTACCTTCAGTTCAAAAGCTGATTGTAAATGAAGGTAATGATACTGAGAGTAATTATGTTTTAGCACATTTTTGGTCTACAGTCGTCTATTCTTAGTTGTAATATATATGACATTGAAAAGTAGGTTATTGGATCTTTATAGCCTTTATTGTTCATGAGAATGTAAGGAAAAATCTTATTACTTACATCAAAATATAGATGATGGTAAAGACACAAACTTCTTGACAAAGGACGACTTCGAGCCCAAATACAATTTTAAAAAAAATTAACTAGCCCAAGGGTTTCTCTTACGATGCCGTGCGGCTGACTGCCCGACGCGTGAGCGCGGTGAGACGGGGAGTGAAGGAGTAGGATGACCGCTCGCAGGACATTTTATCTTTTCAATTTCTGTTGAAGGTAATTACTAAATTATGATGACAAAACTTTAAACATTTATAAAAATATATGTAATACGCTCGAACGTGCCAAAATGCGAATATCGTTTACTTACTATCAGTATATTAAATATGAATAAAATTTAGATTTATCGAACAAACGCTTCTTCAAAATTTAAGTAGTTGTTCTAAAAAATTGAGTTTGGGAAACTGAGGGTAGTGACATTTTAAGATATAAATGTTGTTTTTCTTAAAAACCTTTAAACTTAGCAGTTCATTTTTAAGTAGATATTGTAGCTTAAGTACTGTATAGTTCTTCGTTCAAACAAACCATATTACTTACTTGAAAGTAAAATACATATTTTGATACAGCCACGGACATAGAATGTGCATGAAATCTGATAATCACCCCTATACGCAAAATGTTTATGAGTTATTATGACGCAAAAACATTGTCTTTTTAAATACTTAAAACAAAACCGTCTGTTATTTCATCACCATTAGTTACTTTTTCAGCAGAGTCAATTCCAAAGACGTCGGCACCAAATTGCACCACAACATTTAATATTACCCATACTTTCACACAGTCATACAGACATAAACACTTAAATAAACATTGTGCTGCCGCCTGGTTTAAGAGTGACCAACAAAAACTTCTTTAACTCTTCTGTCTTAAACTATTAGAAGCTCCACTGTGCATTCTTTATAAGCTAAGTTACTAAAGAACTCCAGCGGTCTTATTCTTATTCGTCAGATCAACATACCCTAAACTGTCAAATTTCTCCAATGAATGTTGATCCTTAGAACCAAACAGTAAAGTTTAAAATTGATTGTAGAAATTTGACAGTTCTGGGTAGGTAGGTTGATCTGACGACGCCGTGTGTACATCACGCCCGTTTTTTTGGAGAGGTAGGCGGCACTATAGCTTTCCATTCCAATTTGTACTATGATGTTAATACTTTCAGTCATAATAACATTCTCATGCAACTTGTCGGTTTTGGGTAAGTACTCTTGACCTGAGATATTACGAGAACGTATTCATATTCGTAAATGAATTTAATTTGAAAGACTATCTATACCATCAGAAATAAACTCAATTCTTCACAATAACCATTTATTCTAATTACAACCCAGCATTTTACCGCACAACACAATACCAAAAGCGTCGAACTTCAGCAACTAGTGCTGTCGTACGGTAACATTACTGACATTAGTGATATGCTAATTGATTGATCTAATTTTCGTCTACCTACCTAACCTACGCATGTTGTCGTAGATTTGGGACTGTTAAAGGATACCGACGACGTCCGTAACCCGTTTATTTCGCAAACTTAACTGTGTCAAAGTCATGAAACCGTTTGGTATTTACCTCTTTAGAAACCACTGACGTACTCTGCAGACCGGTTTGCTTGTAAATAAGAACTCCATGCGTCTGGGCCGAGTGCGTATGTGTGTGTGGACTGTGATATGGATTATGCAGGCTGTGTGCGTGCGTACACCACAATTTTGTGATATAAATAAACAGAGCTAGGGATGTCGACGGCCGTTTCTATGTACTAATGTTAAAAGTATTAATAACGTTAGCTGGTTACGTAGTAGAATTAACATGTCGTTTTCTATTTCGTTTTATTTTTAATCAAAAGATGAATACGACAACAATTAGGTAAGTTAAGAAGCCGTCATTCTTTTACATTAATATGAGAATTAATAGTCTTTAACAAAGTCATTTACACTAACGACGGAAATCAAAATCAAACAAACAAAATTCAAATTCAAATACCTATTTATACAGATATTTTCTTAAATAAACATGTAAGGTATCATCAATGATAATGATATTGATCAGTCTATAAACGTCCCACTGCTGGGACGTGCCCCACGTGGACAATAGCACGTGGGGATATTGGGTCATAACCTCAGAATAAATAATATTACGACCCACCACGCTGGCCCAATGTGGGTTGGTGGGTTTAACGACTGCCATCTTACGGCAACAACTCCGATTGTTGCCGTTGGTTCCGACCAACGGCTTAGCCTTCCCAAGTGCCATCGATTGTAGAGTCGCCATTTGTAAGGTATGTGCCAACCCTAATATTAGTATTATTATGACGTGCAACAATGTTGTGCCACGTTGTGCGATGTTGAGTAACGACTGGAGCCTCGGAGAAGGTTAGGGTCAATGACTGGGTGACAATTGGAGTAGGTACAGACGACAGCCAATAAGCACAAAATGTTAAATGTGGATAAAATTTGAACTTTATCATTTTGTTTATGGAACTGTGTGGGGAGGCGGCTTTTTAAAAAAATACTACGGAACCATCTCTGCCCTTAGCTTGGGTGTCGTAAAAGGCGACGAACGGACTAAAGACTATCACATACATCTAACAGCAAAGAGCGGCGATGGGCTCACCATCACTACCTATACCCTTAGATTAAATTAAAATAGCGGGAGATAGGTGACTCGCCTCGAGCGCATGGACCGCCTAATCAGTCCCCGTCGCCTAATTGCCCTCTACTATTATATCACGCTGAGCACATGTGTAGTTGTTATTTGGTGAAACGTGGACTATGAATGACAGAGGACTGATTTTGCGGTCCTCATTTCTATAGACTAGGTAGTCTTTGACTAACTCTTTGGGAATAATAGACTAGTTGTGTATCTATATATGTGTGTATGTCCTTTGATAGTTTTTAGGTTATATTGAGATACTGGCGTGGATAATAATGTGCTGGCGTGTGTAAGTACAGAGCGCGGCGTTGACTCATTGCTGCTGGCCTGTGTCGGTATTCAGACACGTGAAACGGAACGCGTGGCTTGAAAACGGGGGATCTACAAAACATGGTTCTTTAGGGCATAAGAGCTACGTTCTTTGTAGTTGTGACACTTATAATTAGTCAAAAATAACAAATACTTATTACTAATTTACTAGTTGTATAGAAAACCACTTGTAACAATTGTCCCCGTGGTTACTACAACCATCCCTTAAATATAAAAACATATTTTTTTCTTCTTATTACGGTAATCAGTTATTATTATATCAATAATTAATATTAGTTGCATATTCTGGCCATAAATTATGAATGATAGGACTTAATTATGAATGGAAGTTAAAGCACCTAGTGTCAGAACTCGGCTTTAATACGGATGTTATCTTCGTTAATACGCATTTTAGAACCAATGTTCCTTGGACTTAGTTGATTATTTTTACCTTAGGTCACGAAAGTTCAAAAAGACAAGCTGTATACATTTTAATATTTTCTTTATTTGTAGGTATTTTCTAATTTGAAACCTGGTGTAATGTGCTATTGGGGTCAATCGTACCACGGGTATGGTTGTTCCGCTACAACCATCCCCGAAAATTTGCTACAATCGTCCCTTCAAAGTCATTTTTTAAAAAACCTTAAATTCTCCATAATTTTAACTGATAAATACACTCATTCATCACACTGCTAAAATACAGCCAACAATAGCAAGAAACGTTTAAAATACAGCTGGGTAAAAATTAATGCGAGGTTTTTTAATTATGATTAATGAAATTAGACGGAAAAAAGTTACTTTGACCACGTTGAATTTTTTTTTTGCCTTCACAAGCGTCCGCGTGGAGCCGCACGCGCGGGGGTACTGACAGTTAGTCGGCACGTGTTTTAGGGGGCCCCTGAGGAAAGGAGAACGGGCGTGCGGGGCGTAGTTACAGAGATATTCCCGATGGTATTACTGTACCCTGCTACAACCTTTCCCGGTCTACCCTACCAAATTGCTACATACATAGTTATAATCATGACTATTATCCCCTTAAGGGTTAGTCAGAGACTATGCAAAAGGGCGGCAAAAGCAGTACACCGCCACAGTCCACGTTTCACTAAATAACAACTGCGCTGCGCATGTGCTCAGCGTGATGAGTACAGTACTATACTGTTGGATGTATGTGCAGTCTTTAGTCCGTTAGTCGCCTTTTATGACAGCCAATTAAAGAAATGGGTTAGTATTGGTAATGTTATTTTAAGGAGCTATGTCTTTGGCTGCACCCAGCAACTACACTGCTCGCTCGCCAAATTCTTACAATATTATTTAAAACATGTCTATCAGAATCCCTACTAGATGACATAGTATGAGGAGGGATATGAATGCCATCTGACGAAGCGAGTGTTATGCATGACTGTGGATGGATACAACGGGAGAGGTAAAAAGATGGATGGACTGCGTGAAAGAAGATATTATGGTAAAGAAAGGAGTGAATGTAGAACTGACGGCTGACAGGGACGAATGGAAAAAGAAAACATAAGTACCTATTACTGCGCTGACCGAAGTTAGGGATAAGGGCAAGGAAATGATCATGATCAGAATCCCCACTAAAGCTTTTCCTTAACCGTACAGATTCCGAAGTGTATATTTTTCCCAAGTGCGAATCATTTTCCTTCTACCGTATTATTGTTTTGTGGGTCAATTGAATTTCAGTCCTCACTTATGAACGTTAAAGTTCACAATATGTTGTTGCGTAGCTCAGGTGGAAACGTTCAAACGTCCGTCGTCAAGTACAAGTTACAAGTTAAAAGGAGTGGATGTAGAACTGACGTCAAGTACAAGTTATTACTTTATCCTCTTCATTTACATCAACAAAATATGATCAACAGTTTTGTACTGCAAACAAATCAACAAAACTTAACAACAAAAGCTACTGTCTTGTTTTAACCCTTTTCCTCCTTACTGTACTTATAAGTACTGCGACCTTTTTCTTCGAATATATTGGATACGAATACAAATTATGCATCCAATTCCTAACGATCCTTTAAAGTTATGTGTGCGTAAGCCAATCACTTCCTTTTATTCGAATTCCCGCAAGATGTCGCCTAATAATTTTATTTGAACAGCAAGTTATAACCAGTCATAGATTCAGTCATCGGTTTGCACCTTTTTTGAAAAAGTTTAAAATTAGAATAACAGAGGTAAGTGTTAATATTTATGGTTATTTATATGGTTTCAATCGTCAATTATAATTTTAAAGTCTTATATGGTGTATTATTGATTTCTTTCTTAGGAATATTTTACAAAAACTAACGTTAGTAGTTGACGGTAGTACCAGGCAAATTTGGTATCGTAAGTTATGGATATTTCCATGAATACTGACCTAATCGAAGCACTGTTATTGGAAGAACTTCCATACTGTGACAAAGGTTCTGATGCTGGTGTTCCTAACACTGTGATGCTATTAAGTTCCTGACGGTACTTTTAAGTCTAGGTATTAGAAATAGTACTTCTAGGTAAAATAATATAAGTTTATTTTTACCTACCTTATTAATATAACATAATTAGATAAAATAAATATTAAATATCTATATCCCGGGGGAAAGGGTTAAATCATCTAATTCATCTTAATCGCCTCTGTGGTCTAGTGGCTATGCCACCAGTTTTAGACCCAGAGGTCCCGGATTCGATTCCCAGCGGGGGTAAATCTTTGTGTGCTCGGTTTGGTTGGTGATAGGGCTATTAAGTCCGCCTGGCTAGCTACCACCATCTTATTTCAGTCTGTCGCCATAACAACGATTTTAATGTTATAGCATTATTGTTGTGTTCCGACAGTTTGAGATAAGATAGAGCAGTTCCTCAGTGGTTGAGGATTTCGGCTGAGCCGCGCTTCCACCTTCGGCCTTATCGTCACTTACCATCAGGGGAGATGAAGACCAAGCGCTTAACCGCGGTAGAATAAAAAAAAAATAAAAAGAATACTATCACCCTCTCTCTTCCCTTGGGTGTCGTAAAAGGCGACTTACGGACTAAAGACTGCACATATTAATCAGTAACTTAATTTATTAAATTAATGTTGTTTATTATTATATGTATTTAATAGGTATTTAATACCTATGTAATTGGAGATTCGAAATTCAAATAAATTTTATACGAAAGCCTTGTTAATTTAATTTCAAATTCAGTCATTTGTTTTTAGATAGTTTCTTGTTTTTGTGTAATTGTAGTAGTTTTTGGCGCGACGGATAAACTGAAAATTCGTACAATTTTCGAATATGAGTTCCTTTGTGGAAATACGGCTGCGCAAACAACACGAAACATTAACAACGTGTACTGGCCTAACACTGCTTGCATAAACACGGTTCATTATTGGGTAAATCGTTTTAAATCAGGAAATTTTGAGTTGAAGAACCTCGCCGTCGGCCGGTAACCATTGTCGACATGTGTTTTTTCTTGCGCCCGTTCTTTGCCACAGTTAAAAAATGATGTCCTGTATGGGTGGTAGGTTAAAAAAGATTTGGACGATTCAAAGTACTTATTAATTGAGTTTATTGAATAAATATATTTTGACTATTGACAACGACGAATTGAAGGCGATAGTGGAAGCGGATCCAACTCATTCTACGGCTGAGCTTGATGCGAGCCTTGGAGTTAGTGTCAAAACAACATTGAAGCACTTGCGGCAAATCGGAATGATAAAAAAGCTAGACAAGTGGGTGCCACGCGAACTAAGCGACTAACAGCGAGACTTACGCGTCGAAGCGTGCATAGCACTACTGAATCGGCATTGAAACGAGGGAATTCTAAATCGAATTGTTACCTGTGATGAAAAGTGGATTCTATACGACAACCGTAAGCGTTCGTCTCAGTGGGTGGACCCAGGTACAGCACCTATCCTATGTGTAACCAGTGCGCTAAAAAAAAGTTTACTCATAGGAAGGTGAGTGTGACTGTCTGGTGGACCAGTGTCGGAATTGTACATCACAGCTTCTTACCGAATGGTACAACAGTGACGGCAGATGTCTATTGCCAAGAATTGCAAACAATGAGGAGATGCTCGCAATTCAACAACCAAGACTGGTCAATCGCTCTTCCTCATTGCTTCTCCACGACAACGCGCGAGCTCACACTTCACGACAGACCATCGCAAAGCTACAAAAGTTACAGCTGGAAGCTCTCCGTCACCCACCGTACTCACCAAACCAAAATCCGAATTCTATTTCTACTTTTAGATAATTTTTTAAGTAGGAATAAAATCAACACCCGAGAGGCAGTACAAAACGCTTTCTCTGACTTCATCGTCTCCCGTCAGGCAGACATTTACAGTAAAGGGATAAACAAACTGCCATCAAAATGGCAAAATTGTATAGATAACTTGGGCCAGTACTTTGATTAGGTACCTAGCTAAAATAAAAAAAATTACCAAAATTTTTATATTTTATAACTTTCATACAAATCGCCAATTTCATAGGTAAAGACCTAATATTATATAATAATAGTTATTTTGTTACAGTCCGGTAAAGTGCAAATTGATTTTATTACTATTTTATTGAAGGCTTTTACAAGATCATCGTATCCTATAATGATCAGGTACACGCACTTAATTAGCGTGATTAGTCCTGTAACGATCAGGCGCATGCCTGCCACTATTGAGCTTATTTATCCAACAGTGATAATTGTGACGCCATAACTAGAGCATTTATTATTCATTAATTTTGTAATGGTGGGGTGAAATGAAAAAAAAAATATTGGAATTGCTAAGGGTAATCTTTATTACTATTAATTATCATAAAATATGTTGATAACTTTTGTGTTTTCACTGTTAGATAATTAAATTAACATGCTAAATAAATTTTATTGATAAAGTGTTTGATGAAAATAAACATATGTTTATGTGCCTTCAAAAGTAATCATTATTATTATTTGCATATTCATTAATTATTTGTAAATACAGCCGTCATCAGATCCGATCGCGGTCCATATTGTAATGCATTTATAAGGAGCTTTACAATGCATTTTAGTCAAAGTTAATGTTATTATAGAATCATAGTCATGGACACCATATTGTTTAATGGTTGTGAACAGCCGATCACTCTAATAATAGCAAATGCAGGTCACATATAAGTCAAATGTTACCTATTATAGTAGCAAGACGTGCAAGTGCAACTCTGGTGCTAGAAATCCATTAGAAGTCACAACAAAGTCAAATCAATCTTATAATATCTTTGACCTATAGTTGCTATACCCAAAACATTTACAGAAGAACTTCTCATATAGAAGAATAAATAAAACGTTAACAAGAATAAATAGTCATATTAAATGCATTTATAGGAGCTTTGATATTTATTCTTATAACATGCATTTATAAAATTTAAGTTCTTATAAAAATCATATAATGTAACCCTGTAAACGTTTATACGACTACGTAAGCAGGATCGGAAGTGCTTGTAGTGTGCTCACCCTCGTCACGTTGAGCAAAAATGTGCAGTCGCAATTTAGTGAAAAGTGCCCAAAGTGCTCATTGCCTAGTCTCTGCCTAGTGATTATATGTATGTAAATGTCTACAATTGTTCAAATAATGTGGGTGACGTACCTACATATAATGTGTTTGTTTTGTAAACTGTTTCCCTTTATCCTGTTTTCTTTAGTAACTTTTCTTTCGAACCTTTCTGCAATACAGATGTTACATCACAACTTTTATTGTCGTCACGTTTCCACCCATTTGTGTTGTATGTAATTGTATAGTAAAAGTTGAAAACAACAAATTTTGCAATGGTTTGAAATGGACGTTAGGACGCGTTGGGTTTTTTTAGTGTACTCAGTGAAGTCAAGTGAATTGCCAAAAGCCCTAGTACGTAAGGTCTGTACTATAATGGGTGACCAAAAGTGGCTGTAGCAAGCTTCTGATAGCTGGGCGATTTCGTTAAAATACGAGTATGTCCACACGTGTTTTGGCTTGTCCTATGAGTTCTCACGCAAGTTTCATAGATGTGCAAGACTGTTTGTATAAAAAAAGGACTTTAATTCATTCTTTTATACTTACTATTTATATTAAAAAGAACATACAAATAACTAAATTATTTTTTATCTTTATTTTAATATTAATGAAGTTTCTCATTGTACCCCCTTATTTACATATGTCCTTTAGTGATTACTTAAACTTTGTGTGCGGATTATTAATAAATAATATTCATCGCCAAGGGAAAGAGGGTGTAAGGATATTAAAATAGGTGAGAACTATCACAATTAAACATTATTTATGGTTAATCCTATAGTATTTTTCATAAATTTTATCATTTAATTTGTGTCCTACGTTACAGCCATTTGCGGAAAATCCACTTTAAATCCCGTATTATAGCAAAAGTTGTAAGAAAACTACTAAGCTTAATACTTAGTTCAGTTCATGGCAACATTATGGTTTGATACGACATTTTGAAGAAGTTGTCAAACGTCTCCAAAAACGTCTATTTGTGTCAAAACTTGCAACGCGTTACTGTGCAAATTTTTTCTTCCACTTTCTAACTGGGATTTAGCTGGTAAGTGTGTATATTTTATTAATCAAGCTGTACCAATTGATAACCTAAATAATGGTAAACATTATTAATCATTGCTTTTGTTCATACAATAACAGTTATATTAAAGTAATGCAATCCCGTCTTGATATCCAGCTAAGCGTTACTTCCATTTTGTTTGGTTACATATAGGTGGAACGTTGAAGTTACAAAATGGAAATATAAGGTTAAGCTCACATGGTGATTCTATTTGTCACGTGGTACCAGTATAACATTTTTAGCCGATTTAAAAAAGGAGAGTTATGGGTAGAGAGGAATTTGGGGTTGACCGACAGTGGGGTAGTACCTACCCAGGGACGATAAATACTGATAAATACATTGTTTTGACACTCGCTGATTGTGATTTCATTCATAATTTGATTTAATAACGTAACTTGCTTTTAGGTATGAACCATAGTATATTTTCTTGTTTTTACTTTATTTCAAATTTTTTTTATATATGGTTCGTATTCCAAAAACGTGAAAGTGCTAATAATTTATAGAAGTTACCAAATTTTAAAGACATGTGAACTAACCTTATTAGTTTCCAACGCGTTACTACGTCTTTCCAATTTGTAACTGTCTCATGTTTTTTAAACTTAAAAATATAAATATTTTGATTATTTGATAGGACACTTTTTTTTGTGACAGTATTTGTTTAAACAGACTAAAAGTACTTTTTTCATAATTATTGTGAACTTATAAACTGTTATTATAATTATAATAACTAAAAAATAGCAAGACTGCTTTACCTAAAAGTTACAAAGTGGATATATTTTACAGCTTAATGTTTCAAAGATAAATGTAAGAGAAATAATATTGTGTCGAAATATTACTACTATAGTGTTAGTTTAATAATAAAGGAAATTCTTTTATTAAAAATAACTGTGTTGTTATTAAATTTGCCTTAATAAAAGTTACAAAATGGAACCTAGAATCCCCATCCTGTATTATAAAATCCTATTTTCTCAACAAAGTTAAGTTTTCCTGTAAGTAGTGTTATTAAAATAATACATTTAAAGGAACAATGAATCTATTTACGTCTTAAAAATAATTATACTTCATTTTATTTTCCTTATTCTCCATTTTGTAACCGGGATGTATTTTTACGAAAAGGCCCAGCTAGGCTAAGTAAGTCCAGTCTCTAATCATTATAAGACTACAATGAAAAGTAGAAAATTACCTAAGTAAAGTACAAAGTTAATTTAGCCATAGCTTAAATAGATGGGTATCACCGCACTTGCCAAATGCTGTTGGTGATCACAAACCCGGGTTAAGCATACCCGGAAAAAAACTTTGACCCTGGGACCTCCGGATCTTTTGATAAGACGAGCCCTTGTGATGGTGCGGCCACGTTGGTCATACGCGCGGTACCCAGGGTATCACACACACGCGTTACCACCCTGAAGAGGAAACGAAGTGGCATGCAGAATTCTCACACGAAACACAGAAAAACGACGTTTCGTAGTCCCGTGTTTCCTCCTTCAGAACTGGACCAATTTTTAAGTTTTTTTTCCAGCATCGGATAAACAAAGAGATTTTCTACGTCTGTTTGTTTAATTTTTTTGCATTAAGCTCAGAACAATAACAAGAATAGAAACCACGCTAAAATAGCAAGCAAAGACATATATTTATCCTTCTTCTTCATACGAGTCATGCTAATGAGTTAGAAAGAGATGGAGAATGATTGACTTGTCCTAATTTGTGTCGGTGGTCACTAGTTTATTCCACACTAGGGACGTCATTTCTCGGCATTTTATATCGACAAAAATAAAACTAAATATTGAACATGTAAATAAATATGAAGGCGAAGGATAAGCGCGCCGTCAATGACCGAAGTATTATGTTAGCATCGAGGAGACAGAATTTGTATTTGCTTTCCATGCACTATTGTCATTCTGTATATTTCGTTGCGTTTCACTACACGCGTAGTGCGTGTAGTGAAACGCAAATTACTCACAAAATGCACTTCCACGAGAAAATGATACAGAATGACAGAAGTGTATGGAGAGCGATACAAATCCTGTCTTCTCGACGCTAACTTAATAATTCAGTCATTGTCGGCTTTTTCGCTTGCCTTGGAAACGATATAAACTAAATCGGACAAATTTTCAAAACCTACATTATGGTGCACAAGAAAAACACCTAAAATTTATATTGAATCACTGTAGGGTACAGCAGCGTCAGATCGACCTACTCAAATCTGTAAAAATATCCCAATCGATATTGAACTCTACGATTTCAACATTAGGATGAGATTCGGTTGCAGGTATTTCACAGATTAGTAGGTCGCAGAGTAGGTAGGGTAGGGCGATATGACGCTGCCTGTACAGTCAGCGTTACATCTATCTATCCTTATACAGGGTTAATTTTGGACCCCCCGCCAAAAGTAAATATGGGGTATAAAAAGTAATAATAAAATATTTGACGTAAAAATAATAAATATTTTCTGTTTTTAAATATAATTTATTGGCTGCTTTTTAAATCCTATATCTCTAGGTGCGTGCGCTCACCCTCGCGGTCAAAGCGAACGGCGCGCCGTCATTGGTGGAAGGGGTGAATAAATAGCGGTCACGCGCATGCGCTTTGAAAACGAGGCGGCCGCGCGCTAGGTGACAATGATTTTAATTTTCGTAAGAAAGAATTGAGACAAAAATGTGACAAAAAATATGTTTTTTTTTTTATTATTTGGCTGTACTGCTGTTATAGGATCACGCGAAAAATTTTGGCGGGGATACCAAAATTGACCCTGTATGTGTAAAATTCTCGCAACTAAATTTCATCCTAATGTCAATCATGTAGAGTTCAATATCAATTGGAATATTTTGACAGATTTGGGTAGGTCGAGTGGTCGTGTGTACACACACTACTTTACGTTCTATTGTTAGGCCAAAAAATTGTTAACGGTAAAAGTGATCACTTTTGCCTTCAGCAAGTTTTGCAAGTTAATAACGAGAAGCAGTGTACAGTCAGTGTCACATCGGCCTATATACCCTTATCTGTCAAATTAACTAGATGGATATTGAACTTTATGCTTTAAAAGTAAATCTGAAAATTGATACGAGGAAAATATAAATATGAAGGATTACTAAGGAAATAAAAAACTTATAAATAAACAATTAAAACATTTTTATTAAATCACTGCCTCTTAAATAAGAAGGTTTTGGTTAAAAAGCTTCATAATTTGTCACGAGGCGCACATTCCTGTAATTCCAGTTTAGTGTTCGTATTGTCAAATATAACTTAGGTACGGCTTTTATCAATAGGATTCTGTGATTGTCATCGAAACTTTGTTTTAGAGAATGATTAACAGGATTGCTCAAAATGCTTGTTGGTACAAATGTGTCGCAGACATTGTTCATGATTCATTGATCGTAAAATGTTTAGAACATATATGACTGCGTTCATTCCATATCCAATTTAGTCTTCTTACACGCCGGCCGTAGCCATTCTATATTTATATCATATTTTTTTTTAAACCTGCAACCAAAATGTAGAATTTTTAAAATTAGTCAAAATGCAGATAAATGGTAATAGTAGTAATCAAGAACACCATTCAATTATGTATGTTTTTTTAAATTATCAATAGGTAACTTTTAAAGTTATAAATTTATAATATCATGTTAAGAGTAAAACAAGTTATAAATGAGGCGTATACATATATCATAATTTAAAGATAGATGTGCCAACCACTTACACAAAATACTGCTTAATCGATATAGAAATGCACGTCACTAGGCGAAAAACATAACCTTCAACATTTGAACAAAATTTCATTGATAAATGCTTTATATCAGCACAGAACTGAACACGATGACATTTAGACAAACTATTAGTGTGTTTTAATAGATTTATGCCATTAATTATGTTTAGGTAAAACGAAAACAGTCTGAGCTTACCGATAAAAGGTTATTGTGTCTTGATTATTTTCTTTTCTTATTTTAAAGGATTTACAACCCTCAATCATACAAGACATTTTGTCACACGTAACGCATATATATCACTAACAATGCTATGGCTAGTTTATAGGTTTCTTCGGAAGAATACCTTGCAAATAATTAAATTTATCTGAGAGGAGCTACAAATTAGCGTGAAAATAATCCGTCATTATAATGTAACCAAGTTAGGTTGCCACTTATTTACACAGCAACAAAAAGAAAATAACGACACATTTAATCTGATGGTGTTCTAAAGACATCCAACTACATCCATTTGACATTTACCTTGTGACAACCTAGAAAAAATAGAAACGAATGTGGATTAGAGGTTTCATTCACTCTCGTTACAGAATTAATTGAAGTCATATGAGTAAGATAGCTGTTGTCTAGCTCGTCTTTTAGCGTGGTTTCTATGCTTTAGTTATTGTTCTGAGGCATTAAGTCATTTATTTAACAACCAGGAGCCTTCAAAATTTAGCGAAATCACTCCGTTTTAAGGCGTCTTCAGAAACATTAAAAGTAACCGATTTAAAAAAAATCCAAACATACAGACATAGAAAATGTCTTTCTTTAACCGATGTTGAAAAAGTAATAATAATTGGTTCAGTTCTAAAAGAGGAAACAGGGGACTACGAAACGTCGTTTTTCTGTGTTTCGTATTTTGTATGACACTTCCACGTAGTGTTTCCTCTTCAGCTTGACTTCTTATGCCTCAATGCCCTGTAATTTCATTGGGTCTTATACCCTTCACAACATAACAGTGTCGCGTAGCGATGAAAGAATTCGCTACCAACCCCTCTCTTCCCTTGAGTGTCGTCAAAAGTCGACTAACGGACTAAATACTGCACAATGTGCAGTATTTAGTCCGTAAGAATGTGCAGTGCACATTCTTCCAGCATAGAGCGGCGATGGGCTCTCTCACGCTTAGTACATGTGCAGTCGCTTTTTGTTGAAAAGTGGAGTATGGTAGAGGACTGCTTATGCTGTCCTCATTGCCTAGTCTCTGACTAATCAGGGATAATAGTCGTGATTATATGTATGTATGTAATACTCTTCAAATGTTACATTTGCTTGGCGGCGGATATAGGTATTAAGAGGGTTTACGCATTTCGGATTCCCATACAAACTTCCAAGTCGAAGTTTTTAAAAACCAATTAACCAATTTTGATGAAACTTAGCATGCACAAGGATCTAAATAGCTTGTTGATATCATTTTTAAAAAACGTTCTTTTAGCTGAGTTATTGCGATTTAAAGTCCACTATAGAAAGTTAAAAATCGCAATAACTCAGTTAAATAAGCATTTTTTAATAATGTTTTCAACAAACTATTTAGATCCCCGTGTTTTACTTCAGCTTGCAAAGTTTTATCAAAATTAAGTTTGTATGGAAACCGAAATGCGTAAACCGTCTAAGAAGGTGCCATCGACTAATTTCTGGGAAGAAACCTACCACGCTTCTTTTGTATTAAAATATAATTTTAAATATACTTTGTCACGTGCCCAAACGTGGTATCGTTATGGTAGGTACGTGTAATGATTAAAATCATCAATAAATCGTTTTAAAGCTTTCATTACGATAGTCGTTAAGCATGCAGCTAAGTCGGGCAAATACCATTATATGGCGTTAATAATCTAATTTGATTAATATCTATTTCTTCGAATTGGATAATTATAAATACGGGCACGCGTTAAACATTTTTTTTTATTATACAACGAGAAGCTCTGTTTGGTGGCGGCACTTTATTAAAAGTATACTACTAACCCATCTCTTCCCTTGTAAAAGGCGACTAACGGACTCTACATACATCCAACGGCATAGAGCGATGTTCTCACCACCTATCACGCTGAGCCCTTATGCAGTCGTTATTTCGTAAAAGGTGGACTGTGGCAGGGAACTGCTTTTGCGGTCCTCATTGCCTGTTGGATCGTAGCAAATGGAGTGCTAGAGTAGCTGTGGTCTCTGCCTACTCTTCCGGAAATCAGGCATGAGTATAATTACGCATTGAAATTGAGATGACCGTAATATGTTGTTTATTTATCATGAATTTTCATAAAGGAGGCGTCACAGGAGGCGATACAAACGCAGAGTCGCCGGTGCGTTGTAGCGACGTCGGCGACTGGCACAAGTCCTTATCAAATTCACATGGAAATGATTACACCAATAATAATTATAATTTATAATCACGTGGATAGTGTTTTGTTATGTCCATTTACCGGGAAATCGTTGATTGGGTTTCGTATTCGGCGCCAGTGGGGATTTTTAGTCTGTGGGATTTGTAGACGGTGTTTTGTTTACACATACATGGATACATACTATCTATCCCTAAACTAAATAATACTGTGTTTTTATGTAAGTCAGTTAACGTTTGAATTTAAGTAACGTTTACAATTGCATGTAAGGGGCTAAGTTCTTCTTTTTTTAGTCGGGCACTCTTCACAGAGTGGTCGTGGTTTTGGGGGGGTCTGGTGAATAACGGCTCTCGTTATTCGTCTCCATTCGGCTCTGTTAGTGGCATTGTGTGAGCAGTCGGTCATGGTAGATTGAGTGAGGGATCTAATAAGGTCCACCCATCTGGTTGGAGAGCGACCACGGGATCTCTTGCCCTCCATTCGGCCCTGAACTACGAGACGCTCCATTGAGTCTTCGTTGCGAATTATGTGCCCAAAGAACTTCAGTATTCGTATATGAACAGTCGACGATAATCTATCTTTTTTAAGGGGCTAAGTAAATAATATTTAAATAGTACACTGCTGTTGTCTAAATTTCTTGTATTAAAATAATACAACAGTGAAAAAAAGAGAGAAACAGAGGATAGATAGAGTAAAATATTTGATTATTGCAAATCTTATCTTTATATTTACAGTCGATTGAATCAAAGTTTATCAAAGTAAAAACACGTGCTAAAGTTTCATTATCTTTTAGAATGTGTGTCAGTACAATTCTCTTGAATTTTATTCACGACTATAATAGTCGTGTTTTGGGATAATCCCAAAAGAGTAAGACAGAGACCAAATGACAACTGCACATGTGCTCAGCGTGATAGGTGGTGAGCCCATTGCTGCTCTTTGCTGTTGGATGTATGTGCAGTCTTTAGTCCGTTAGTCGCCTTACGACAGTCAACAGAAGAGATGTGTTGGTAGTATTCTTATAACCAGATCAGGGTCTTAACCATCAACTCTTAAGAGGCCTATACATCTCAAATATCATTTTAGCGTAAAATGCCCATTTTTGCATTTTGTAGTAATTTTTCAGTTGTATTTATAGTGTTTATCGAAATAGGATAATAAATTTATGCTTAATATTACAAATCTCCACTGCGAGAATAAGCGGAGTTCGGACGGCCGGCGCTTCGCATTTTATAGTAATTTTGCAGTTTTATTTATCGTTTTTATCGAAATAGGATAATAAATTCATTATAATATCTTTATTCCTCATGAAGTAACAATTATTCTGGTATAAATTTTGCTTATTAATATTATCGTAGATAGGAGAAATGCACAGTTAACTTAAAGCGTTTTTCGAAGTTTTTTGGTTTAGAATAAGGTTTTTTTTTATATAAAATCAATGATATCAAAAAATTCCGAGGCCTCTACGCACTATACGACTATATAGGAGATAACATTCAATTTTTTTTATTTCATTTCTTTAGAATAGTAGTTCAATCCATAGGAGCTTAAAAGGTGCCTTCGCGCATTTTATGAAAATCTCTCTCTGCAATTTTAGGTTTAATTACAAAGTTAAACAAAATTTACAAAAAGCGAGGCCGCTACGTTCATATCAATAGCTATTTCTACACTATTCAATAAGTCAAAACTGTAAATTATTTTTGTTTCTGAGATCAAGAGCGCCAAAATTGCCCATTTTTAGTAAAAATCACAGTCGAAATGTTATATAGGCCTCTTAGAGCAGAATTACTTAATCTTACTACGCTAATTCCCTTATGAATTTTGAGTAAGATCATTTTCTTACGAATTATAGACTTGTATACTTACAGAGAAAGTATAAATTTATTGATTACGATGAAAAAACAACAACTGAATGGAATTACGAATGTAGTAAACTGCAGTTGCGACGAACCAAATATTGTGTAGAATCACAAATAGGAAGAATCCCGATAAAAAAAGGATGCGTAAGATCATGAATGCAGTTGTGCCGTTGTGCGGAATCCATATTGTATGGGAATAACGAACAGGAAGAATCGCGTTTGTGTTATCGATCGCGTTATTCGATTAAAGTAATACTGCTCTAATAGTAGAGGATCCGAGTATACAACGACCTTCACCGAGCCGGTTAATGGATGAAAAGTATTTCATATCAAATTTAATGTGTTAAAAAATATATTGCGAGTGGGTTGGCTGAAAAATTTCAGTCCAGTACTTACCTTTAATGATTAATTTAATATTAAAAAAAATATTTTTTTACATTGCACTGGTTTGGTGTGTGTGTGTGTGTAAGAGGTGACAGCAGGGCCCCATTTCTCGATGAATAGAGTTTCTGTTGTGTCTAATGGCGCCGCGTTCTTAAACTTTAATTAACGAAAAGAGTATGTCTCCCTGAAAAGACTGTTCACCTTATGAAAAGGTAGAATGGAAAATGCGAAAATGATGTAACACTGAACTGTTGTGACTACAATGAAGTGCGATTACAATGACAATGCCAAAGTTGTTATTGATGAATCATCGTTACAGGTGAACATCGAATAAATTGATGCGAGATTATAATACAGCTGATGTATTACGTGATAACTAGTACTAATTACTAATTAATTGATAACGCTTAGTTTACGATCGCGATGGGTATTTATGGAATATCAACATGCAGATTAGTGAAAATATGCATGAATAGGGTACCGTTAAGAGCTGTCAAAATTGAAGGAAGTATTTAATAATTCATTAAACGGTTAAACAGTTTGATTATTTATTCATTTAACCGCGTCGCGTAGCGGTGAAAGAATACTACCACCCCCTCCCTTGGGTGTCGTAAAAGGCGACTAACGGACTAAAGTCTGATCATATATCCAACAGCATAGAGCGGCGATGGGCTCACCACCTGTCACGCTTAGCACATGTGCAGTCGCAATTTGGTGAAAAGTATAGAGGACTGCTTTTGCTATCCTCATTGCCTAGTATCTGAGTAACCCTTCGGGGATAAATAGTCGTGCTGATATGTATTTATGTATTTTATTTAAATGTTTATAAGTTCTCATGTAAGTTACAATTGCTTATTGAGAATAAAAAAAAATTTGAAATGATATTGAAATAAGGATGGTCTTACTGAGGATAAGGGAAATTAGGATGAAATATCCTACTAATAATATAAACGCGAAAGTTTGTAAGTATGGATAGATGTTTGTTATACTTTCACGTAAAAACTGCTGAATGGATTTGGATGAATTCGGTATACAGCTAGTTTATAACCTGGATTAATATATAGGATACTTTTTATCATGATTTTCCCACGGGAACGGGAACCACGCGGGTGAAACCGCGAGCGGCTGCTATAGTACGATATGTTTTATAACATCCTTATTTAATTTTAGGGAAGTTATAATAAGTTATTAATTTACTCACATCTATTCTGTGCTAATGTTTACTCAGATTTATTAGGAACCTCATTTAGTTTATTTTTTTATTTTTTACCAATTTTAATTATACACATGCAAAGAAAAAATACAAATTAAAAAAGCACTTCTAAAACTAATATGAAATTTATACTTAGTGAGTGCCTTCAACCAAGTTACAGCCTACCTCGATACAATTACAAAAAAATAAAATAAAAAATAACATAGGTAACCAGACTATCTTTCTCCGAAACGAAATTTTGGTAAATTTCCGTTTGTTATTTACAGCGTTTTTCCAGCGGTTTTCCATTAAATTACTACAAAATATGGTTAACATGTATATTATTAATTTATAGAATATTGTTTGAAATTTTCAAAATAATAGAAAGCGCTATAAATAGCAAATAGTAATAAAATTTGGCAGAAATTTCGTTTCGGAGAAATAGAGTAGGGCCTCACTCAGGTTTATGTTTATTTTTGTTTGAATTTGTTATTTCTTTGATTTTATAATTCCTAATTTAAACAACAAATTCAAACAAAACAAAAATAAACATTACTTAATAGGGCCTATTACATCTCGAATGTGATTTTTGCGTAAAATGCCCATTTTCGCATTTTGTAGTAATTTTGCAGTTGTATTTATCGTTTTTATCGAAATAGGATAATATATTTGTGCATAATATTACAAATCTCCATTTTGTGAGCATAAGTTGAATTCGAACGGCCGGCGCATCGCATTTTGTAGTAATTTTGCAGTTGTATTTATCGTTTTTATCGAAATAGGATAATAAATTAATTATAAAATCTTTATTCACATTTTTAAACTTTCGCGTTCCATTATGCACACATATTTAGACGGGATTTAACGCAAAACTACTTAGTAAAGGCATTCTACGCATACCTTTTTATACCCGACGTTTCGACCGAGTTGCACCGGCCGTGGTCACGGGTGACGTTACGTTATATATAAAGTGACGTTATCACGGATTGCAAGTGTCGAGGGTGGTGATGTGACTAGAGATCTCGATACCGACAATATACACTCCAGGCATAAAGGTCAACAACATTGTGGGCTCCCCGAAGGATGTTTTGCCACTTCAAACACAAGGCGTATACAAGATAGACTGCAGCTGCGGTAGTTCCTACATAGGCCAGACAAAACGGACTATCCATAAGAGGGTCAAGGAACATATTGCAGCTGTGAAAAACCGCCAGTCTAACAAATCAGCCATTGCGGAGCATTTACTTGAAAGAGGCGCAAATCATTGGATCGAATTTCATCGTACGCAAGTCCTCTCCACAGATCGCCACTTTTATTCAAGAGTAGTGCGTGAAGCGATTGAAATTAAGAAACATCCAAACAATTTCAATCGGGAAGATGGTCACAAACTATCATCAGCGTGGAATCCAGTGTTTGCAAAAACGCCACTTCGTTTTAGTCTGCAATCGGCTAACTACCAGAATAAGGCTTGTATACGGAATAGGGACACCGTTAGTGTTGTGTGTGACGGTAGTTGGATAAATAATGTGACGGTGGATGAAGACTCAGCGACGCAAACTGAGGCGATACACCGCGACAGCAGTCCACCCGTGACCACGGCTGGTGCAACTCGGTCGAAACGTCGGGTATAAAAAGGTATGCGTAGAATGCCTTTACTAAGTAGTTTTGCGTTAAATCCCGTCTAAATATGTGTTCAAATCTTTATTCCTCATGAAGTAACAATTACTCTGGTATAAATTTTGCTCAATAATATTATCGTAGATAGGAGATATTCACAGTTAACTAATAGCAATTTTTGAAGTTTTTTGGTTTAGAATAAGATTTTTTTCCTATATAAAATCAATGATATCTTAAAATTCCGAGGCCGCTACGCACTATTCGACTATATAAGAGATAACATTATAATTTTTTTATTTCACTTGTTTAGAACAGTAGTTCAATCGATGAGCTCAAAAAAGTGCCTTCGCGCACTTTCTCTGCAATTTTGGGTTTAATTAAAAAGTTAAGCAAAATTTACAAAAAGCGAGGCCGCTACGCACTATTCCAATAGCTATTCTACACTTTTCAATAAGTCATAATTGTTAATGTATTTTTGTTTGTGAGATCCATATCGCCAAAATTGGCCATTTTACGCAAAAATCACAGTCAAAATGTAATAGGGCCCTTAACACTAGCATTCCATACAACACGAGACCATGAATAACAACAGTTTAGGAAGTGAGACTTTAGTTGCAATATAATATTTTTTATTTTAATATTACATTTGATTAATATTTACACAATAAATTATTTATTTACATTATCATCGATAATTTTAAATCATTGCTTAATATACTTATAAAAGATTGTTAAATCGCTTTTCAGTAGATTACTTAAATCTTACTTTTATGTCATTGACTGTTAAATATTTGAATGTATGTTAAGCAACATACCTGCATTACACTTGATTTCCCCATAACTATTATTATTATGAAATATTTTAAGTACCTACTTCGATTGGTTTGATAAGTATATAGACTGATTTTATCGGTCATGCACGTTTATGTGGAACTTTTCTTTGATTAGATGGCATTTGATTGACTTTTTTAAAGATAGTAAATAATAACATGGGGAAAACTTACATATCTTTAGATTTTATCTCGTGTGTTTGATAAATATTTCATAATATTTCATTTAATATTTGTCATGGTATAAATTTTTTGCATGTTACCGATATACTCTGACGCCTCGGTGGCCTTGATATCCTAAGGTCCCGGGTTCAATTCCCGGGTCAAGCCAAATGTGTTTTATAGATCCCAAGGCCAGGTCGTAGGGCTAATCAAGCATGCACACTCATACACACTCACATTCAAACACACTCATAAGTAGGGCTTCCAATCCCGAAATACCGAGATCTCGGTATTGCGGGATCCCGCGTCAGTGATGCGGGATTACGGGCGCGGGCTCCGTGGGATTTGCAAGACTGAAAAAAGCGTTAGCTTCAGAATTAGCTTTGTCTTTGCGCCGACGTATTTTACAACGACGTTGAAATGTGACTGCACTACTGATTTATCTCCAAAATCCTCGTTGGCTTACCACGCGTCGTGTGACCATGACACTTTTCATCTTCCACCGAAAAGTTTACCTCGAAATACACTGGCCTGCAAAAATAAGTATCACATTTTTAAAATTGTAATAACTTTTAAAGTACCGACCGACACAAGATAAACAAGACACATAAGACTTAAAAATGTTACTATTGTATAATTTACTATAGTTTCAAAGAAAGCTAATAAAATTGTTATAAAACGTTTTTTTATTTTAAATCTCTAACTTCCATAGTTTAGAAAAAGGTGAAATTTTAAAAGTGTGATAGGTACTTATTTTTGCAGGCCAGTGTATATTAAAGATTTTGTAACGAGAATGAACTTCAGCCTTTTAAATTCATCTGAGAGCAATATGATGACGAAGAGGCTGATCAAGTAAGAAACGTCAATGTAGAGGTTCTAAAATGTGTGTAGGTAGAAAATGTGTTTTTTTTTGGTTGATTTTTTAAATTTTGTTGGTGTATTTTTGAAGCAGATAGATTTTTTGTTTTTTCAGTATTTGTTACTGTTTTTTATGAAGAAAAAACGGTGTTATTTGATTGATCTCATACTAATAGCAATACCTAAATAAATGTGGAGTTAGTTGATTAATTCATTGTTTTATTTGCCTTTATATAAATATGAATATTTTCAATATGCGGGATCACACAAATACCGAGATCCCGCGGGATTGAGAATTCGTAGTCCCGCAAATACCGAGATTGAATTCAGCCAGCGGGATTGGAAGCCCTACTCGTAAGGGAGTGAGAGTGTATATGTTACTTTATTTTTTAATTCAAAGTTTTTGTTATTTTGTATCCGTAATAAATAACAAAAACTTTTAACGTTACTATTCTAATCTAATTCGTTAATGAGGAGCCCGATGGTGCAGCGGCTAGCACGCTCGGCTTGTGGTTTTGCCCGCTAAGCAACTTTCGAAATGCCGTGACGCTTGATGGGTGACCAAATTAAAAACGTCTCGAGCTCCTGCGTGCTTTGGAAGTCACGGCCGTTGGTCCCGGTTGTCGTCGAAAGATAGCAGTCGTTAAAACCCACCAACCCGCATTAGGCCAGCGTGGTGGGTTATGGTTATGGCCCAACCTCCCCATGTGATGTTGTACACGTGGGAAGGCCTATGCCCAGCAGTGGGACGTTTATAGTCTGATGTTTTTTTTTTTAAATTTGAATGTTAGGAAGATATGGCTGGGCGGAGCTCTCTAAAGCTTAAAATTTGGCTTCGGTCAAAACCTTTTCATAATTTAATGGCAATGACTATGGCAGTCCTCTGCCATTGTCCACATTTCACAAAATAACAACTGCTCATGTGCTCAACGTGGTTCGCTCTGCTGTTGGATGTATTTGTCAGTAGTCCGTAAGTCGCCTTTTACGACACCCAAGGAAACAGCGGGTCTATGGGCTAAAAAATATGGATATGGACATGGGCTTCATTTGACATTTAAAGCCCATATTTTGTCCTTTTATGGAAATATTATGGGCTTCAAATGTCAAATGAAGCCCATGTCCATATTCATATTTTTTAGCCGATAGGGCAGCAGATGGGTTGGTAGCATTTTTTAATGAGCCTCCACCACACAGCTTCTAGTTTTACCGAAACGAATTTTGTAACTACAATATCATTTAGTTACTCCGTGATCATAGTGCATGCAACTGCGCCAAAATATCAGAGACTCAAAAACAACAACGAAAACATGGTAAAAATCCCGTTTTTTTCCACTGAGGTACAATAAACTAGAGAAGACACCGCGAAGCAAGTTTGTGCGCACTAAGGTGCAGCCCATGGGCTGCAAACGCCTCAGTGATTGCGCGTGATTCAAGCGATTGTGGACCTTGCGGCTGGACCTTCGTTGCGCACAAACTTGCTTCGCGGTGTCTTTTCTAGTTTATTGTACTTATCTCAATGGTTTTTTCCTAAAAGCTAAAGTAATAACCGTGTCGCGTGGCGGTGAAAGAATACTACCCACCCCATCTCTTCCCTGGGCTGTCGTAAAAGGCGACTAACTGACTAAAGACTGCACATTCTTCCAACATCATAGAGCGGCGATGATGGGCTCTACACTTGTCACGATGAGCACAATTGTGCAGTCGCTATTTGGTGAAAAGTCCTCATTGCCTAGTCTCTCACTAACCCTGCGGGGAAAAATAGTCGTGATTATATTTTAGGTATGTTAAAGTTATACTGCTCTAAGAGGTGACAGTTAGTCTCCTGGACGCATCCCACTGAGCTCGGTCTTCGGCTCTTCTCGTCCAATGCTCTAGAATTCTAGATCACGGTTTCGGTAAAGCTGGCCACGCCACTCACCTAGATTAAGGTCACCCCCTAAATCTAGTTCCCATTGATATAGAATAGATCCACTTATCGCTGTTATGACTTACCATAGTAATTATGGATGTGTCACGAGAGTCGATAACATAAGTCACTGAACTTTTCATTACCTACTTACCGTCGAATAGGGTTGGCGAACTATAACGGCCTTACTATATAAACGTTACTTGAACTTGATATCTATGCAAAACAGTCCTAAATGACTAATAATAAGTAATACTTAAAATTTAAGTAATGTTTCTAACTTGTGAGCGTCCGTAAAACCAGACACAATAGAAATTCAATTGTGAGTAGTACCCGATTTAAGATTTTCTCACAGACGAGAAGATAAGGCATTAAATACTGAAAATACCGATAATAAACGTCCCACTGGGAGTCACAATGCCAGAGACATACATACTTACTTATAGTAAAATAATAAATATAAAATAAAGCACGAAGAAATCTACATAGTATATTTTAATCTCACAAAAGAGAACTCTGATATTTCAATCCGAAAAAAGATCTTTCCATAAGGTGTAAACCACAATCTATAACTGTGGTGTAAACTATCAACCCTAACAAGTAATGTAAACAAGACGTGTTGTTTAAAAAGCTAACTAGTCATCAGTATCTCCGTTAACAATGTATGCATGCACCTATGATGAAATCATTTTAGACTTTTAAAAATCGGACATCTGTAAAGTGGTATTATGATATCTATGATATTACATTCGGTGTGATTACGTTCGTGATTTGAATTATTCGGAAATACGTAATTCGGTTTTTTGAAATTGGGATATTTAATTTCGGAACAAAGTTTATCGGATAAGTAGGATGTTCCCATTGTAGCTATAAATAAGAAGCACACTTTATCCGGCCCCTAATTATGTGCAAAAAATCACGTTGATTTATGAATAGAACATAGCGTTTGACGGAGCAAGGCATTAGCAAACATACGTGTGTTTGCTATGATGAATTCTAAATGTATGTTCAACGATAACTGATTCTAAGTCAAATAGTAAAATAGAGTTAAATAATGTTACTGCTACAGTGTAAACCAGTTTATTTTAGTGTGCAAGTATTAACCTGCTACCCTATCGGCTAAAAAATATGAATATGGACATGCGCTTCATTTGTCATTTGAAGCCCATAATATGCCCATAAAAGGACAAAATATGGACTTTAAATGTCAAATGAAGCCCATGTCCATATCCATATTTTTTAGCCGATAGACCCGCTGGTCTGTGAGAAAACCACAAACCGGTTACTACTTATATTTTACGACCAGTTTAAATTCTACTATGTCGAGTCTTACACCAACTGACAGGTTAACATCAGTGTACCAAATTTTATGAGAATCAATCGGTTTAGAACACGATGCTGCGATATAAGTGTATTATGTTTACAGTATACACCCTTAATTTTTATTTGATTTAATGAAATTAAGGGTGAGTTCCACCCTGAAACTGAATAACTTTCCCCAAGAGACCTATGTGCAAAAAAGACAAAAAAAATTCGACCCCCCATACTATTGTCGTCAGCTGATCGGACAGTTTTGTATGGGAGGTCGAAATTTTTTTGTCATTTTATCATCCTTAATTTCATTAAAACGAATAAAAAATTAAAGGTGTAGGTATAACGTTGCCGATTCTAATTATTATTGGAAAAGTTGTGAAGTGGGATTGGATGGGGCAATTACCTATGCTCAATGAAATAGGACAGCAGAGGATCTTTCAAATGATGATGATGATGATGATGATCAGATGACTTACCCGGATTGTCAGATTCTTCGATCAGCATTTAGATGATCGAGGGTCAAATTAGTTGATACTGCAGATCAAAGTTAGCTAGCAAAAGTAATTCATTGGTTTATGATTGTTATTTTATGCAAATATTACGTATTGATGCAAATCTGGTTGGCATTGGCAGTCCTAAATAAAATTAATTAAAATAATTCACCACTTTTCTGTGAATCAAAAAACGTAGTCCTATAAACCCAGCGCGCGTGTTCACTATCACGACATCAAACTAGTTTCATATTCTAACGGTGTATCTGTTTTGGCAGATTTTGGACGTCACCGTACAGAAACCAGTCTATGGTCACGTAACAGCAGGAAAAACAATGCAGACGTAGACGCTCCCTATGTTTGCGTGATGATCAAGGTTGAATTTAAATTAGAATGTTTTGTAATAATTTTTAGTATTACATACAGAGTCGGCAAGCTTCGATGAAAATTAAGATAAAAAACCGGCCAAGTGCGAGCCGGACTCGCCCATGAAGGGTTCCGTAGCAGCAGCAAGTAACATCATATAAAAATTCTTATAGTTCGTTGTAACTTTTATCGATGTTTTAATAATAGTGTATTTTTTTAAATTAATTAATTTATGACGTATTAAAAAAAACTACTTAATAGATAAAATTTTAAACACTGAAAAAAAAGGGGGCAACCTCATCAATTGTCGTCTTTTTTCAGTGTTTAAAATTTTACTTAAGTATATTTAAGCGTTAATAAAACGCTGAAATATAAAACATTAATACTTAATAGATCTCGTTCAAACTAATTTTCGGTGGAAGTTTGCATGGTAATGTACATCATATATTTTTTTTTGTTTTATCATTCTCTTATTTTAGAAGTTACAGGGGAGAGACGGGACACATTTTACCGCTTTGGAAGTGTCTCTTGCGCAAACTATTCAGTTTAGAAAAAAATTATATTAGGAACCTCGATATCATTTTGGTTTGAATTTTTGAATTTCAGTTCTAAGTATGGGAAACCTCCAAAATTTATTGGTTTTTTTTTCTATTTTTGTGTGAAAATCTTAATGCGGTTCTACTACTTACCAAATTTCGAAGTCGTCCTGAGGGGTTTCAACAGTATAGTTCTTGTAGTTTCGGAAAAAGTGGCTATGACATACGGACGGACAGACAGACAAACAGACATGACAAATCCATAAGGGCTACGTTTTTTGCCATTTGGCTACGGAACCTTAAAAAGCTACAGCAAGCAGCTTATTCGTGAAAGGGTGGTATTACGCCGGGCGAGCGGGCCCAATGCGTGCTGCACTGCAACGCAGCGTGGCTCTACCACTCAATCAGTGTCACTCATTTACTACCACCCAGGGGTCACGTGTAGGGTCTCAAAGGTAAACCTACGGACGCGAGTAACTTTAACCCCCATAATTATCATTATGATTATCATTATAATCATCGGACATTTTTGCTGTCATAAAGCCGTGTCGCAAAAAAAGAATATTACCAGCCCATCTATTCCCTTGGGTGTCATTAAAGGCGGCTAACGGATCAAAGACTGCACATACATCCAACAGCATAGAACGGCGACGGGCTCACCACTTGTCACGCTGGACACACGTGCAGTCACTATTTGATGAAAAGTGGACTATGGCAGAGGACTGCTTTTGCGGTCCACATTGCCTAGTTGTATGTATGTATGCTTTGATCTTGTTTATATGATCGAAGTGTGTATGTATATACATTTTTGCTAAAGTTGCAAGATCGCATTTTGAACGAGATTGCTGCTGCAAATGCCATAATCCTGAAATGTTTTACCGCCTTGCATCAGACACCGACGGTTCACACCTGTGTTTTTATTAATCGATCGTTTGTATGAAGTTTGCATCAAAACACGGGCGGCGGGCGTATCCGATAAGATATCGTCACATTTGGCAAAAGGAATATGGGTCGTCGCGTGCGACGTAGTATCAAATGTGAGCAAATAATGTGATAACATTGAGCGAGGCCTTTGAAATTCGCCATGTCATCCGGGAAATTTTCCATTGGTAAGACCTCAGAACATATTGTTCTGAGGGTAAGACATACATACTTTACTTTTTATTGGTATTATTTAATGGTCGTTCTTTTCCTTTTGTTTTCAAAAATGCTGTAAGACGTGGTTTATTTTAATTTAAATTGGACAATACCTGTTTTTATAGATATTCTTTTGTATGTTGTTGTTATGTATTGCAATCATACGAAATGTTTTTTTATCTTGTAATGGAAGATGTCCTTCTATAATAGGGAGGGCATTTTCCAAACTTGAAATGACGCTGTAAAAGAAAGGGAGAAAAGAAATGCCCTTGCTGAGTTTCTTGCCGGTTCTTCTCAGCACAAGGCTCCCGCCCCATAGTTAATACTTACGAACCGATGGCATAGCGACATTCATAAGTGCTCAATTATTGTAGCCCAAATTGAATAAATAATTTTGAATTTAGATTACACACTCACGATACACAACTATAATATCCCCTAAGAGTTAGTCAGAGACTATGGACCGCAAAATCCAAAAACCCGTGTGGAGTGGTGGCTTATTAAAAGCATACTACCAAACCCATATATTCCTTCGAATGTCGTAAAGGCGACTAACGAACTAAAGACTGCACATACATCTAACAGCGTAGAGCGGTGATGAGCTCACCACCTGTAATAATAGTAATTATGCAAATGCCATTATAGTGCCAATAAATTATGTATTAACTAGCGACCGCTCGCGGTTTCACCGGTGTGGTTCCCGTTCTCGTGGGAATATCGGGTAAAAAAAGTATCCTATGTGTTAATCCAGATTATAAACTATGTGTGCCGAATTTCATCCAAATCCATTTAGTAGTTTTTACGTGAAAGAGTAGCAAAAATCCATCCATACTTACAAACTTTCGCGTTTATAATATTAGTAGGATATAATTTATTATCAATAGTCTCCTAGTCATACTGTAACACGATATTTTTAGGAAAAGGTTTTTTTGTCCACCTGTATATATAAATACTTTTCTGTGAGTTGCCTTTAAATAGTAAGAGGAGTAATAACTTGACATAGGATATCAATTTGCGTCAAGTAATTCACCCTCACGTATGTTCATGTTCATCCTCACGATTTTTCAGAGTTTTCGAGATATGATTTTTTTTTAGAAGTTCTTAGATTTTTCCAACATTCACTTGTTTTTCCGACATTCACTATCTCGTGTGAACATGGCATAAGAATTTGTTGCTTATTTTTTGCGTGTTGCACATTTTTATTGTGGTGATGGGATGTTCAGAAACGTAAGTATGACTAGGAGGAAATGTATATCCTCGTAGTCGTACAGATATGACAAATTAGTATGACCACCAGGAAACGGCTTACAACGAATACATTTGCTCTTGACATCAAACAAAACTCAACAAAATCGAATTAGGTCTGAGTTACGGGATACGACCCGATCTTCCATGTGTGCTGTAATCCCTTAGCCCAATAGTGGGACATTTATACAGACTGTCCCAAGAAATAGGGTCAAGCGTATTAGGGACACCCAAATCACCTTCATGATACAAACCTACATTATATTCACGACTATTATCCCCGAAGGGTTAGTCAGAGACCGCAAAAGCAGTCTGCTTCCACAGTCCACGTTTCACCAAATGATAATTCTGCACATGTGCACAGCGTGACAGGTGGTGAGCCCATCGCCGTTCTGCTGTTGGATGTACGTGCAGTCTTTAGTACGTTAGTCGCTTAAGGGAAAATAGGGAGCGGTAGTATTATATATTATATATACATGCTATGCTGCTACCAGCACGGCAATCCTCCATGTATGTTCCGCGATTTTCAATAGTTTTAGAGCTACTATTTTTTTTTAACTCTAGTCTAATTCTTTGACTGTAAATGTGACCAAAAATATGGGGCGCATGCCTCATATTACAGGCACTTAATAAAAAAAATCATTTTCTAAACTATTTCGAGTTATAGTGTGACCAAAAAAGAATTCAAGGTAGAGTTTTTCAAAAATTCGTAATTCGAAAACTATTGAAAATCGCGGAACATACATGGGGGTGATTTGGAGTGCCCGTAGAGCTGCTCTGGGATTCCGCTTGACCGTATGTCTTGGGACACCGTGTAGCTACTATTTCTTTTTTAAACTGTAGTCTATTTCTTTGACTTTAAATGTGACCAAAAATATGGGACGCATGCCTTATATTCCAGGCACTTATTAAAAAAATCCTTTTCTTAACTATTACGAGTCATAGTGACCAAAAAGGAATTCAAGGTAAAGTTTTTTAAAAATTCATAGTTTGAAAACTATTGAAAATCGCGGAACATACATGGGGGTAATTTGAAGTGCCCGTAGAGCTGCTCTACCAATGGAATTCCGCTTGACCATTTATGTCTTGGGACACCGTGTATAGCCTGGTGACGTAGATACTTTCATATTAAGCGTGAACTGGACCATCAACTAGGGGATTTCCTAACAGGATAAAGCGACACATCTCTTTGTATTCCAATCAGTCACATTGTCCTTACAATCTTCCCCGCCGCTGGTTGAATGAGGTACTTAACCTTACTTATCAGTGCAATAAAACCGCACAAAAAGTACCCAACCAGTGTGATAATGGCATGTCCTTTATGTGTCATCGTGATGATTTTAATAATCCTTAGCTGATATTGTAAATGCGAAAGAGTGTTTGTTTGTCCTTTACTATCGTCGAAATGGAACCACGGATAGACATGATTTTTTAATAACATAATTGAGCAGCAGAGGTACACAAACGGTTGAAAAAAAAAGTTGAAGGTTCGGGGAAAGCTATTTTTCTGCCTAACTATCTATCTATAAGGTATTAGATAGAAAATACTGCTTTTAAACTGGTTGCAGAACGATTTAGATGTAGGCAAAGTTGCCTGTTAAAGCAAGTCATTTTATGTTTTTAGCGACGATCGAAAGGTTTTTCCATGAAATATTTAAAGACAGCCTGGGTTTTCGGATCAAAATCGAAATCTCTGAGCTAAAGACCGGTGGTTTACCAACCGCAGGACGGTTATTAACTTTTGTAATGCAGGCGGCGCTGATGCATAAACTATTTATTCGGTCTAGCCATAACTAAATAATTTTGTTTTTGCGCTTTTTACGATAACAAAAGATAACGTGAAAGACAATCAGAACACATTATAATAAGGTCGAGAGTGCAAAAGTGTTTATAGATAACTTATCAGAAGTACTTTTTACCTGGAAAACGATGACTCCTTTATTTTCTGTGTTGACCAATCGATTAAGTGCTTCGAAGCTTGCAACAATGGTATTACTAAGCCAGCAAACAGTGATATTACTAAGCTAGCAACAGTGGTACTACCAAGCTAGCAACAGTGGTATTACTAAGCTAGCAACAGTGGTATTACTAAGCTAGCAACAGTGGTATTACTAAGCTAGCAACAGTGGTATTACTAAGCTAGCAACAGTGGTATTACTAAGCAAGCAAATGTGGTATTACTAAGCTAGCAACTGTGGTATTACTAAGCTAGCAACTGTGGTATTACTAAGCTAGCAACTGTGGTATTACTAAGCTAGCAACAGTGGTATTACTAACCTAGTAACAGTGATATTACTAAGCTAGCAATTGTGGTATTACTAAGCTAGCAACAGTGGTATTACTAAGCTAGTAACAGTGGTATTACAAAGCTAGGAACTGTGGTATTACTTAGCTAGCAACCGTGGTATTACTAAGGTAGCAACAGTGGTGTTACTAAGCTAGCAACTGTGGTATTACTAAGCTAGTTACAGTGATATTACTAAGCTAGCAATTGTGGTATTACTTAGCTAGCAACAGTGGTATTACTAAGCTAGCAACTGTGGTATTACTAAGCTAGCAACTGTGGTATTACTAAGTTAGCAACAGTGGCATTACTAAGCTAGCAACAGTGGTATTACTAAGCTAGCAACGGTGACTATTATCCCCAAAGGGTTAGTCAGAGACTAGGCAATGAGGACCGCAGATGGAGTCCACTGCAATAGTCCACGTTTAACCAAATCACAACTCCACATATGCTCAGCGTGACAGGTGATCAGCTGCTCTATACTGTTGAGTCTATGTGCAGTATTTAGTCCGTTAATCGCCTTTTACGACATCCAATCGAAGAGAGAGATTCTTTCATAAAGCCCCTATACAACTCAGCTCGAGTAACTAAGGCTAAAAATAAAATGTACTTATGACTACGAACATATAAAAATACATTGCTTACTAATCGTAGGCTTCATGTACTTACAATCTTCATTCAGAGCAACGCACATGCTGTGACGTAGGCACGGCAAGATGGCGCCTACTTAATACGCAAAAAAATCTGTTAAACTCTCATCTGTAATTTCAATCTTATTGTCATTGGAAGAGAGGTGTTTGCACACGTGTTATCTTATCAAAGCGTGCCCAGTATCGGGGGGCATACTGTTTGAACAAGATAAGGTAATAAAGAGATAGTGATAATAGTAAAACATACTGATTCATCGTTAGATGGTAATGTTCTATTTTTAATGGTTAAAGTTGTAAAAATAGCTATGAATGGGATAGGAGAATCTATTTTTATTAAACGTTGTCAATTTGTAAATATATTTCATCCATATTCACTTGTTATTTTTTTTAGACGTATCGTTAGCTATTTATAGCGCTTTCCACTTTTTTTTGAAATTTCAAATAATTTTCTAAAACTTCATAATTAAATGCCAAACCTATTTTGTATGAACCAAATTTCGGAATAATGGACACCGCTGCGCTGTAAATAACAAACTAAAATCGGGCGCAATTTCGTAGGCCCTCAGGAAATTAATGAGGACCGCAAAAGCATTCCATTGCTACAGTCCACTTTTCACCAAATGAAAACTGCACATGTGCTCAGCATGACAGGTGGTGAGCCCATCGCCGCTCTGTTGGTTTTATGTGCAGTCTTTGGTCCGTCAGTCGCCTTTTACGACACCCAAGGGAAGAGATGGAGTGGTAGCGGCCGCTAACAACACAGCTCCATATTTTTTTTTACTTGACGGCGCGTCTATAAAATACCACCGATTGGATCGAGAGTGAACGATTAATCGAGTCACTCTAGCGGAGCGTCGTATCTATGGTAGCGGGGCGGCCATGTTGGATCGTCACTTTTCAACGAGCAGCGGCCCGCGCACCAAGTCCTCGACGAATCGCTACCGATCTATACCATCCGATTGATTTATAGTGTATTAATTACTTCAAATTAACCTCATTATTATAATAGTGTGATTAGTATCTTTATTTTTAAGATTATGCAATAAATGATAATTATTATAGTTTTCAGTCTACCGGCCTATATTTTATAACTTCCTCGCCCGCATACTCACGTCCTTACTATGGATTGCACCGATAGAGGATCGCGTACGCCTTCATCAGAAGTGGGATCGAATGGGCAAAATAATGAGGAAAATCAACCCGCTGAAACAATGGCTGCTGAAACCAGTGCTGCTAGAATATTGGGAAGCATGGAAGCACTTTTATCTCGTGTTTTAGCTGTGCCTCAGATGTCAACCGTGAGTACTAATTCAACACAATTAATACAATTTAACCCCGACGACCCAGACGCTGATATAGAGGGCTGGTGTAATGTGACAGAAGTCATCGTACAGAATAAACACCTGGATGGAGTTGATTTGCTCTTAGCATTATCGAGTGCCTTGAAAGGTCGTGCAGCCACATGCCTTACTAAAATAAATCTCAATGAATTATCATGGGCCTATCTGCAAGCGTTCGATTTCGATATTGTTTACCGTGAAGGAAAAGGAATGGAACATGCAGATTACTTGTCGCGTAACCCTCTACCAGATTCTGACACTGTTGCGAGTACGTCCACCAGAAATGTCCGAACTAAGGAAGTCCAATACGTTGAACTCCACCAAGGTTGGCTTAGCGTTGAGCAAAAGCGTGACAGCGAGATACAGAACCTTATTTCTAAATGCAATAATAATGGTTTCCCTGATACTGTTGCTGGAACCTATGATGTTAGAGATGGTATATTATATAGGAAAGTTTCGCGAAACAAAACTACTTCATGGCTACCAGTAGTGCCACGTTCCCTTATATGGACTCTAATAAATCATATTCATAATGAAATTCAATATTTAGGTAAAGATAAAACTTTGGACAAGCTTTATGAGCAGTATTGGTTTCCCGAAATGTCTAAATGTGTTCGTAAATTCATTGACTCCTGTATCGTATGCAAAGCTTCAAAGGGACCATCTGGTGCGCAACCCATTCAGCTTCATCCGATTCCTAAAGTTCCAGTGCCATGGCACACTATACATATTGATTTTTCGGGAAAACTTAGTGGGAAAAGCGACCAAAAAGAATATTGCTCCGTAATTATTGATGCTTTTACTAAGTATGTTATTCTAGAACATACTTCTTCCCTCGACGCAAATAGTGCTGTGCAAGCACTACAGAAGGCCGTGTG
Organism: Scoparia ambigualis; assembly: GCA_963921215.1. Taxonomy (NCBI): domain Eukaryota; kingdom Metazoa; phylum Arthropoda; class Insecta; order Lepidoptera; family Crambidae; genus Scoparia; species Scoparia ambigualis. The sequence continues at coordinate 55,571,064 of OY992501.1, forward strand.
CCTATTTGGAGCTCCCAAACGTGTCATCGCTGACCAAGGACGGTGCTACATTAGTACTGACTTTAAAAACTTTTGTGCAGAGCATAAAATAAACCTCCACTTTATTGCGACTGGGTCAAGCAGAGCAAATGGTCAAGTGGAACGCGTTATGCGAACACTCAAAAGTTTACTAACTATTGTGGAGAATGATCCTAATAAGACGTGGCGAGAGGAATTAGGTAAAATACAGCTTGCTATTAATAGTACTAAATCGACTGTGACTAAATATTCACCAACAGAGCTTATGTTCGGGATTCGCGCACAATCACTAGGTATATCGAAATTAAATCCAGATGGTTTAGATCAGCAAAATCGTCTAGATCTTGATGTTATTAGAGAAGATGCGTCAACTAATATTCAAAAGGCGGCTGCATCAGAAGTAGAGAGATTTAATCGGGGACGCGCATCAATAAAACCATTTTCAAAAGGGGATTTTGTCTTTATAAAAAATAGTGAACGCAACCAAACCAAATTAGACAGAAAATTTAAGGGACCCTTTGTTATAATTGCGGTATTGGATAATGATCGTTACGAACTTAAAAGTCTAGGTGGTTCACATCGCGTTTATAAGTATGCCCACGAGAACTTACGCACAGTACCCCAAGGTCATGAGGGTTTAGTGGAAATAGCTAGTAGTTTATTAAATGCCGAAGAGGCCGAGACGGCGCCAGATGATCCGGAAGATGTACTCGAGGATACAAATCGCGATAATAGACTGAGTATTTGTGACGACTTGACCGTATGCTCAGACGCTGTTTCCACTGAATCCCGCACTTTAACGGCAGGTTCCGATACTTTAAGCGTACACTCTGATCCAGAGACTTTGGATGTCGAATATGAAGTCGAAGTTCATACTGAGCAAGATAATTCGTGATTTCTAGGTATGTTATGTTCCTTATTGTCTACTTAAAAGTTACCTGCATATTTCTTCTTGTCGTAATGTCTATCCTGGTCCAGGATAGACCATTTAACTCATCTGGCCCTGGACCATTGAATCCCTTCAACCAACCCCGCTGGGTATGGCCCGGATGTCAGCGTCCAAGAGACCAGGATAGACCATTTAACTCATCTGGTCCTGGACCATTGAATCCCTTTAACCAACCCCGCAGGGTATGGCTCGGATGTCAGCGTCCAAGTGACCAGGATAGACATTACGACAAGAAGAAATATGCAGGTAACTTTTAAGTAGACAATAAGGAACATAACATACCTAGAAATCACGAATTATCTTGCTCAGTATGAACTTCGACTTCATATTCGACATCCAAAGTCTCTGGATCAGAGTGTACGCTTAAAGTATCGGAACCTGCCGTTAAAGTGCGGGATTCAGTGGAAACAGCGTCCGAGCATACGGTCAAGTCGTCACAAATACTCAGTCTATTATCGCGATTTGTATCCTCGAGTACATCTTCCGGATCATCTGGCGCCGTCATACTAGTACTGCTATATAATCACTCCCCGAACAATATTTCTCTCTGGCTGTACCTAAAATAGGACGAAAAATTTCAACGTGGTTTTGCAATCCATGTGAACTGTTTAAAAATCACTAATATTCATGATTTCATTTTCACTAACAAGGGTTATGACCATGACCATGACGACTTCCCAAAAGAGAGACAGTCCAAAACATCCCACAGCTGACCAAAAGGAGATCGGGCCATAGTCATAGCATACACACTAAAATTCGTTTTTTACAAAACTTGTGGGAGCACAAAATCCGTAATCTTGCCTAAGTAGGTACATACATATATTATAATCACAACTATTATCCCCGGAAAAGTTAGGCAGAGACTAAGGAACTAACTACTAACTCAATTAGGACCGCAAAAACAGTCCCCTGCCATAGACGATCTCCTTGGTTGAGTGGTTTGTACACCGGTTTTCATGGTGTCGCCATCTCTGAGGTCCCGGGTTCGATCCCCGGTCGGGTCAATTTAGAAATTATTGTTTTTCTGAATTGTCTCGGGTCTGGGTGTTTTCTATGTACAATAAGTATGTATTTAAGTATTTTAAGTATGTTTATCCGTTGTCTAGTAACCATTTAACAAGTTTCTTCGAAGCTTCCCTTGGGCTACATAATTGGTGTGATTGTAGGAAAGATTTATTTATTTATTTATTTATAGTCCACTTTTCACCAAATAGCGACTGCACATGTGCTCAGCGTGACAGGTGGTGAGACCAGCGACGCTCTATGCTGTTGAATGTATTGTGCAGTCTTTAGGGGGTGTTGAGGGGGTGTTGAGGGGGTGTTGAGGGGGTGTTGAGGGGGTGTTGAGGGGGTGTTGAGGGGGTGTGGAGGGGGTGTTGAGGGGGTGGTACTATTCTTTTACCGCTACGCGACAAGGTTAATTTCCTAAGTAAGTATATTCTTCAATTCTATATACTTCCAGATTTTCACAGCCTAGCTATGATGATGATAATGTTATAAGTAATGAAATAATTTTCTCAGAGTACCTAGTTTAAATTATTTGGTTTCGCCATCGACTGTCGTTGAAATACATGTTTTCTTCTCACATGCGGACAGGAGTAGCGGGCCATGTTCATACACGTGTAGCCTTCAAAGACATCCAGATTAGCCAAGCATGTGTCCAGCAACCGCGACGCGAGGTCATAATGTGCAGCCACATCGGGTTGTATGACGTCAATGGACCAACAGATGTGCGGTATCTTAGACAAAGAACGATCTTGTGATACCGTTTTAGTGAATCTGCCGACGAGATAAAGAAAGCAAAATTTTCCCTATGGAAATTTTTATACAATAAATTTTGTTTAAGGTGCTCGTACTACTCGTACTCAAGTTTCAGGAGGCGCCTTAAGGCAGCTGAGGCCTATTCCTCTCCCGCTCCCCCCTCCATAATTCCTTAGTAAAAGGTCCTACTCCTTCCTCAAGACCGGCAACGCATCTGTCGATTCCAGCCTGTGGTTATGCCGGTGTCCTTGTGATTACTTCCCATCAGGCGACCCGCTCTCCCGTTAGCCTCCCTTTGCATATAAAAAGAAAAAATACTAAAAAACTATCTAAACGTGTTTTACGATACGTGGCGATATCAACGTAGAACCGGCGACGTGGCAAGTTGTGTGCGAATCTGAACGCTGATGCAATACTCGTATTTGTCATGACATGTAAAAAGTTAGTTTCTCTTTATATTTAATAAAGGATTTACTGTTGGATGCTTGGGCCCTTTAAAGATTAACCAGGTTTATGGATGGCGGGAAATTCATGGTTCCTCACACTTAGGGCCAGCGTGGTTGATTATGGGATAATCTCCCCATAGGCTGTTATTCATGTGGGAAAGACTGTGGCCAGCAGTGGGACATTGAAAGGCTGCTGATGCAAATGGATCATTAAACATTTTATATGTCATGGCGTCATTTGAGCGTGTTTCACGTACTTTACTAGACTTGTATTTTAAATAGTTTTAAAGATTATGTAGGAAAGTATTATTACTGACACCTCCGTACAGTGAACAAGTACGGAATTCCAAAATGATTATCCCAGTTTAAAAAAAAGTAGCTTTATGGAAGGAAAAGGTAAATGATACCTTTTTAAATACGAATGTATGTTGAGCACAACAGTTCGTTCCCGATTTTTACGAATTTTGATAGATTAACACTATAATGCACAAACACAAGAAACAGATACACATGACATAACCTTAAAACTATTATAGGTGAAGGCAGTCTTGTCGCTAAAAGCGATCTCTATAGGTGATAGATGGGGGTCCTAGAGACAGACAACTACATTTAGGCTACTTTTTTTCACAAAAAACTAAGAAAAAGGGTAAAAAAGAAGCTAGTTTATTAAAAAACTTAAGTTTACAATACGAAAAAGAACTTTGTTTTTTAAACGGTTATGTGGTTCGTTGATCAAAAAATAACATTAAAACCTAAACGTGATTTAGCGATACGTGGCCAAATATACGTGGCGGGCTAAATGCGGCTGCCTGCCGGTGTAACTGTGATGCTATGCTATGATGCAATATTTATTAAAACACATGTAAAAGAGATGTAAAAGAGATAACCGTGTTGCGTAGCGGTGAAAGACTCTACCACCCCTTCTCTTCCCTTGGGGGTCGTAAAAGGCGACTAATGGACTAAAGACTGCACATAAACCCAACAGCGTGGAGCGGCGATGGGCTCTCCACCTGTCACGCTGAGCACATGTGCGGTCGATATTTAGTGTAAAGTGGACCATGGTAGATGACTGCTTCTGCGGTCCTCATTGACTAGTCTTTCACTAACCCTTAGGGGATAATAGTCGTGGATCTATGTAGTACGTAACATTAAAAACTAAACGTGGTTTAGCGCTCCGTGGCCAAATAAATATACGTGGCACGCTGTGTCCGGCTGCCGGCGTAACTGTATGCAATGATGCAACATTTATCAAAACACATGTAAAAGAGATGCAGTCATGGATCAGCTAACTCTGGTATTTTTACCCACCAACCCGCATTGTTGTGGGTTATGGCCCAATCTCCCACCGTGCTGTTGTGCGTGCGGGAGGCCTGTGCCCAGCAGTGGGAGGTTTATTGTCTGATGATGATGAACTCTTGGTTTACGACTATGGCATGGTCTATAAAAACAAATTAGCAAATTAGCTCTAATAGGATAAAATGTTCACTAGAAAAGGACAACCAGTCTCATGAAAGCTCGAATGGGATTCGAACCCATGACCTTTGTTTTATAGTAGGTATAATCCTAGCTAATATTTAAAAAATGCGAAAGTGAGTTAGTTTGTTAGTTGTGTTTAGTTTGTGCTACGGGCAGAAAGCTAGAAATAATTAATCGCTTAACTTGCATATAAACAGCTTTTTTCTTCTAGAGGGTTTACTCATTACGGTTAGACATAACGGTTACGGGTCAAGATAAGTAGAACATACAAACAACCTAGTTAAATATTTTTCTTATCAATAATCGGATTCTTGTGAAACTTTCTATGCTTGTGGAAAATATGAAAATTTTGTGAGTAAACAGACAATATTTAAAAACCGGTTTGATCAACAAACATTCGTGCGGTTTTCTTTAACAACCTGTGAAAACACCCTGTCAGGTCGTATGCGTACATGGTCGATAGCGAATTCATTTCAGGTCGTATGCGTACATGGTCGTATGCGAATTCATTTCAGGTCGTATGCGTACATGGTCGATTGCGAATTCATTTCAGGGCGTATGCGTACATGGTCGATAGCGAATTCATTTCAGGTCGTATGCGTACATGGTCGATTGCGAATTCATTTCAGGTCGTATGCGTACATGGTCGATTGCGAATTCATTTCAGGTCGTATGCGTACATGGTCGATTGCGAATTCATTTCAGGTCGTATGCGTACATGGTCGATTGCGAATTCATTTTAGGTAGTATGCGTACATGGTCGATTGCAAGTCTGGCAAGTTGCGAATTTGGAATATGGTCATAAGCGTGAACGGTAACTTGCGTTTCTGGTGCTATGCAAGGAAAGGTGCTCGATCTAGGAATTGAACCTGGGACTTCCGTTATCGAGCTCTTGATCACGTGGCCACCGGGAAAATTAATTCTAACATCAGCAAATTTAGTTAAGCATAGAAAAGTGTACTGTTTCGTAGTATTGTAATTAAAAGTAAATTTTGAAACTTCTATCGAAACATTTACATAAGTACTTACACGTGATTTTCTAGACCGTACCTCTGTCGATGAGCTAGAAATTTCCACAATTTCTAATTAACCAATAACTTCGTTTAACAGGCAATCATTCCGGGAACCACTAGTTCAATACATTGCCTTTCCGTCAGGTGTTCGTTGAAGTTCGTTAATTACAGGGTCGTGGCGAAGGTCGGACGGGCTTTCAAACAAACAGTTCTGGGAAAGATCAATCGGTTCGATTTTAATTTTGTTTTAAATCATGGCTTTACCAGGGGCCTTACCATCAACTCTTAGAACAGTATTACTTTAAGATAACGAAACGTTGACAAAAATAGTGTTACTTTAATCTTACTATGCAAATTGAGTATAGAAATTTGTATAGTAAGATTAACCCCTCAAGCCCCAAGCGGCCATATTTGGCCGCGCCTAAAAACTCGCTATTCCGTCAGATCGAAAGCGGCTAGATTATATGCCCGATTGCCCGCGCTGGCCGTGCTCTCTACTTGGCTTTGTACCGTGTTTTGATACACTTAGAGACTACTTCAGTATGAACAAGGTCGATTATTTCGGTTCTGTGGTACATTTTATGCATCGTGAACGCAAAATTTAACATGAACTGCGTTCGATTTTTATTATATATATTTTTTTCCATTTCCGCAAATGTAAATTCAAGTCAAAATTTTTAGACATTTCGATGCCAAGACTGAGAGGTTAAAGTATTATTTTTATTTATTTATATTATAACAAAGACAACACAATTTTACAATAACATCGTGTCCAAAAACCCGGTTAGGGTTTACTAGACACTGCTGCACATTCATCATAATATAACAAAATCTTAAAATATACGTACATATTCAAACATTAAGAAGAAAACATACAAACTCTCTTACAAGGTTTCCCGCCCGCCCTACAGAAATAAATACGAATAAAACCTTGTAAACAACTTTTTTTTGCGTAGCTACCATACAAACTCTCTTACAAGGTTTCCCGCTCGCCCTACAGAAATAAATACGAATAAAACCTTGTAAGCAAGTTTTTTTTGCGTAGCTACCATACAAACTCTCTTACAAGGTTTCCCGCCCGCTCTACAGAAATAAATTCGAATAAAACCTTGTAAACAAGTTTTTTTTTGCGTAGCTACAGAGATACATTATACTCACGACTAGCTCACGTTGAAACAAGTCGGTGCGAGCCCTTATGGGTTGACTCCAGCCTCCGTGTTCTTTTTGAGAAAGACACAAATTGAGGACGTTTTGCTCTCAGTAGGTTTTACTTTGCGAACATTAAGCAACAATAACTTTTTGCTTCGAAAACTAGCAAACTATTTAAATTGTGGACGTTTTGCTCTTAGGGTATTTTATATAGCGGTTAATAGGACACCAAGAACGTTTAGCTTGGAGGACCTTCCGCTCAATAATGTTATCCCCAAAGGATTTGATGAGGACCGCAAAAGCAGTCCAGTGCCACACTCCACATTTCAACAAAATTAAAAGATAATTTATAACGTATATATTATATTATTTATTTGTACCTATGTATTTATTAAAGTCACCTCATCAACAATATCTTTTTTTCTCTTTTCGAATTTAATAATATTAGTATTTATTTAATAGAATAAAACCTTATTCCATATATAAACTCCATTCGTGCAATAAAAACTACTTTTATTCCAACCTCTTTTCAATATAAAAGAAGAATGGGCGTTTTTGTATGAAACCCGTCCCACCCCTTGTAAATTCCCACATGGTAAGTTTCGAAATAAATAGTGTATTTTTGTAAGGACAGCAAATATTAACAAGCGAATAAATAAATGCAAAAATAAGAAAAAAAAGAGAAATTGAAAAAAAAAAAGAATAGGCCTCATTTTTTATTTATTTTTTTCATTTTAAACGACTCATCTAAATCAAAGGAATCTGCGAGGAGGAGTTTAAATTCAAGAAAAAAATCTTGACTTCAATTTTATATTATCATTTATTATTGTAATTTTCTTCTTTTTTAAATGACTTTTTTCTCCCATACCTGACAGATTTGCTGTCATACAATAAAATGATTCACTTTTCAAGTACTTTTATTTGATGCATAGATGTAAGTGTTACACGGAGGGGGGACGTTTTGCCTATACTTCTTTATCTATAGAAGTCACCTTATCAATATTTATTCTTTGACTCTTTTACACTTCTACTTTACTTCTACCTTATACTTAATAGTCTAAGATCCGAGTATAGAACGACCTTCACCGGGAAGGTTAACGGATGAAAAGTATTTTATATCAAATTTAATATGTTAAAAAATATATCGCGAGTGGGTTGGCTGAAAAATTTTAGTCCAGTACTCACCTTTAATGATTAATTTAATATTTAAAAAAATATATTTTTTTACATTGCACTGGTTTGGTGTGTGTGTGTTTGTAATGAGATTATCTTTATATAAACATAAATTTTATTTGTTTAACCAGACGGTTGCAAATTACTAATATTGACTTACCTTTACACCTGCCTACCCAATGTTATGACAGGAAAAAAATAGTCAACCTAACGTTTGCATAGTCTATATCAGGAGGTAATTTTCAATAGTGGTCAAATCCAAATTCACAGATTATGAAGTGAGTATACCGCATTTTTCTATGAAGAATTCTCTACTGGCTCATAAGAATCATAACTAGCCAAATCCACCGTAGAGTCCTTAAAATACAAATTAAATGTAGGCCTTACTTTCAAAATTGGCCTAATCCGGCACACCTTATTTTCAAACATAGTCAGATCCGTTTGAGCCAATCATGTCGCTTTAAAGACCCTCCGCCATCTTGCTTTCTCAATACATTGAACTGAAGCGTAGACGACTAACGTGTGTTTTTTTGTGTCGTAAAAGTAAGTGAATTTTAGCAGAAACACTGACTATTTCAACCTAAGCCATGGAGAAAAATGTAGAGGAAGTGCCTAGCCATCATGCCAAGAAAAGAAAATCTGCCGCCGGACCAAATAGTCGCGGAGAAAAGAAGAAGAAACGGTTAGTATTTTCGCGAACATTTTGGTTGTTTACTGAGGCAGGGGCTAGGGTTGTGTTTCATTATTCTTGCTAAATAACGTCTATGACATTGGATTGGATGGTTTGGATATTCTAACTTGTATAATATTGAATTAGTATGGAGGGGATAAATTATTGGTTTATTTTATATAAAAAATGTTTTAGGGTTAATTCTATTAATAGTGCATATGGTTTTCTGTACCGGTACTACGAAAAAAAATGCACTTTTTTCATCACTTATGCTCTAGGTAGTTGTGTCTAATAAACGGTAGCAGAAAAATAAGTTTTTACTCAGGCAGACGGATTTTTATAAAATGTATGTCTTTTTCAGGTATTTGTGTACGAATCTACCGTCAAGGTATCCGTGTAGACATAACAGCGAGGCTTATAAATGTGCTAACGTGACAATGCAAGGCATGAAACTATTTCATGATAAATTTTACACTAACCCTGATAAACAGTATCAAGATGATTTTATTATAAAATACTGCAAAACGGCAAATCCAGCCCGTAAAAGACCAGTAAACGGAAGGGGCAATGCCAAAAAAATGAGCATTATTTATAGTATGAAAGATACCAACGAGGAGATGATACCGGTGTGTCACAATTTTTTTTTGAACGCTCTATCAATTAAAAAAGGACGGGTCAGAGGAGTGTTAAAGAGACACAAAGATACAGGTTTAATGGCTATTGAAAAACGTGGTGGAGATAGAAAGTCGATCAAAAACGTTGGATTGAGAGAAGCAATAATTTCATTCATAAAGAAATTCAAGGGTGTTGAATCACACTACTGCCGATCGAAAAGCCGGCGTACCTATTTGCCATCAGAGTTAAGCATTGCATCAATGTTTAAAATGTTCATTGAAGAAAATAATCAGTACTCTTATTGCAAAGAGTCATATTTCAGAAGAATATTTAATACGAAATTTAACATAAGCTTTAGCCATCCAAGAAGTGATGTGTGTTCCACTTGCCTAGAATTGAAAGAAAAAGTGAAAATTGAGAAGGACGATTCAGCTAAAGCTCAAATCCTAATTGAACTGCAAGTTCACGAGAAAAGAAGCAAATCATTTTTCAACTTCCTGGCAGACACCGACCCCAAACTAAAAATATTATCGTTTGATTGTGGTAAAAACCAACCATTACCAAAAGTCCCCGACCAAACCACATATTATTCCCGCCAGCTATACTTATACAACTACACAATAGTTGTAGGTCATTCCCATGCAGATCTGACTAAAGAAAATGTGTTTTCTTATGTATGGACCGAAGATGTTCATGGAAAGGGGTCAAATGAACTATCTAGTGCACTGTATCACTGCTTACAAAATAATTTAGATCTCACTGGTGTAGAGGTACTCCGACTAATGGCTGATGGGTGCTCTGGACAAAATAAAAATTCAACCATGATAGGGATGATTTCCAAATGGTTCAGCAGTTGTGCACCTAGGTCACTAAAAAAGGTGGAACTAATTTTCCCCGTAACGGGGCATTCATTTATTCCCCCAGATAGAGTGTTTGGTGTGGCTGAAAAAGAAATAAAGAAAAGAAATACCATTGTACAACCGCATGAGTATGTTGACATTATAAAAAAACAAGCAACTGTTTTTCATCTGGGGGACATTGAGGTAAGTGATTGGAAGACAGCAAGCCAAAAAATCCATAAGGGGACCCAGTCTTTACATTTTAAAATAATGTCCTGCAAGAGGTTCCTATTCACAAGAATGAAAGGAGAACCTCGAGGAGTTATAGTAAGAGGTGAAACATTTTACCAAAATGATACCAGCGCTCGACGTTCTATTACTAAACCCGGCAAATACTCTTCAGACCCTATCACCGCCTCCCCTAGAGTAAAAAAAGAAAAAATTGATGACGTAGATAAGTTGCTAACAAAACACTTTGGAAAAGAATGGAGACAAAGAGAGGATCTCAACTATTCAAAACTGTTATAGACAATCAAAGAAATAATGCTGAGGCTGATACTAATTATGATAACGTAGAGGAGGCATTGTTGTGTGAAGAATATATTGAAGAACCTTGTGTAAGCGATATGATATAGGGTAGTTTTTTAGATGTTAAGGGTACATGAATGCTCAAATTATTTCTCAGATAAATAAATAATAATAATAATAAATAAATTGTATATCGTGTTTTATTTACGTATGTAAAAAGTGCAATCGTTACTTTTGATATATTTTAGTATGCTGTACGAATGGACAACCCTAGCGTTATTGTTAGTTGAATTGTTCAAAAGTAGTCAAATCCTGACAGTTACTTACAGAATTGGTCTAATCTAATCCAATTCGCTTTCAGCCAAAACTGGTCAAATCCACACCTTGCAAACAAAAATAGTCAAATCCAGTTTTTAAACGTGTTTTTCTCCGTAAATACAAGCATTAACTCGATTTGTATTATCTTTTAATAATCCTGAACCCCACTGTAATCTATAGTTACCACTGTAAGCATCACTGCGGAGGCCATCATGGCGGTACACAGAAGTTGTGTTTTCTCAATTTGGTATAAAGTGGACTTGACTATTATTGAAAATTACGTCCTGATATAGGCTTTATACTTTCGATTGGAACCTATGTAATTTATCTATTATCCAAACAAGTGCAATGTTTAAAAAAATATTTATATTTCAATTTTTAATTAATCATATACTGGACTGAAATTTTTCAGCCAACCCGTGTGTTAAAAAATATATTGCGAGTGCAATATATTTTATAACACATTTTTGATATAAAATACTTTTCATCCATTAACCGGCTCGGTGAAGGTCGTTGTATACTCGGATCCTCTACTATAAACGTACTTACCATTTTCCATCCCTCTCATTTTCATGCGCGCCATATTTCGCGCTATAATTTCTTTTTGAAAGTTTTTCATTTTTTGTAATGAAAACCTATATTATATTATATTCTATGCTTATTATGCATAATATAATGTTTTGGTCCCTATTGTTTGATTACCTTCCTATGCAGTATGTATGACCAAACCAGAATATGACTAAAGCCGAACGACCTACCTAACAACCCTAAAATTTCATGAGAAAGTTATTTGATTGTTTCAACCATTCGAAGAGGAATTTCGCCTTTGAAAGGGCGGGCTACGGAAGGAAATAAGATCCGAATTAAGTAACTAAGATTTGAGCTCGAATTACTAAGTACGACAACTAGGATTCAAATCTACATTATTCTACGACGACTAGAATATCTTCTACTTCGCTTTTCCTTTGCAGCTTTTGCTTTGGTGGGAATTATTTGAATGGACAACACGTTTCGCCCTGGTTTCGTTCGTGCTCTACTCTTGCAACACCTCAAACCAAGTAAGATTGTTCCGTGTTTCTTCCGGTGTAGGATGGTACTTTATTTACGCAGGGGTACTCAGCTAACGAAATATTTTATAGTGGCATACCTACACGTCACATGATTTCAAGGAGCAAAAGAATACTTAGCGCCCACGCATAATATTATGTTCTTCCGTGTTTATTTATATTAACTTAATTCTATCTCTGTTTTTTTTTCAAATTGTCTGGTTTTTGTGTTTTTACTTTTACAAATATGTTTTATTGTCTTTCCCGTATGTAAGTAGTTATTTTATTTATAATCTGATCACATGTCCCTGCATCTTAGCCGGGCTAGGGACGTGAGACCCAGTGTTCAGTCCTTTAGTCACCTTTTACAACACCCTAGAGAAGAGATGGGTAGTACTGTTGAGCTTCTACCACCCAGCGCAATAAAAAAATCAATTACATACCCCTTACTAAGACCTTCAAAGTTCACCGAACATTCTTTAATAATTAGGGCGTCACCCGCCTGGGTGGGTGCCCTTGACCGATACATGGGAATCTAGTGAAATTGCCGCCGGGGTGAAAACCCTTGCCCTGACCCTGAGTCATGGTTAACCTTGGTGGTTCAGGGTGTGTCACTATAACAAACATGACTCGTGCGATGAAACATAAACTTTATAGGTAATTTTTTTATTTATTTATTTAAAACAGTACTACCACCTATTCACTTACAGTACCCTGGTATTACTGGCGGCCCACCCGCGACTCGTCTGCGTGAACACTATACGTATCCCGTGACGAATTTCTAAAAATTTTCTTTAAAACCTTGTCCTGACTATTAAATCACGACTAATATCCGCGAAGGGGTAGTCAGAAAGGCAATGAGGATCGCAAAAGCGTCCTATCTATACCATAGTCCACTTTTCACCAAAACAGCGACAGCACATGTGCAAACGTGGCAGGTGATGAGCCCATCGAAGCTCTATGCTGTGGGATAGAGCTGTAGCAAGCCGTATATTCGTTACTGAGTAACGGGTACACAGCCTGATCCAAGTACCGAATCGGTACTCTCGATTAAATTTCGTTACTCGCATCGCTTGCATCTCTCATCTGGAATCGACTTATCGTACACTGTTCCTTTACAGATGATAAAACTGTATTTAACCAAAGGTTTATCTATTTAAATTTTATTAATTAAAAGCGAACAAGCATTAGTGGCAATTGATTTTTATTTATACAGATTTAATTAAAAAAGCACGTTTTGTTCTCTTAAAATGTGTGTCCACGGAAAAGGGTTGTGTTGTTGTAGTGCAGAATGTATCACGTGACTAACACTACTATCACTATCATGTTCGGCAGGTTAATAATCGTTTTACGATCACACAACAACAGGGTGTTCTCTTTCGTGATCGTGATGTCAAAATGCTCAAAGTAAATTTGCTTAAAACCATCTTGATTATTTGATAGAAGATAGGTACAGTCAATCAGCTATATTTTTCAATAGGTACTGAATATTGTGTTCTAAATTTTATGTCGACGGTATTTGCGCCCAACAAGTCTAAAAAAAATTGCCCGACCTGGGATTAAGATGGGTACAGTCAATTAGCTGTATTTTTAATTACTGAATATTGTGTTCTAAATTTTATATCGGCGGTAAAGCGACTTGTTGGTCTTATTAGCGACCAACAAGTTTATAAAAAATTTGTCCGACCTGGGAATTGAATCCCAGAACCATGATATAAAACCGAGCGCTTCGCCACACGGCCACCGAGGTGTTGAAAAACACTTAAAAGGCCTATTCTATCTCGACTGTGATTTTTGCGTAAAATTCCCATTTCCGCATTTTATAGTAATTTTGCAGTTGTATTTTTCGTTAATAATAAATTCATGCTTATTATTACAAATCTCCACTCTGCGAGAATAAGCTGAGTTCGAACGGCCGGCGCATCGCATTTTGTAGTAATTTTGAAGTAGTAAGTATTTAACGTTTTTATATCGAAATAGGATAATAAATTAATTATAAAATCCTTATTCCTCATGAAGTAACAATTATTCTAGTATAAATTTTGCTCAATAATATTATCGTAGATACTTAGGAGAAATTCAGAGTTAACTTATACCGATTTTAGAAGTTTTTTGGTTTAGAATAAGATTTATTTTAAGAGACAACATTCTATTTTTATTATTTTATTTGTTTAGAACAGTAGTTCAATATAGGAGCTCAAAGAAATACCTTCGCGCATTTTATAAAAATCTTTCTCTGCAATTTTGCGTTTTACAAAAAGCGAAGCCGCTTCGAACTATGCCAATAGCTACTCTACACTATTCAACAAGTTAAAATTAATGTATTTTGGTTTCTGAGATCAAGAACGCCAAAATTGGCAATTTTACTCAAAAACCACTGTCGAGATGTAATAGGGTTCTTAAGAAGAATCTTTACATTATCATCACCTTAGGAAAAATCATTATCTTGCATGAAGCTGTCAAATTTCTAACTTTGTAGGCAAAAAACAGATAGGTATCCTACTAATATTATAAACGCGAATGTTTGTGAGTATGGATCGATGTTTGTTACTCTTTCACGTAAAAACTACTGAATGGATTTGGATGAAATTCGGCATACAGATAGTTTATAACCTGGATTAACACATAGGATACTTTTTATCCCGATATTCCCACGGGTACGGGAACCACGCGGGTAAAACCGCGAGCCGCCGCTAGTATTAAATAATAATTTCAGCCGTAAGCCAATACCTTCCCATCAATTGAAGCGATGACTAATGATTTCAATGACGGTGGGCTTTGCCTAGCAGTGGGAAAATAGAGACTACACTTTAACATTTATTTTTTACGGATCTACTTATTGAAAAACATTTCTACTTGAGAGCGAAACATTGTAACGCGCAGTTGGTATTACACTGCTTTACAACTAGAATGTTAATATTTGTCCTGTAATCTGCGACAAACGGAGCTGGTACCAGATTTGAGTTATGTTTGTGTATAGTATGTTAAATATTTGTGATGTGACATTCAGTGTTTACACAAATAAAAAAATAAAAATATTTTACTAATGAACGTTGAATTTACAGCTTCGTGTTTAGTGCTTATCTTATATTTTTGTTTTGTATTTGTGTTAGACTTTGACTTTTAGGTTTTCCTATAAGATTAAGTGGTTCCAAAAATAAAATTACAATCCTCATAACGAGCCGTGTGTTTTGATAGCTAGATAAAATAACTTATTTTAAGTATTTAAAATAGTTTGGGTATAAATTACTTAGTTTTTAATATTAAACAGATTTTAATTTAGAATTTGAAAAATTATATTAACGTTTATTTTGAAGAGGTAATTCCGTCTTAAATAGTCCATAATTTTATAATAGTACGAGTATATACCTACTTAGTTAAATTTTGTTAATCGGTGCCACTAATCCAGTGTCGTAACCGGCAATGTTGCACAGAAGTCCTAAGATATTTTTTTATCACACCCATCCTGGACCCCTGTATCCCGGGAGCCCCGTATCATTGATACGGCTGATAAATGCCGGTAGCTACGCTTCTGTACGGATCCCCACAACGAAAGAAAGATAGCCATGAAGTCAACAAATTCGAGTCAATAATGAAAGTAACTACATGTGATGGGGTGAATAGCAAGTAAATTAAATTTGTTATAAGTAACAAAACATCTAGCAGTTCAGATAACACAAGTGCCTATCACTATCATAACTATTGCCAGTGATTTATTAGCTTTAGCACCGTGATGGGCAGGCCACGGAGGCGTGGTCGCCAAACGATTAGATAATTGTCAGGAAAACGCGCATTTAATCACGCGAAATCGTCGCAACCAAGCAATGACCTTACGATGAGACGATAAGAGCCACTGCGGAATCTGTGAGCATGTATTGTTTGAGAGATCTCCTTTTGTTTACCCGTGTGCGTGCGTCTTGTGCCAATGCTAAACACTGAAAATATCACATGATCATGTCGGGATGCGAAAATATCGCGTGACCTCAGCCGTGGCCAGCTTTTAATTACCGAATACAAATATTTAATGAATATTTAATAATCCTATGTTAACTCCTAATCTTGTTCTTAACTCTTTCGTAAAGGCGTTGTACGAGGGCGGTTTGATAAGTCCATGACTTTGGAAAGTAGAAACACTCTCTTTACATATTTTTTTTTCTACTTAATCTCCTTTCAACTTTACGCACTTAGTCCAGCGATGTTTCAACCTCTTCAACCCATCAAAAAAATATTTTTGTCAAACCTTTAAAATAGGCCTCAGTTTCGCTACACCTCTTCGTTTGACGAAAATCTTTGCCCGCCAAGCCATTTCTTCATGTTTGGGAAGAGAAAAAGTCTGGGGGCTAAATCTAGCGAATACGGAGGGTGTGGCAATAATTCGTATCCTAACTCGACAATTTTTGATGTCGCGATTGCAGACGAGTGGGCCGGTGCATTATCCTGATGAAAAAGATTTTTATTCTTTGCTAGATGCGGTCGTTTCTTGATCAACTTTTTATTGAATCCATCTTACAATGCAGCATAGTAGGCTTCGGTTATTGTCTTGCCTTTATCCAAAAATCGATGTAAATAACCCCTTGGCTGTCCCAAAAGACTGTGGCCATCACTTTACCAGATGAGCAAACAGTTTTTGCCTTCTTTGGGGCTCGTTCCCCGGTAGAAGTCCATTGCTTCGACTGTTGCTTAGTCTCTGGTGTATAATGATGGACCCACGTTTCGTCAACTGTTATGTACCGACGCATAAACTCACTCGGATTACGATTATACATGGCTAGGCATTCCTCAGAAGCTGTTACACGATTTCGTTTCTGGTCGACTGTTAGTAAACGCGGCAACCATCTTGCAGAAAGCTTTTTCATGCCCAGAATATCATGCAAAATATAAAAAAACTCGTTCAGTCGAGATGTGCACAGCATCACTTATTTCGCGTATCTTCACTCGACGGTCTGCCAGAACAATATCATGTATTTTATTAACCATGCCCTCCGTAGTGACCTCAATCGGCTTTCCTGGGCGCTCCGCGTCATTAGTGGTAGGTAGTACGTCCACAACAAAATTCAGTGAACCACTTATGTACCATCCCATGAGAAGGCGCAGAATCACCATAATACTTTTTCAATTTGTTTTCGGTCTGCTTAATAGTTTTACCACGTAAAAAATAGTGTTTTATTAGCACTCGAAACTCGCTTATTCCGTTTTCAAAGAATACTTAAAAGACGCCTAACTTTTTTGTTTCTAAAAAGCTTGTTTTCGCGCCAAATTTGAAAAAAAAACGGTTTCCAAATATGAGACAAAAAAAATTATTCAACCTTAAAGTTATTGAGTTGCCAAACTGCCCTCATGGGTACCTAGAAACATTACCTATAAAAAGTTCAGCCCAATCCAGGGATACAGAAGGGTTATTAGTGCATGCAGTAACTCCGTTGTAGCTCTTAACACTATTTCTTTGAGTCATAGTCAACGACTTAAATATTAATAAATAAACCGTGTCTCGTAGCTGTGAAAGAATACTAACACCCCCTCTTTTCGCTTAGGTGTCGTAAATGGCGACAAACGGACTAAAGACTGCACATACATCCAACATAGAGCGGCGATGGGCTTACCACCTGTCACGCTGAGCACATGATTGTGCAGTCGCTATTTAGTGAAAAGTGGCCTATGGCAGATGACTGCTTTTGCTGTCCTCATTGCCTTTAGTCTCTGACTAATCCTTCGGGGATAATAGTCGTGATTATATATATGAATGTATCAATACATAAACCCTGTGTGATTGTGGAGCTGTGTGATGGCGGCTCATTAATAGAATACAACCAACCCAACTCTTCCCTTGGGTGTCGAAAAAGGCGACTAACGGAAGGACTCACCACCTGTGACGCTAAGCATGTGCATTTGTTGTCTGGTGAAATGTGGACTATGGCAGAGGACTGCTTCTGCGGTCCTCATTGCGTAGTCTTTGACTAACCCTATGGGGATAATAATCGTGATTGTATATATGTATGCAATACTTACCTAATTGTGTAAAAAAAAATACAGATTTCGCAGTCCTCGCAATAATCAGAGCAATGAAAATAAATACCAAAATTTCCAAAAAAAATTTTTTTTTACTTTGAATGACACATTTACAAGTTGAATAATAAGAAATTTTTATTGAGATATACTGCCCTAAAATTGCTCAACTACATTACTTACAAGTCGAATTATAACACTGCACAACACGTAGAAAAGGTAACATTTTCATTTCTTTTACAACCTAAGTGAAATTCATTCATGTATTCACCGCCTTCCTTAATTCCCTACAATTACACAACTACATTACTTACAAGTCAAGTTATAACACTGCACAACACAGAGAATAACATTTACTTCTCTTTTACTACCTAACATCCTTTTACATCCGCTTCATTGCGATCGGTCAATAATCATAGAAGCTACATCACTTTATACAGAAATACCCGTTTTTCTACAATTCCAAATCTAAGGACCACCCGGTCACATTATTAAACCGATTTTCAAAATATTTCCGATTTATAGCTAAACTAATATATTATATTACCTTGCTAATACCCTATGGACCCTTTTTTAATTTTTTCTTAATTATTATTCTGTTTTTTCCGAAATATTTACAATTTAGTAAACAGACACCCCCAAAAAACCCGATTTTTTCATAATTCCAAAAAAGGGACCAGCCGATTTTCAAACTTCAAACGTTGTTGCCGTGTCTCGATAAATTCCTTAACTCTTGGTACTATTCATATCTCATTCCTTCCAAAATCCTCGGAGCTATGGCCAAAATTACGTCTCAGTCGATTTGCATCTGATAACCATTTTCAATGGTAAAACAAGTCACGTGCCATTCAAATTATTGTAAGAAATGTGCGCAGTCATCTGTTTATCTTGACCACGAGCTTACATAATGATAACGAACTATCGCACTTATGCCAATCAACCGTAATTAAGTTTATCTTCACATTCGGAATCGTTAGACCTAGAGAGGGGCGTGACTTCGATGCTGCGGGGTGTAAAAACTCTTTGTCAGTTTATGGATGAACATAACATATTAATTAATGGCATATAGCACGAGTTAATTACTATTCCGATAGTGGAGAGTATGTCCGTCTGGAGATACCTAATAATGTATGTATCTTACGGGTTTCTTATGTACTTACCAACTTATTTTTTTTCATTACACGTTAAAGTTAGTTGTAACAGTAAATACTTATGTTTTTTATTGATTAGATCAAAGTTAGTTATTTTTTTATGGAATAAAGCAAGTCGTCTAGGCCCTTAGACTAGAGTAATTCGCTATTTTATTTAATAACAAAAAAGTTACAAAACAAATAACACCATAAACACAAAAAGTATATTAAGCAATTTTCACTAGTTCAAAGCTAAATTGTTATTTTCGACTATGTAACCTTAGTAGTTAAACAATGAGCTACTTCACTAACCAAGCAACAATACTAGCAAACAATTTACTAAGTTTTCATTACTTCTTTTAGCATAGGTAGTTCATAGTACTATTTTATCACGGAATAGATAAATTAACTCTTCTGTGATTTTAATAATGGGCCGCCACACTCACGTACCACATTGAAACTTGCATTAAAAAGGCGTATCATCTTGAATCTCCCAACATCACGCGCAACCTGTTTGGCCGAAACGAGTATGCTCAACATTGGATATGTCCATAAGTCATGATTCAGCATTCTTATATGCAGACAGTACATCTGGAAGCTGGTTTTAGCATTAAAGGGCTACCACACTGTTGTAAACCGACGTTTACAACAGCCGTTTAAAGATAAAGATAAAGATAAAATATGCTTTATTGTACACCACAGAAACATATAAAAACACAAACACATAGTACATACAATTGGCGGCCTTATCGCTAAAAAGCAATTTCTTCCAGGCAACCATGTTGGACTGGATAGAAGAAATAGTTAAAAAATTGATAGGGCAGTCATGGTGTTTTATATAAGTACCAGTATTATATTATTCATACTTATGTACATACTTATACATAAATTATACATATACTTACTCATATAATCATAATACACATATACATAATTACATACTTATATATAATAATACATAACTACATAAATAAATACAAAACTTTCTCTATCTTAGGAAAAGACAAACAGGAAATAAATTAATACGTAAATTAATCATAGAGACATCGACAGTGACAGATAGTGCTCTCTAACATGTCGTTTAAAGCTGTCCAAAGATTGTGCAAGCTTTATTTCTGTCGGCAATGCATTCCACAGACGGGCAGCTTGAACAGTAAAAGACTTATCAAAAAATCTAGTGGAGTGCATTGGTATCGCCAAACTCAAGTTCTCCGACGATCTCAATACACTATAATGCGTGTCATTAAGGAAGTTAAAGCGTTCCTTGAGGTAAGGTGGCGAAAAGGGATTGAACAGAATACTGTAAAGCAGGGAGACAATATGTAATTCCGGCGAAGGCGAATTGGCAACCACTTGAGCTTGGTACGAAATTCGGATACATGATCATATTTGCGTAGTCCAAATATGAATCTAATGCTAAAGTTCTGAAGACGCTCAAGCTTATTCAGTTGCTCTTCAGTGAGGTCTAGATAGCTGACGTCGGCATAGTCCGAGACGGGTAGAAGAAGAGATTGTGCTAGCGCAGTTTTAGTGGCCATAGGGTGAAAATTGCGTAAACGTTTTAAGGATCCGGCTGCGGCAAACATTTTCCGACTCACCTGTTGTAGCTGCGGTCCCCAAGTTAAATTTTTGTCAAGCACCACGCCCAGGTTTTTAACACTGTCGCTAGGAGATAAAGAGACGCCATCAAAAGTAATTGCAGGTAAATGCGTTTACAACAGTGTGGTAGGTTGTTTTCAACGACATTTCGGTCAACCTTTCCACGACCTTTGTTTGCAGGCGCGCGTTGAAAACCGCTGTGTTGCCACTGCCTTAAACACCATTACACACAAACCGCTATCTTCAACCTACAACCTTCATACAACATGGTTACTGGAAAAAGCCAAGTTCGTATATATTAATGTACGTACAGCGCGGTATTTTTTACATCTTTAAAAGCTCATATTTAGCTAATAATTATATAAATTTAATCGCGTTTTTCTCCAGTAAATTAATCATTTTTATTAAATTGCCTCACTACTTAGGTTTATCAAGGAAGGGATGCCAATAGCGCTATTTAAATTCGCAAATAAAACAAAATATGTCAAATATGCTAAATTTTACGATAATGCTTAACATCATGCTGTAGCCTAAATTTTACTCTTAAAAATACTAATAAAGCAGGATCCTGCTAAAAATGACAACACTGTGGACTGTGGCAAACCAAGTGGAAGCTCGTTCACAACAAGTTGTAAACGAGCCTCCCGCCAAGGTGACCTGGTGGGAAAGGCTTGTTTACAACAGTGTGGTAGCCCCATTATAGGTAATTTAAGAACTGTGTGGTTTAAAAGAATACTTACCGATCAATCTCTTTCTTTGGGTTTCGTAAAAGACGACTAAAGACTGCACATATCAATCAAGAATCATTAAGTATTACTAGAATATTTTTGTAAACTATGTTAGGATTATTTGGTCTAGCTACGGTTCTAGACTGCACATTGATATACTTAGGAAAACTAATATTACCTACGACGGACGTATAGCAAACTAACAGAAATCTTCCAAATCAGAGAGTAGGATAATTAAACGCGAATAGATAGAGTATAAATAATGTTATGTACCTTTAGGGAAACTTGAATGTATTCATCGTCAGAATTAATAGGAACCCTATCTTCCTCCAGCCAAAATAACATAGCAGGACAATTTAATGACCACTAATTTGATTTATCAAATATAATTCAGTTGAATACGTTCAGAACATTGTTTAAGGAAATGTTGTTGTTCTCGGTTCACTATTTTATCTCTCAACTGAACTTCCCCGGAGATAAACATTGGACCAACAACAATTCAGCATAATTACAAAATATGTAAAATCACCTACCTAATTGAACTGATTGTTTATTTTAATTAACAATGTATCTCATGAGGCCTGTGCCAAACAGTAGGACGTTTATAGATTGATGATGATGATTCTTCTTGCATACTAACTAATATATGTTTTTAGTATAAAACTGACACCACAACCTCAAAAAATAATGTGCCACAACGCTGTACAGATATAGTTTTGTTTGTTTTTAAAACAGAAAGTCAAATAAGGTTTATCGCCAATAAAAGAATTATATTACTAACATTAGCCATATAGGTGCGCAGCCGTTCTGAAGCGATGCGCAAACATACATTCGTTGCAATTGATTTATAATTACCAATTTAAAATTCGCTAAATGATTTATCGTTGACATAAATAAATACATCGCATATACATGCCGCTTATCTAGGCCTGAATCAAGGCTCGTTTTTTAACCACATCCAAGTACTTGGCCTTCATCTCACCTGATGGTAAGTGACGTTATGGACGAAGGTGTAACCTCACTTCACCCGGAATCTTCAACCACTAAGGATCCGGGTGAAACACGACCGGTTAGTAACAGTTATCCGTAGCATAAACGTGATGCAATGTGCAATGACGCGAATCACCTCCAAAGCTAGCAATATCATGGAAACCATACGGGCAATGCTTGATATTACGAAAGCATGGGTCGATACTGCGATAAGATACTATTTACTATCGATATGTAAAAGATAAATGATAAATATAATACGCGATAGTGCTCAGGCAGAGCGACATAGAAAAGCAATTACATACAAACAAAGCTTAAGATTTCCTTCAATATACAACACATAATAACTAATCGTATACTTATAGTGGAGAGTGCCATGTCGCGTAGGGGTGAAAGAATACTACCACCCATCTCTTCCTTTATATGTGGGTGTCGTAAAAGGCAACTAACGGATTAGAGACCGCACACACATACATCCAACAGCATAGAGCGGTGATGGGCTCACTACCTACCACACTGAGCACGTGTGCATTGTGCAGTCGCTCTTTGGTGAAAAGTGGACTATGGTAGAGCTACTTTTTCTGTCCTCCTTGCCTAGTCTCTGACTAACCCTTCGGGGATAATAGTCGTGATTATATGTGCGTATGTATATTTATAGTGTCCGTCTAAAAATATCTAATGTATGCTTAGGTCTTACAGGTTTCTTATTTACTTACCTATTTTTTTTCATTACACTTATTATAAAGTTGTTGTCACTAATATGTAGTAAAATAACTTCATTAAATTAGACCAGAGTAAGTTATTTTTTTATAAAAACTTCAGCATAATGACGTTGGCAACTAGACTTGGGTAATTAATTAGCTAATTAATTATTTATTTATTAACACACCTTAGTCCTACTAATATTATAAACGCAAAAGTTTGTAAGTATGGATGTTTGTTACTCTTTCACGTAAAAACTACTGAATGGATTTGGATGAAATTCGGCATACAGATAGTTTATAAGCTGGATTAACACATAGGATACTTTTTATCTTCGCTTCCGGGTGATGCCGCGAGCGGCCGCTAGTTTAAAATAATTTTAAATTGTAAATTATTATTATTTCACACTGACATCCTGGTGTTATCCTAAAATTAAGCCTAACTGACCAAAACAATAGAGTTCTCGTAATTGAAATCGACAATTACAATTATTTCCAAGAGCAGATAAGAAACGGCCGGGTTAACCCGTGGGCCGTGCCGCGCCACTGTAAAAACAAGTAATCAACGTAAATATTGTGTTTTGCGTTTTACTTATTTGTTTTACAGGAAGCGATTGGCGAAGCGTTCGGGGTTTTTTAGATGGTATCCGCCCCTCCCCTTATATTGAGAGAAAGAGCTTCTGGAAGGAGAGAAGAGCGCAGGAAAAAAAACCTTTTTCTTCTGTTCTGTGTGGAAGGGTAACCCGCGAACTAGGGCATCGAAACCCGGTTCACTTTTTATAAACCCGGATTTCGGGTTTTCTTGTAGTCAAAACCCGGGTACCCGGGTTTTTCGAGCTTTTACGGTCTTTTTGATATTTTTTTTAAATATGAGGAAACTGTATTTTAGTATGGATTTGCTAAGTCAATACGAGTAGGTACCTATATAAAACAAGGTAAGGATTCACATCAATTAAACAGTAGGTACTTTCAAAAACACAAAAATATTTTTAATAGGTATTAAAAAGTCTTTTAGACAATGAGTATTTGTTCAAAACAAATATAAAATAGAGAAATATGTAGTATTTATCTAGCTAGTCATTATTTTTGATCTCAGATCAAATTATTTATATTAATTTAGTCTTTTGGTAATAGTCAGTTCTTATACTGCTAATAATTATAATATGCTGAATACTATTTTTGAAACCTATTTAGAAATATTTTTAAATTATTAAACTCTTTTATTAACATTAACAATAAATTCGTTTTAGTAGCTAACTTACTCGTATGAAGTCAGATTGGAATCAGAGTAAAAATTTTAATTAAGTCTTTAAATCTGTTAATAATGTTATAAAAATCTGCTAAAAACTATTATAAAACTTATTTTAACGTTAATTAAACTTTTTTCTTAATTAACAATAAATTCGTCTAGTGGCTAACTAACGCGTAAGAAGGCAGATTTTTTTTTATGTGAAACGTCATAGTGAATGCATCCTGCCTGATGGTAAGCAGCCGATGCAGTCCATAATAACGGAGCGCTTCTCACCGTGGAACAAGCACGGTAACAGTACTGTTCACCCAGTCATGATGACGGCCTGTATGCGTCTAGCCGAATGGTCTTACAGAGGCACGACTTGCCAATTTTTTTGGTACGAGTGCTGATAGTCTGCACAGTATGATAGTGGTTCCTAAGACCAGCACGTGTAGTCCGGGACAGGAAAGGAGGGGGCGGGTAATCCCGCCCCCTCCTTTCCTGTCTCTGTGATCTAATGATCAGAAAGCTCTTCAGAACACTCTCCGTACTTATTTCGGTAGAAGACACTGAGAGAAGCAATGTCTCTACGCACACTCAGGTGGAGGTCCTCAAAAGAGGCTGTTACCTCAGCATCTCCAATAATGCGTACCGCTCGCCTTTGCAGTCTATCAAGTGCATTTAGCGGGGCCGTCCCATAGATAGGAACAATACTCCATACTCCATTGCACCTGAGTCTTGTACAGCAAACAGCGCTGCTCGAGAGTGAAAAACCGCCGCACCTTATTGAGAATACCCAACTTACGGGAGGTAGTTAAAATAACACTCTCGATGTAGCATTTTGGATTCAGTTCCTGGCCGATGTCCATGCCAAGAATGCTGAGGTCCACTGAAATGGGTAAAGAAGAGTTCTAAAGAGAGGGAGGAGGACTGACGAAAAAAAATGGCGGGGGAGTCACGCGCAGCTCACCGCACCCGTTGCGTGTCAACAACGCGACGACGCATCTTGCCTCCATCTTTCATTCCGTTTATGTTATTTCTGATCTGAGTCAAACGCACGAATAACTTGCAACTTGCTTTATTAATTTAATTTTTTTCGCACCAAAAAACAACTGTATTTAATTAGGTCCAGCAGAAATTATTAGTGCCTAGTGCAAAAAAAGTTAAGAGAGAAGTAAACTTCACTAACTTGTTTGTATCTTTGATTACATACAAAGGTTTGTATGTAGTGAGATACAATGCAGTTAGGTACTTTTTGACCGTGTTCAATCAAAGAGATCATTTTGAAAAGGCTTAGATACACTTATGATACAAATAATTACCGACAAGAAAACGATTGTAAAAAAGCTCAAAAAACCCGAAAACCCGGTTTTTGATTTTCCAAACCCGGGTTTTCTTGCGACCCAGAAAACCCGAAATACCCGGGTTTTTTCAAGTCGGGTAAACCAGGGTTCGCTGCCCTACCGCGAACTAATCACCCCTTTAGTGGTGTCGTGAAGTTTGTAGGCTAATAATTTATTTTGGACGATTTAAAAGTGCTTATCAAATATAATTCTTAAATAAAAATATGTATTATATATTTATATTTAGTATGTTAATATATATTTATATTTTTTCCCGCGTAACACATTTTTCGACAATTTGTTGTGAAAAAATGAGTTACAAAGGACTTTTAATTAAGCCGACTTACTAGTAAATATCACGGGATGCATTTGGACAACCATGGAACTGTTTTAAAAGAAGGAAATATCCTTGTTCGGATTTGTGAACAGTAATTGTTTATCTGTACAGCATAATATAAACAGTGTACTCGCTGATGATTGAAATCAAGTCATCGCTACAACTTATAGATATTTATTTATTGTAATTAAAGTACTGTACTAGTTACTGTTACTTAAGGAAGAGCGGGATCTCCTGAAACAGTTTTTTTTTAAATGATACCTACTATTAAGTATGATTTTAAAAAAACCATCCTATTAACCATCCTATTATTTAGTATTATTATTTCTAGTGTACTTTTGTACAGTTATACGTATATTGACATTTCTTATGCCCATTTGATTTACTGGAGGACCGCACCTACCGTAAGAAATGTATGATCGAGAAAGTTGTTATAAACATACGGTACAAAAGAGGCTCTAAGTTCAATTCCAAAAGTATTTGCATATCTGTTTTGCGATGTCCATCGTAATGACACAATATGGAATGCGGCTTAGAGTAAGAAAAACATGTTATTGCATTTGTGCCGTTAAGTGTTTTGGATCGTGCGATCTTTTTATAGAAACAATCGATAAGGATGATGTCTCATGTTTTCTTGTTTATCGCGCAAATAAGATAGGTACGATGTGTTTCAACATATTAACGCAAATCGAGGCATCAGCTTTTTTTTATAATCTTCATGATAAAGTAGGTTGAGGTTTGAAAAGAATTTTACCTCTATTTGAAGCCTTTGCCAAGCAGTGAGGCAATTTATTACTCTTATACAACCTTAATTTTTCTTTATACAAAACCAATTAAGTGTGAGTTTCACCCATGAAACTGAACAACTATCCCCAAGAAACCTATGTGCAACATTGACAAAAAAAATTCGACCTTCCGTACGAAACTGTCCTAGCTGATGACAATAGTATGGGAGATCGAAATTATTTTTTTGTCATTATTGCACATAGGTTTCTTGGCGAAAATTGTTCAGTTTCATGGGTGGAACTCACCCTTAATTGGTTTTGTATAAAGAAAAATTAAGGTTGTATAAAAAACAATAATTTCATACACGAATCACTAGCCTTGAATTTTGATTCTGTTTATGTTATGAAAGCATCTAATTATATAGAATGTTATTAACTCTATAGAATGAAATACTCTATTAGAATGAAAGAAAAACAACAAGAAGTACAAACAATAAGTACTAAAATTATTATTCAGTAAAATGTAAAAAAAACCCACACCTTCTAACAAACCGGGTCGAGTCAGAACTTGCGGGTTCTCGAATCCCGCGTGCGAAATAAAAAATCTACGCTTTTCCAAAAGCCGTAATCCTAAAAGGATAGTCTAAATTTTAACAGTATAGACCATGATTGTGCTATAATCACAAGTATTCGATAAAAGCGTAACCACTAGAAACAACTGCTTACAAATATAAGCATTAATTACCACAAAAAATAAAAAAAATTGTAAGGTATCACTTTTATTATAGGTACCATACATTTCACGTTGCCATGCAAACACAGACTTGTAACTGGGTAGGGTTCAAAACGTCCGAATAAATTAATGTTATTAAGTAAAAAAAAATGTAAAAAATGAAAGTGACTAATCCGTAGAAAAGGAACATAATTTATTTCGTATAAATGGCTTCTGAAGAATTATGTTTTTCCCAGATAAACAATCGAAAACAGAAACGCTTCTCAATATAATAAGATCACGAGCAGCACACACATGTTCGTATTCTGTAAAACAATACCACCTAATAAGTAATAAATACCACGAACTAGTCCATTCATGATTTTCCACCTGCGTATTTATATCAATGACTTCTTTACATTATGCTAATGAGATCTTCACGCTAAAAACATGTACGGAACGTCAACATCGAAATACCATTTTTCCTTGTAAGTTCAAGAATGGAAAATGTTTTTAAATTGATGGGACTTTTTGAGCATTGTGACTATTTTAAATATTGTTGGATATTATGATAAATCTCGCTTTAAGTTTTTTGACTAATTACTAAACAACTAAAAACAAACTACACGTGAAAGGTTTACCGTCACGTGAGTGACATTGAGAAGGTTACAAACATCACGCATCATCAGTTCCAAATGAATGAGTTCTAATGACTAAAGGTGAATGCGACTTGGAAGATCGTTGACCGACCGCATTACATAACTGTCTATGTAAACAGTACAGCACATACTGCGTTTAATTCCAACACAAACGTGGTTTTCACGTTACATAAGATGTGAACAAATCAAAGAGTTATACGACTTCTTGTAATATACTACGGCAATTGAAGTATTCCATGCCTTTATCTTGCCTGATGGTAGTAAGACGTCAGGTGTAAGTAATCTACCTACCCGTAAAAATGCAGGGAAGGGTTGAAATCGAAAAGATCCGTTGGTAATTTCCCTTGTCTGTCACGAAGTAACAATTGAGTTTCTGTTGTATCTGTACCCCAAGCACGAACCATTATGGTACTAGTTAAGGTAATCGTAATGGTATTATTTTGTATGAAAACCAAAGCAACGCCGCTATGGTCGTTTAGAGAACGTCCGTGCGTACGTTAACTAGAGAACTAATGTATGAAAATCCGTGAAAATCGGAAGCACGAACTCTCTTTAGACGGATCGTATCGTTTCATATTCTAGGCATCGTTATGTCTACGTAGTGATTACATCCTCTTAGGTAAAATGTCATTCGCCTGGGCTGCGTTCCGTGGCTTCACTCGAGTGCACTCGAGCACACTCCGGTGCGCGCTCTACCCGTTCCGTGGCTTGGTGAAATTTTACTCTGACGGCTGTCTGCTTGTATTGCGATACCTTTTGCTAATAAAATAACCATTTCAGAAATGAAATTTTCTGTATACCTACTTAGATTTTTAGATCTTTCGGTTTTCCAATCCCAAAATCTGTTATATATTTTTTTGGGGACGGAGCCCTCATCATTAAAGGGAAAACACGCTTGCTAATTGGGACCGGGTTCAGTTTTGTTTAAACTATTTTCACAAATCCTGTCATTATCATTACTGCTGATGACACTTGGACAATTACTACTGCTGATATTTAAATATTCTTTTAACAATTTTCTTTCGATATGATCGGTTCTTTACGCTTTTGCCACGACTTTCGATCCATGATTCAAACAACGCATAAAATAAATACGTACAATAAAATTCTAATTGCTGGTATTAAGCTATGGGCGCTATACAAATGTGGTCTTTAATTTGAATAAGTTAGTTGAAACTCTTTATTATACTGAAATAAGCTTATTAAAAACACAAATAATATTGTTTATTCAGCAGCTGAATATTTAGTAAAACATAGAATCTTATACAGTTTAAAGATAAAGTAAAAACAATTATTCAGTATCAAGCTGTATACCAGAATTATATAAACAATATTATTCAGAAGGTGATACTTTATTCAGCAGTTAGCTGTTTCAAACGCTACAAGCTTAGTACTGCTTTAATAATAGCAGTATAGATTATTGTTAATCAGATAAATGCTGCCGAAGGCACTGTTTTTCAGATTTAAGCCACCTGGAATGCGTAATGCTTAATAACGTTTGTCTAATAATCTTACGGAGATTGGTTATTAAGCGTAAAGAAGGAAAGGACAGAAATAAAGAATTTATTAAGCGTTATGTATTTTAAGGGTCCGTACTTACCTTATTCAGTATATGGCTATTCCCAAAGCTCTTATACAAACCATATTCATCTTTGAACTGTTAAAAGTTGTTATCTTGCTTATGTGTTACTTGGGAGAATATTACTTAATACAAATCACTATTTTGTATCTTTTATTGGTGACAGCCAAAATAAAATACCTAGACTGTTTTCTCATTCATGATTCTTTATTGTACACTTAATTTTATTAGGTACATTTAATTACTAACATAAATGACTGACATACATCTTTTTTATAAAATAAATCAATCATTATTCATACAACACACTCGAAGCTTCAATCATCACAGGGGAATCACTTCTTGCTGGTGCTGAAGATGGTGGTCCTTGGCTGGTGCCAGGAAGGTTCTAATCACCATACCCTTTCGCCACTATTCCAATCGGGTTCCCTTGTGCAAATCGCATTGAACTAGTTCTCATCGTTGGACTTAAGATGAAATACTAAGTTTAACAATAAATTCACTTGAATTCCACTTGACTCTCTGAAATATTCGTTTGAGAGGTTTTGTTTATGTAGTGGCTAGGATACCTATTACCTACAAAGAGTAGAGGGAATAGAGGGATACCTACTCTACTTGTTAAAGTTGACATTTTTAATGGACGTTCAGAAACTATTTAGTTAGTGGGCTCATGCCGAAAAAACAACAAAACACAAATTTATGCCGTAAATATTAAGTTTAGCGAAATATTTTATTGCGGTTAGTAGGACAGTGAATAAAAATTCAAGTTTTGAATGAATAACGTCCCTATTAAGTAATTTATTTATTTATTTGTAAACCACAATAACCCACATCGATTTATGAACGCACTTTTTCTGCGTGAGGCCACGATAGAAACTTGAGCGATATCGAATAGTAAGCAAACACGGTTACTATACCATTACGAGCTCGGACCAAATATATTTGGTCCGAGATTACGAGAGTTTTTCGACAGCAGCTATGCGATTCTCTAAGCGACACATAGACTCTGCGCGCATGGCTGTGATCTGCTGTCTCTTTCCAATTCTATGAATATGAAAGAAACAGAGTCATTTGTCAGCGCTGCGGCAGCCGCAGCTATCAAGGCTTTAGCTTAGAGAATCGCACGGCTGAGCTGTCGGAGCACAACATTGCATCTGCAACTGACATTGTTGTTATGATGAAAGAAATTGGCGTCGTTTACTTAATTCACCTGCAAATTGAACTGTATAAGTTCAACAACAACATTGCCTTGCTTAGTCTAACCGCTTGACAATAACAAGTTTAATGTTAATACATTATATTTCATTACAGAGTTTGAAAGTATTACTTTCTGTTTCTCAGGTAAGTTCGTACTTATAAGGCCTCAGCAAACTCAATCTTTTGTTCTGCCCCTAACAGTAAGAAATCCTGAAACAATGTATTTTTTCTTATATAACAATTTCGTAAATTTGACCTTTTGCTTGTTTACGGTGTGTTATGGAAGACAATATCATACAGAAAAAGTGTTCAAATAATACAGAAAAAGTGTTCAAATAATTTTCAGGACTATTGCTAGGGCAATTGTGAGAATGAAAATTCAACAATTTATCAGAATATTTTTATATCATCATCATCGAATTGCTTGAAATGATTCCAGCAATTCTCAACCAACAGCTGGGCATAGGCTTCTCTCTTTTTATGCCATTTTTTCATATAGATCATTCAAATGATTATATTTGTATTGGATGTAATAATATAATCATAGTAAACTTGCTAAAATTTACGTCTTTGATTGCCTAGGTAATTATAAGAAAGTGATTACTGTTAACGACGATGACGTTGGGACATCTTGGATATATCTATTTAATTAAGCCGACTGACTAGTAAACGGTCACCGCTGGATGCTTTTGGACAGTCATGTAATTTGTCTACTTCTTTTAGCTTTTCAATTTCATCGTGGCTGGCATTTGTTGTAATAATAGTCCCGACATTTAGCTGGACACCTTTCTTAAGGATGATTTACTTTGGCTACCATCACCAGCACCACAGCACAACAAGGTTCTCACCAAAAAGTTCAAAAACAGTTATATACGACTCGATATTATGGATCATCATAACTTGAAAATCAAGAAATAGTTTTATGAGAAAGCTGATGCTGCAATACACATTATTATTTTGGCTCTTCTAAATTTTTTACCATAAGTTTTCCTTACACACTTACAAACACACATCTTGCCCGCTTCCCGGAGGGGTAGGCAGACACCACAGCTTTCTATCTGCTACGATCCTCCTGACACACCCTTTGCTTCACTTACTCTCATAATGTTCTTCATACCACATGTTCGTCGGTTTAGAATACTCTTGAGTTTAGATGAGAACCTTTAACGAGAACGTCACCGATCTAATTACGTTTGCCGAGTCTTACTATTCCAACTATCCCATTCATTCTCGCCTCATGCACCTTCTTTGAAATTCTATTTACAGAAAATTTTAGTTTTCTAATTATAGCCAAATGCCTCTTTCTACCTCTTATAAGTTCCATATAAGGATTTTAGAAACAAGTACAAACTCGTATCAAATCTGTAACGTCGCATATTTTATCAGCAGACAATTTGCTTATCTTATCTACTGTGGCTCGATATTATAGATCATCATAACTTGAAAATCAAGAAATATATGAGAAAGCTGATGCTGCAAAACACTTTATGTTTTTGGCACTTCTAAATTTTTTTCCTTAAGTTTTCCTTACACACTTACAAACACACATCTCGCCCGCTTCCCGGAGGGATAGGCAGACACCACAGCTTTCCATCTGCTACGATCCTCCTGACACACCCTTTGCTTCATTTACTCTCATAACGTTCTTCATACCACATGTTCGTCGGTTTAGAATACTCTTGAGTTTAGATGAGAACCTTTAACGAGAACGCAGTGACGTTCTAATTACGTTTGCCGAGTCTTACAATTCCTACTATCCCATTCATTCTCGCCTCATGCACTTTCCTTGTACTTAATACTTTTTACAGAAAATTTTACTTTTTCAATGATAGCCAAACATTGACCTAGAAGTATCGCTGTAGCCAAATGCCTCTTTTTACCTCTTATAAGTTCCATATAAGGATTTACGAAACAAGTACAAACTCGTATCAAATCAACTGTAACGTCGTAATATTTTATCAACAGACTATTTGCACATTTTATCTAGTGTAAACTCAAACAGAAATTTGCAGGCAGGCGCCGGCATCGGGTTTTGTATCTAAAAAACTTCGTTACCCAATTCCAAGCTCAACGTTAATTACTTAATTAATCGAGTTGCATTAAAGCAAGTATCCGAGGACGCAACCTAATTTGAAATAGCTGCTGTGTTTCCTCGAACTAAAAACCCAAGCATTGGGAATCCCACGTAGAGCGCAAGCGGACAAAACGTTCACACAACGAACCGGCGCCGACATGATAACCTTACGCACACAGATAGAACCGGATTACCCGTCTGTGACGAGGGGGAGCGAAAGGGGGGCGGAGTAACTCACCGAGCACTGGTACACTCCACAACACGTTATGACCTGCAATCTACGTTTGCGGAGAAATGTGCACACACACAGACACAGGAAAATGTAATCAGTTTGGTAAAACACACGCACACCATGAAACTCTCAAGCGGATTTCCGAAGAATCGAGCGTTCAGTGAGTCCGAGCGCCACGCACACACTGACAAAGGAATACCACGAGAGCGGTGCCCCCTATAAAAAGGGGGGCGACGTCACATTCACGCATTCTTCAACTAGCGCTCGGAGTGACAGCACGCTACATCAGCTCGCGAACTTGTGAAATCGTTGTGACATAACTTACGCAACTTTTGTTAAATTGAAATTGAATAACTTTCACCCCACCCGGATTGCAAACAGCATCGTGTCAAGTGCAAGTGAATTTGTGAAAATTCAACCCTACAAGTGCAAAGTGTTCGAGGAGATTAGTGACATTTATAACATAAAGAGCATCAATCTTACAAGCAAGATGTACAAGGATTCAGTTGTGCCCGTGAAATCAGAAACGTTCAGTGGAGTGGCTGCCAAAAGGTGATTATTTAACATTGTGTAACAAACTATTAGCCATTTCATACATAAAAAGTAGAGAGAAGTGTTGCATGCCAGTCATTGAACTTAGACTTTATAAATACTTGTCGGAAGTTGTTGTGATTGGAAAAAGAACAGACTATTGCGCAATATTGACAAAGCGATCTGAAATTGCTATTAAAGCTCACTAAAGTTTTAAATTAATATTTCAGAAAATACTAAGAACTATTAAAGTGTAAATAAAACTTTCTGACAACTATAACTTGGAACCAAACTATAACTTGGAACGAAATACCAAGGGGCATTAATTATTAGCATTTGCACCTTGAGTTTATGTGTGAATTAATAAGTCAATACAAATTATTGATTAGATTTCACATAACAATTCAAATTGTTTCGTGCTTTCCGCAAAAATCTGTATGTTGATTCTGTGTTTTTAAATCTGTTGTATGAGCTGGGATTATAACCCCCTCACAACGTAAAGTATATTCACTTTGCAATCAGCATTCGAGCAGTTCAGTCCACTGTCACATAATAACTCCACTACAAAGCATTTGTTAAACAATTTATTAACAATGACTTTTTTCCGTCTTTACAGCCCTATCAGCCAATGCATCAAAACGGTTCTGCTTAGAGCCTGCGTCGAAAAGAGGTTGACTGTTGGCCTCCTGCCTGCCATCCAGTACCTCTCCCAAAACAGCAATGGAGCACTCTTCTGTTTCACCTCAGAAGCGCCACCTGGCGACAGCGCGACCCACATGCAAGAAGTCCTGCTGCAAGCCTTCTGCGTTGAAAACGGCATCTACGTCATCAAAGTCGACTCCGACACCAAATTGAAGAAGCTCTTGGGCTGTGGAACTCCTAACTTGGACTTTAGCTGCGTTTTGGTTCATTACCCTTACACGGATCCGTTTAGCGACAGCCAAGAAATAGACCAATCCATTTTGACGGAATCCGAGAAGGATCTGATGGACCACTGCGAAACCAATTGGGGCTACTCCCAGATGCCAGTGATCAAGCTGCCGGAGAAGTGAATAACTTGAACAAAAATGTATTGAGAATAAAAAATACCGACCTCTCGTTATGGTCGCTTGGCCACCATCCGGCTAATTCGTTACGGCTTCGGCGTACTACGCCATCTAGTGATAATGACGCGTGAACAAAGTTCAGGCTTGCCCAGAGGGCTTTGAATAGTGGTCGTTTTCGTTGGGAGTATTGTGAAAATTTGTGAATTTCTTACTGTATTTCTTCCATTGTACCGTAGATTTGTAACTTCTTTAACTTCTTACTAATGACATTGAAATGTTTTGAGTAGATTTTTACAATTGGGATTATAATTGTGCAAAAATATTGTATTGCCGTTTCTTAATGTTTGTTCAGGTCAATCAATGTAGTTTTAATTGTAATATTTGTAAATGTTTAAGTTTAGAATTTCATAAAGAGATTTGAAGCAATAATACTACATAATATGAACTGTTTGAATGTGGCGCTAAGCCCATGTGTAGCGTAAATATGATAAATTATGCATGATTATTATTATAAAACTATTGGGAGAGTAGGTATGCAAATAATTAGACGATATTTTATACTTTTGTAAAAAGTTAAGAACTATTATACTAAACTGGAATAAAAAACAATAAAAATTTGAAACATAACATAACTTATTTTTATTTTTCCTACTTGAACCATACTGCACTAAATGTAACAAATTACTAAAATGTTCCATTACATATTATCACAAAACAATTATGAAATAATATAGAGACTCTTTTTCAAGAATTAATACAGCGAGACTATTTCATTCAAGCTTTAAGATAGTTTAAAGATCTAAATCCAATCAAAATATTTAAAATTCTGTAAATTTATCTCCGCCGAGGTGGGGCCAGAAAGAGGTGGCGAGATGATCTGGACACACACGAGACCAACTCGCGTGAGGTGGCTCAGGATAGAAATAGATGGAAGGACTTCGGGTAGGCATTTGCCCGGCAGGCTAAAGAAAAAAAATCTAAAGAGGGTTACGCATTTCTGTTTCTCATACAAACTTCAAAGTTTAATTTTTTAAAAACAATGATCCAATTTTAATGAAACTTTGCATGCTAAAGTGAAATACAGAGATCCATAAAAAGTCAACTTAGTACCTACATAAAGAAAGTTTATAATCACAGTAACTCGGCTAAATTACCGGTTTTTAAAAATGTTTGCAACAGACTATTTAGATTTCTATATTTTACTTAGCATGCAAAGTTTCATTAAGTTTATAAATTTTACTTATTGTTTTTAAAATTTTTAACATGAAGTTTGTATGGGAAAACCTCATAAATGTAAATAAATAAACTGTTTGTTGTTTGGTATTTGCAAATTGCCATTTAATTTTCTCAGCATTAACTTGTAGAGTGACATACGTAGAGAGAGCCCTCCCCTCAGCCCTATCCTATAGGTAGGATACTATCATACAGCATTGACCGTCACCGGCGACAGGCGGCAGTTCATATTGATAAGACCATGAACGTTTAATCGCTCCGGTTTATGCTGACTAAATCCAATTACCCAAAATGAAACATTTTTTCATTGCCCGAATTACAAAATGACTGGAAATCGAGGTACCTACAGTCGGAGAGTAGACATTTGAAAGAAAATAAATACGGTCAAAATGAACGAAATTTTATTGTGTTATAACTTATAACAAAGAAACAAAAAAATTATATTATTATTTAACAGTATTTTTCCTTTAATAAATATTATTAAAAATATCTCAATATGTATCTAAACTACTGCAAGCTTCTGCTCCTGCAGTATGATCTATTTTAATTACGCCTTCTTTTCAAAATAATATTTTCTAAAAATTAAATAGGGCTGATGTTACCACGATGCTATACCATAGCTCGTGCAGTAGTTTTTTAGTTTAAATCAAAACTTATATCGCTGCGTCTACGACTTGCTCCAGAAAAGAGCGCATTCTTTATACGGGTGTCCTGGTAACGTGCCTCTTTTGAGTGCATCCGGATATTGAGCCTGTATATTGTTACTGCGTCGCTTATCATTTGCGCAGCTAATGGTAGCAACGCCCAAACTGATCCACTGTTTCTCGATGTATTTAGATTTTTTTTTTCATTTTGTTTGTTCCTCTTTTTTTCCATTAATGTAGAACAACACCTTTCTATGTGTTGTTCTGGTAACAAGGGAATTTTTAATAAAAGACGGGAATCAGGTTATAAAATTGAAATGACAACCATTGATATACCTATATCCAATGATATTTAACGTCATTGCCTATATCAATTTGAAATTTATTATCTGACATGATTTTATCAAAATGAGGATTTTAATCAGAATTTAAAATCTCTATTCAAAGTCTTTGACGTAATGTAAGTTCTAATGGGGAGTCACACTGACTTTTATAGACCTTCACTTCTCGGTTGTACAGTCACCAGCATTAAGATGTGATGATGCAAAATAATCTGATCATTGGTGGAAGGCATATTATAGTCATATATATGCCTTCCACAAATAATCAGACATTTTTGCAGGCCGTCAATAGTCACATCTTAATGCTGGTGACTGTACCAACCCTTTTGCAAATTAGGCATTGAGAAAATCAGTCTTTTTGGGTTTCTGGCATTGTGGGACTAAGGCATTTGCCATATACTTTTAGCGCCAAACGAGCGGATATGTATGAAATTGTCGTAATGTGATTTAGTCAAGAACCAGAGCGCGTTTAATTAAGTCCATGACATGCGCAAAGCCAATGAAAACCATTGAGGTACAATAATAATAGCTCAATGATAAAAACATCATTGGTTTAGCATCTCCATCTATCATTCAAAGATTAAGAGGGGGACGGCGCGTACGCAGTCCCCACTACCAAAAATAACGCGTCCGAGTTATCCACATTAGGGATAATCGCAGGGGTCAACCCCACCGCAGTGCAATGGAGGAGCCTCGCCCTGGGGGAACCGCCTTTGTGATCACGGTGTCCCCTACGCCAGGTAAGTATGATTTCACAAACGAACGCCGGGGTAGTCTATAAACGGGAAAAAATCTCGTCACCGCGATTCAGAAAGTGTACAAACAAATACAGCGTCATCTAGTAAAGTTCGTAGTAACGCATCTAGCAACATTGACAAGCATGTGCTTTTATTTGCTTTTACAACCACGAAGTTCAATAAAACAGCACATTGATAAGATGTTTTCTGCTTTTAAAGGTAATCCGACCTAATTCAAATCCTTTTTTACAATTATTGTCTTTTTGGATGTTCTAGGTAGGTATCAAGTCCTTTTTTCCAATTATTGTCCTTTTGGATATTCTAGGTACCTATCTACTTCATCTCCTTTTATTTTATTCTTGTAATTGTACTGTCGTGTCATAAGAATATTTTTGTGATTGCTACAAATTGTACCACTACTCAATCTAAAATCAGTCTTTAACTCTTACGTGACTATAAAAAATATCTTTGTTTTCCTCATGTATTAAGAAGATTTACGCTTTCGGTTTCTCATACAAATCTCTAAGTTTCAAATTATGCAATCCAATGAGCCAGTTACAGATATCTAAATACTTTGTAGAAGCACAGAATAACTAATAGTATGGTAGAAGTAGGCTTGCCAGATGATAATTAGATAAAGGAGGGCAGATGGACCTAAAAAGGAGGATTTTCTGTAAAAAAGGAGGACATTCACAATTAAATGATTTTTTTAATGTCATTTTACTTTATTTTAATTATATTAAGCTAAGCTGCCAATTTTCGTAAAAAGTTCTTGGTTTTTCAATAAATAATTCTGAAAATCTTCACATGTGATGTTTTTGAAGTTGTATTGAGCAATAATTAAAGATTTAAGTGACTGCACACTTGTCTGTTCCTCTCTTTGATCAACTGAGTATTAATCAGTGAAAAAACTCTTTCCACATTTGCGTTATGAGCGCTTATACAAAAATAATCTCGCAGATCTTGAGCTAAACATTCAATGTTTTTAGCACTTAGACGTTTAGCAAAAAGGAGGACTTACAGTAGGTATGGGAGGACGAGAGGACAAAACATGGAAAAGGAGGACATGTCCTCCTCTTGGATAGGTACCATCTGGCAACCCTAGGTAGAAGTCAAGTCAAGTCAAGTCTGTATACTGTCCCACTGCTGGGCAACGGCCTACATCATTGAAATCAAGTCATCGCTACAATTGAAGGGTGTTGGCTTAATCACCACGTGTGTTTTCGGAATTTTTGAGCGCATAGCCCGGGTTTGTGATTACTTGATTAGTGATGATTACCCACATTTGGCAAGCGTGGTGACTGGTGATTAGATGAAAACTTTCTAAAAAGCGTAAAAAAAATCTTTATTCTGCGGAATTATTTTGATTTTCAACTTTCAATAGTGAACTTTAAATCGCCATAGCTCAGCTAAATAAACAGGATATGTTTTAATGTGCTTTTTCATTTAGATATCTGTATTTTACTTTAACAAGCAAAGTTTCATTAAAATTGGCTCATTGGTTTCTTGATTTTAATATCAAACTAACAATTAAACGGCGTGTCTTCTATTCTATTGACTGATAGCTAAGTACCTACCTTTAAGTTGTTGATACTTACGTTTGTTATCGTTTGTAAGTGGAAACTTACTTATAAACGTCTTTTTAAATGTCTTTCTTCTGTGCTATTTTATTATAGTTATGTTAAAATACTGTTTCAACATTATATTATTAATAGCAAGTAACGAAATTAAAGTAAGTATTAGGTCCATACACATGAAATTGACGTTTTGTCGTACTGGCCACTTTGATCTCAAATATCTCCTCTTTGGTTAGGAATTCCAATTTCAAATTTATACAGCTATTTACTCATGCTTTTGTGTTTTGAAAACCGTAATTCATTTGTGTTGTCCTCTTTTGGTTTTTTTTTTTTGCGTCACTCTGTTTACAAAATGGAAAACTTGAAATATCGCGTTATTTACGAATACGAGTTCCATCGGTGCACCAGTGCTGCAGAAACGGCTCGAAGAATTAATGATGTGTATGATGGTGCAAAAGAAACCACAATGCGTTTTTAGTTCCAACTTTTTCGTTCTGGAAATTCGACCTGCAGAACAAGCCCCGTGGACGGCCGGAGACCAAAGTTGATAACGAAGAATTTAAGGCTATTGTGTCTGAGTTAGCTGCAGGCTGCGGTGTTAGTGATAAAACTGTTTTAATCCACTTAAAGCAAATTGGGAAGGTGAAAAAGCTTGAAAGGTGGGTGCCTCATGAATTGAGTGCAGCAAACCGACAAACGCGCGTACTTTACTCAACCGGTACAATAATGAAGGGATTTTAAATCGAATCATTACCTGTGATGAAAAGTGAATCCTGTACGATAATCGGAAACGCTTATCGCAATGGCTGAACTAGCCAAATCCTGCCCCAAGAAAAAATTTACTCAAAAAAAATTACTTGTGAGCGTTTGGTGTACTCGTGACGGTGTCATTTACTACAGCTTTCTTAAATCTGGCCAGGGCCCTTATTCTGTAACGATTCCTTGTTTCGAAACCACGTCAATTCCTTAAAAAGTTACGATATCTTCCCAAAAACGTATGCGTTTGACGTTTGTGCGCGGTAAGGTTTAGGTGTGGAATCTATAGATTGCGATACAGAATCAGGGCCCAGACGATTACGACAGATGTCTATTGTCAGCAACTGCAAACCATGGCTGGCTAGCTTTTAGCTGCTAAACAACCGAGGCTGATCAATCGCTCTAGGCCACTGCTGCTTCAGGACAACGCTAGACCAGACCACACACTGCACAACAGACGGCTACCAAATTAGAGGAGCTTAAATACCGTATTCCCCGGACCTTGTTTCAACAGATTACCATTTTTTTCGAAAATTTGGATAACTTCTTGCAAGGGAAGAAATTCAACTCCGATGGGGCAGTCCAAAGCGCCTTCAAAGATTTTATTGATTCCCGTCCGAAGGGTTTTTTTAGTAAAGGGATCAATGAACTACCTTTAAGATGGCAAAAGTGCATAGATAGCAATGGTACATACTCGTATACTTTGATTAAATAAATATATTATATGTATTTAAAAAAATCGACTTTGTGTTCCTCCCTTACAAAACGCCAATTTCATTTGTAAGGACCTAAGTAAGTAAGTAAGTAAGTAACTATTTTAGATCGTTCCGTTGTGTGTGCACAACCTTTGTTAAAAAGTGCGATGCAAAAACGTTTGACGGTCAAAATCTGGTATTGCGGTCCTATGCATAAGATATAATGATAATAATTTAGGGTAAGAAGTGTTCATGTGTGCGTTGCTATTGTTGCGAGACGCTACAAACGAGTACCTACGCACACACACAAACACGCCGAGCCGGCCGCGGCCGTGCCAACGATGTAACGAGCTTCAGGGCTCAGTGCCCGGGCCGGAGCGCAGTGTCGTGACGTCCCGTCGTCCCGCTGACATATTGCACGAACAGCGCCACGTTGTAATTTATAATCAATACCCTGTTAGTTGTTATCTTCAGGCGTGCAATACGCATATCTGTCCTCTATTAGAGTGTACCTAGTGCAAAAGTACATTTTCACTCTGTGCAATGAATGTCAAAATTTGCATCTTTTTTTTACTGTTGGACATAATATTGTGAATATTGATTAAAGTTGATTTGAACACAACTAACATGCAAAGGACCAAAATGAATGACCTCATGCTAATTGAATTAGTTCGTAATCATAGTTTCCTGTACGACATGTCGAACACGAAATATATGGATTCGAAAATGAAAGATGAGGTATGGAACGAAATTGGCAGTAAATTAAAATTCGAAGGTAAGCTTTTATTTATGTGATTTTATTCAAATAAGTAAGTAGGTATTTTTATATTGGATTTTTATTTGTTTAATAATAATATGTTAAACCAATCGCTGCTCAACTCAACTCGAACAGGTTAATGAATGAAGCAAACACTGGCTTGCTTCAAGTAAGTACCTACCTACTACGTCTGGCATGGCGTGACACAAGATGTTTGCGTTCCACTCTACTTTCTAACTATGCCGCGAGATGTCACTAGTTGTATGCTTGTTGCACTGGTTGCATCACGTCTATTATTTGTAATGGCTTTTGCAGTCAAGTTGTAGCGGGCGACAATCTATTGTTATTTGCTTGATATATTATTGTTTAAATGTTAACCAAAAAACATAAATTATCACATAAAATATAATTACTTACTTTCTAACTTTACGTTTTAACAATAATAACTGTAAGTTTTGTTTATTACTTAAGACTTACTTATGTAAGTACTTGTACACGTTGACTACCACAAAACCAGACACAATTGAAAATTCATTGTTTGTCGGTCACCGGGAATGGTTCCCTTTACGTCGAGTCCCTTTACGTCGAGTCCCTTTACGTCGAGTCTGAGAGTCTATTGTCAAGGCATTGTTCTTGCAAAATATTGCTTTCTATTATTCTATTACCATTACCACAGTATAAATATATTTATACTGTGTCGTTACGTCGAGTTTGTTTAAAAGGTACAGTCAGGGTATAAATTAAAAGCCATTATTATTAAAATATTGTTTTATTGTTTGTTGTAATGCAATACACTATGATTAAGTAATTCAAATAAGTATGTAACAATCTCTATTAACCGTGTAATATTATGTTATTAAGTAATAGTTCTTCTCAAATATAGTCTCTTTTTTAATATATAGTTCCCTTTAAAATACCTTACCATGAAAAAAATCTTGAATTTGGTTATGGAACAGCCGAATCACATTTTAACAAATTTTTATTTTGGAATTAGGTACTTACCCGACAAAAATGTGTGAATCTCAAACTTTAGTTTTATGGTCACTAAGTATACTACCCAACACAAAGTAAATATTTCGAATTAGAAACGATGAATTTATTAACAAAGAAAAAAATACAGGTAAATATTCATTTTGTATCTCAAAAACCTTGACAGTTTGTCTGGAAAACAAATTACATTTGAGTGTCGCATATACATATCATACTGCGTTGCGTGGTAGGCTCAGTTTGTCCCTAACTGCTTCCTTTGGTTGAATGTATGAAAAGTATTTTATGTCAACGTTTTAATAATTACTTACTAAGTATATCCAAAGTTGGCTAATAAAATCCTAGCGAGGCTAGAATTAATCTCAAAAATTCATTTAATTTTATTTTAAATAGTGCGCTCATTAGTTTAACAATTAAATTTAAGGATATTTTAAGCAAATCTCGCTTTATATTTTTAACATGGATACTAAATTAATAATATAAAATAGGTACCTACACACTTTTCGTGCAGTAAACCGATGGGTCGTTTCATAATAAAACGGCAGTACGAACCAAAAACAATCAAAACCCTAAAAACTTATTAAAAAAAACTGTCTTTCAAATGTCAAAAGATTGAGAACCACTGACGATTACTATTAAAAAACCACATCGGGTAATCTGATTAATTTTTAATTCGGATTTGCCCTCATCGGTCAATTACGGAAAAAAACAAAAACATTAGTTCAGTATAATTGTCCTGATCTATATAATAATGTGTCAAAAACGTTAATTTATCTAACAAAGAAACAACGAATTGGTTAACTTATCAAATTTTAAAGATATTAATGTTCGGGTAAATCCGAAATTGCAAAAACGCGTTAAAATGCACTCGCTCGCAATATTACCACAATGTACACGCATGCTTACGGGTAGAGACCTTTTTTTTTGTACAAGGTGAAATCCTTTTATCGATACACAGCGGGCATGGAGGAGCCCGCTGGTTATGTGGGACTCTCCCCTTAGCACCTGCTTCCCTGTCTAGGTCCGAAGGCCTTGACAGGGATTCTGGAGACCTGAGTCAACTGAAGCAGGGAAGCAGAGTAAGATGGCTGGTAAGGGTAGCCAGACCAAAAAATACTGTCGCGTTCGGTAGAAATTCGTAATTATTGGAATTACCCGATTTTCGGGATTAGCCGAGTACACCTTATACTGATTGATATTAACACTAATAGTAATGATTAGACTGTGAATTATATAGGTACATTAAGAAAGCTACTTTAAAAAAAATATTTACTGTAAATCTATATACTTACTGATTTACATTAACCCTTTACTTGATAGTGTGCATTCTTATGCACATTGCACTTCTAAAAAATCTACGTACAAACCTATTGCATTAAACATGTATTATGCTAGGCAATATTCCCCATTAATGGTATAAAATGATTGTCTGATGACTGGCACCGCCAAGTTGACAGTAGAACGCAAGATGGCCGACCGCGCGCGTGCGTCTACGCATAACAAGGTAAAAAAAATGTTTTATTATTATTCTGACGACAAATCAACTGTTGAAT
Organism: Scoparia ambigualis; assembly: GCA_963921215.1. NCBI lineage: Eukaryota > Metazoa > Arthropoda > Insecta > Lepidoptera > Crambidae > Scoparia > Scoparia ambigualis. The sequence continues at coordinate 55,615,162 of OY992501.1, forward strand.
GATTGAACGTTTACTTTGATATGTCTCTCTAAATGCACATAGCCAGCTTCAGGGTGTTGTTCCGTATATTATATTTTTCTTTAAATTATGTGTAAGCATGCAAGTAATGTTACAGAATATACATTAATTGCAGTAATAATATGTGCTTTTTTTAGATGTCACAAACAAAATTGCAAAAAAAATAAAATAGAACCCGTTGCACTTGTACCGAAGTCAGGAGCCAGATCCGAAATAGATGACAGTGAATCTTCTGCAGATGAGTTAGAGAACAATATTCCTCACAGACACTCCCTTAGTAGGCGGTGAACGCCTCCATCCTTGCCATCTTCACTTAAAAATCTACATATGCTAAGCGAAAGTGAGAATAAAGTTGTTGAAGTGATAAATAAGTTGTTGAAGTGATAAATACTGCTTCGCCTTTACAAACATTTCCACAAGCATCCACATCAAGTTGTTCTCCGTCGATTATTTCACCATATACACCATTTTCACCACAAATCATTTTGCCAGTATCTCCAATAGCTAGTACATCGAGAATATCGAGACTCTTATGAGCTACTGTCAGCATCAGATAATATACTGTAAGACTAAGTTTGTCATATTCCAACATTTACATCCAAAGGAATGTGTAAACTTTGCACCAAAGGGCAGACCAAGTTTTATTGTAACAAAATTAAAAGTAAAATAAGAATAAAGTTGTTGAAGTGATAAATACTGCTTCGCCTTTACAACCATTTCCTCAAGCATCCCCAAAAAGTACAGGTGTTTGTTCTCCGTCGATCCTTTCACCATATGCACCATTTTCACCACAAAGCATTTTGCCAATATCTCCAATAGCTAGTACATCGAGAGTATCGAGACTCATATCAGCTACTATTAGCACTAGATACTATATGGTACGACCAAGTTGGTCATATTTAAACATTTACATCCAAAGGAAGGTATAAACATTGCACCAAAAGGCAGACCAAGTTTTATAGTAACGAATGTAAGATAAGGCTTTGTTTAGTAAAGGATCGCAATTGTTACCTGGCATTATCATACCAAGTAAAGACTCTACATTTTAGGTTTTAGGTTTTTTTTATTAACTGATCTCAATTGATTTATATTTTTAGTTGTAAGTAGACTACAGGAAGGCTGTTTGTTGGATTATTATATTTGAAATAGAATGATTATAGAGTTCGTTTGTACTTTTTCAGAAGACTGTTGATTATTCATGTTATTTTTATACATATATGGTTTTGACTGATTTTATGAAGAAGTTTTATGTTTTTTATTTAATTATTCATTATCTAATAACTATTTTAAAACTCTATGTTCATGGCAGTGTATCTCCTGGGATACACTCACATTGAAATGTTGATTGTATTTGATTTGACAGTGTATATTTAAAGATATATTAAATTACACAAAATATATAATACTCAGATTTTTTTATTATTTTTCCCACACCTCTTGGACCCCAAAGAACCCTAAAATAAATGTAAACATATATTTTGTAAAAATAAAATTCCTGCCAAGTTAAGGGTTAAAACACTAGTAGTGATTACACTGTGATTTATGGTACATGAAGAAAGTTACTTTTTTTAAATAATTATTTACTGTAAGTATTATTTACATTTACACTAATGGTGATGATTATACTGCAATTTATACCTATAGCTTAAAAAAGAGACTATAAGTATTTGAGAATAACTATTAGTTAATAACAATATTATACTGTTAATAGAGATTGTTACCTACTTATTTGAATTACGTACTTAATCATAGTGTATTACAACAAACAATAAAATAATATTTTAATGATAATGGCTTTAATTTATATCCTGACTGTACCTATTAAACAAACTCGACGTAACGGTAATAGAATAATAGAAAGCAATATTTTGCAAGAACAATAGACTGTCAGACTCGACTTAAAGGGAACAATTCGGATGATCGTGTGTGGCCGTGTGTAAAGTCGTTACGATACCTAGTCCTAAACAAACAATCTGCATCTGCATCAGTCGGGTCCCGACTCGGGCGGATCACGGTCGACGATTAGTCAACCGGACCCATATGGGTCCGACGGGCACGGAACCTGGATGTGTGTCACCAGAGATAGATGTACGTCCGGATACAACTCCTAAATTGCAGCGGACCTACCCATCTCTAGACTACTGTAGCATCGGCTATCAACAACTACGCAGATTTAAATCTTCTCGAGGTTGCTGCAAGAGGCACAGCACTGCAACATACTCAAGGATTAATTATTCATTAATTACAAAGATTTTAATGAATGTAGTGTACAGTCGGCATTTTTAATACCTCCTGACAATTTTGTCGCATTTGTCGAATTGCTTGAAAAAAATTTTGCGAATATTTTGACCTCGACATAAATATTTTAAATATTGGTAAGTAATGATATTCTGAAACGAGTACAAGATTGTACATTTAATATGCCATGTGATTGCGTTCCAATGATTACTTGAAAAGATTTTTTATCAGATTCAGAATTTACCATTCTATCAAAAAACATAACAAATTAAATTATTAAACACCAAAAATTATAAAAAAATATTTAGAAACAGCAATTTGTAAATATACTTAATACCTTATTATGTTTACATACCTACCTAATAAAAAGCTCATAAAAGTTTGTTTATTTTATTTTATTCTCTTTTCCCAACCCTACTCAAATAGGTAAGAATTTCGTATGCTCCTTAGAAGTTTTGTCTCTGTTCCGTTTCTTTACTCATGTGATGTTGACGTTCAAATACCAATAACACAGATTAAGTAAAAGTCCCTTCCTACTTTCTACATCCATTATTTTAATCTGTGACTGTGGCAACTGTGGCTCAATCTTCCCATGTGCTTTTCGCCAGCAGTAGGATGCTTATAGACTGATGATGATGATGAAATAAATAAATATTCTATCCACAGGTCCTAAATGCAGATCACGCTGGAACAACATACGGGACCAATACAAGAAGCGTTTGAAGAAAGCGGCCATGAGGAACAAGTACGGTAAAAAGGTCAAGGAGTACAAGTACCATGACCAACTGTCGTTTCTGGACCAATATCCCAACTTCAACGATATCGAAGGATCACCAGACATGTGCACTGTCGAAGTTGATGTGAGCGTTGAGAAGAACGAGGAGAATTCACTTTTAAACGACACTCAAGACTCCACTTCTTCTAGAGCGGATGCGACGAAAAAGTTTATGTCGCATGCACTCTCATTTCAAGATGCTGCTATGCCTTTAGAATTCCAACAACATATAGAAGGTGAAGGGAACACTCAAGGATTTCAGTCGCTTTGTGCTGCGGCGTCGTTAATGGGATCTGTTTTAAGAAACGTTGAAACGACGAAGTCTGCTCACCCAATAGATAAGTTTCTAGAAGGCATAGCACCAACCCTTAAGGCTTTGTCGCCGTATTCTCAGCATTTAGCGAAGAGTGAGATTTTTGGTGTTGTACAGAAATTTGAAATGCAAATGCTTAAAGGTGATGAAAACGATAGTGAACTTTCAACGACACCTGGGAAAATTGGTAGGGATTCGCCCCCGTACGGTTGTTAGAAGTCAAAATTCAAAGTTGTATATTTTTAACAGTGAACCGGATTGTACGGAAAAGTGAATTAAAAATGGAGTCTTACAACATTATGTTGTTATGAAAATAACTCGGGTGAAACTCCAGTGTAAATGCAGACTTAGGGCTGAAATTGATAATCTATCTATCAGTTATCATAATTTGTATGAAGCTTATGTCTCTAACGTTAGTAGGCAAAGCAAAAGATAAGATAGGCCGTTAATTAATGTTTTGACGTATCGACTATCGATAGTGTGGCGATTGTCAATTATTATGCCCGTATTGCTTGTTACGATGGAAAAACCTGATAACACCACAGACCTCACACACACAGAGCTGACTGAGTCACTAGATAAACTTTAATAACACGTAATGTTATGTCAAAACGATACTCCTAGATAGAAATAGTAAGGGGATATAGTGACGTCACAATTTAATGCCGTCACCGTCAGTCACTCCTGTTTCTATAGTCGCATCAATAAATGGTTAATGTTTTGGAGGTGTCTTACGTGCTTTCAAATAAATGTCCATTTCGCTTCATATTTCAGTTGATTATAATTTTTAATACCACTTCTCATAATAGCCCCTTGTCTGTGACGAAGACTCCTATTACCTACTAATAATTGAATTTCTATTATGTCTGATTTTACGACAGTTTACCACATATACGAGTATGTAACGCCTAGATAATTTGCTTACCTTTTTTATACTGGAATTCATAATAGTTATATCAGTTTGTAAACTATCGATTATAAATTCTAATTCTGAGTCATTATATATTTATTTTTACTTAACCATTAGTGTCCTACTGCTGGGTAAAGGTATAACCAATTTAAAATTTCCATTATAAATATAAATAAATAAATCTTTCCTACAATTACACCAATTTTCTAGCCCAAGAGAAGCTTCGAAGAAACTCGTTAAATGGTTACTAGACAACGGATAAACATACTTAAAATACTTAAATACATACTTATTCTACATAGAAAACACCCTGACCCGAGACAATTTAGAAAAACAATAATTTCTAAATTGACCCGACCGGGGATCGAACCCGAGAGAGAAAATGGAGATGGCGACACCATGAAAACCGGTGTACAAACCACTCGACCAAGGAGGTATAACTTTAAATGTGTGTAGTACTTACCTACGTACTGTCTATTTTATTATCATTACACTGTTAAAAAAATTGTTCTATGTAGGTTAATGGTAAAAGGTTCTATTCGTCGTAACAATGTTATAGCATTATGTATTACATTAAGTTTTGAATGTAAGTCAATTTATGCTTCGTCGATAAAACCTCAGATTCAACCAAAATTAATGCATCGGTATTTTATTTAACAACACCTGTTCAAACTGTGATTGTATAGTAACTACTTTAACTATAAACACAAATTCTAATTAAAACATCATAGGTAGGTACACGAAAAGATAAATCTTTAGACTTTCGCATTTCATCATAAAGAAAATTTTTAAACAGTTTAACGCAAAAAAAACTCTTTGGTATAATAGGCAACCTAAGCATACCTTTTTAAGTAAGGACCTACTTAGGTACTTACCCGGTCTGTGCCCGATGTCCAAACTGCACTGCCGTGCGATTCCCTAAGCTAAAGCCTTGATAGCTGCAGCTGCCGCAGCGCTGACAAATGACTCTGTCTCTTTCATATTCATAGAATTGGAAAGAGACAGCAGATCACAGCCATGCGCGCAGCGTCTATGTGTCGCTTAGAGAATCGCACGGCTGGCCGTGGTCACAGGCCTATATCTAATAATATCTATCTACACCAAGTTTGCATTTAACTGCATATTATTGTTTGGAAAAAATATTATATTATTATAGCATCACTTGCATTGCGAATATTGCGATAGATATTTTTGTGATTAAGTACCCAAATGAAGACAAAACAACTAATTTGAATACTTTATTTATTGACGTACAGTATGTACACAACTTAAAAGCTTTATTTCATAAGATTATACGAATCAATGGTGTTGACGTGTCAGCCAATCTTGGAGCACAAATGACACCCCCTTCTCACCAATCATGATGGTAGGAGCGTTTGTGTTGCCTCGATTCACCACAGGCATGATCGAGGAGTCTATCACCCTGAGCCTTTCTATACCGTAGACCCTCAGCCTCGGGTCTACCACCGCCTTCCTGTCATTCTTAGGACCCATTTTACACGTTCCTACAGGATGGTACGCAGACGCAGTGTACGACTGAGCCAAACATCTCGTGTAGTCATCAGTTCCCCACTTCAAGTGTTTGCAAGCCTTCAAAGGTGTTTTCACGAAATACGCGCCTCTACTTTTAAAAGCGTTGGTGTTCTCCAAAGATAGGAGGAACTTCGCACCCTTTACAAGGGGAACCAAGTCTCTAGAGTCACCGAAGTAGTTCGGGTATATCCAGGGGTGGCCGTGTGGGTTGGTCGCGTTCAGCAAGAGTTTTCCACGGCTTTTAGGTACCAGGTTCATGACATGAGGTGTCACACCGTTGTAGAATGAAGTCGGTAATGGTGTTATGGAGTCTGCGACGGTCGGCTCTCTTATATACTCTTGCCAATTGAGAGACTCAATTTGGAACTGAACATCCACCGCTGGCAAATGAGGGTCTGTCCTTAGAAAGGAGATAGAGTTGACGGGCCCGTTACCAGATAGAGGACCTTTTTTAATAACAGCCTTTTTGTATTTATAAATATTTTCTAACACTTCTTTCTGGCTTACTACGGGGGCAATCTTGTTGGGTAAAGCTATAACGTACCCGTTAAAGGTTGGATGGTCGTGAAGATTCTCTCCCACAGCTAAATCTTGCACAACATCGATGTGTAGATCTTCCAAATGCTCCTTTGGACCTATGCCTGAAAGCATCAGGAGTTTTGGGGAGTTTATAGACCCGGCGCTGACTATAACCTCTTTTTTGGCGGCAGCAGTATACACCTTTCCGTGTCTAATGTATTTCACGCCGTAAGCTCTTTTATGCTCATCTATGAGTATCTTGATGACTTCAGAATTCGGTTTGACTGAGAGATTTTTCCTTCTGTACCTGATTGGCCGTATGTAGCCGTGATTGGTGGATGCTCTTTCACCGTCTTTGACGAAAGCTTGCGCTTGCATGGTGCCTTTTTGGTGGGCGCCATTGTAGTCGTTGAGTGGTAGACCTCCTTCGTTGAAAGCCTCAGTGATCATGATGGACGGTTCGTCTATGTAAGGGTACCTGGCCACGTACTGTTCGCCGTCAACGCCGTGATATTTTCGGTCTAACGCTTCGTAGTTGAGATTGTGCTCCGATTTCTTGAAGAATGGCAGGACCTTTAATAAAATGTGTTAGAGTAATCAATACGTGTGTCCATGACTTATTATGTGAATGTAAGTATTTAAATAAACTATTTTTTAAGTGCTGAAATACAGAGCTGTACCCAACTAGCAAAATAAGTACTTAAAACGATCTCAAGACTACTTTTATTGTCACTTATAAGAAACTTGTATCATGCTACAAAGCTGGATTTGGGCGCAGTTATAGGAGCGTTTATTTCTATAACTATCTTATAATCATCTTTTAAAATGTTACTAAACCCTATAATATACTTGACGAAGCGCAATAGCTTCTATAATGATATGAGACTACACAATTACAAGCACAAACGCTCTTGTTAGTATCTGACATAAGTATTTTACTAAAGCAATCTTGTTTTTAATGCACTAGTAATGTACTTAGTTATTAGTAATAAGTATATTTTATTAGAAGTTATCTTTTTTGTTCCTTCGGCTGGTGGTTCCGGTTGTTTTGTGGTAAATACTTAATAAGAACGTATGTTTCTATTACTATTATTTTGTATTATTGTAAAACATTAATTACTAATAATATATTGTCAATATAGTGTATGAACTCGTGGGGAAGTCATTTTTACTGTAAATGTGTACCGCAATTTAGTTATTTTCACAATCCCCTCCGAAAAATAGCACATTAGTATATTGTTGTAAATAAAATATTTCATCAATTCTTATGAATATTCGCCATGTTTTGAAATTGCTCTCCATTAAGTACTTTATAGTATCATTGTAGGTAAATTAGTACTTGTAGCAGTTTCAGTCCAGATAACTCGCCTCCATTTAAAAACAAATTAGGGTTCCCTTGAAATATGCCTGCTAATGCTAATTATAATTCTTTATACCTATTTGTCACTTTTCTCCTGTAACCACCACTCCTTTTCAATCATTTCCAATCGCTTAAATTCATGTTCAACTTATTTCCTCAAGACGAAAGGGTAACAACTGAATCTCAACAAAATGGCTAACGTTTACTAATAAAGTTATTGATCTAGTAGCTTATAAGCTTTTTTGATCAAATTGCGCTCTTATTAAGTACTATTAGATTTAAAAGAGTCTCGAGCAAAACTATACCGGCGCAAACTTATAGTGATCTCAGCTAACTATATTATTATATCATGTTTTCTCACAAAATGCTACTATAGGATCAAAATGTTATTCTAGATTATTTAGTTTTACAGTAAACAATTATAAGAGACTTATTCCTAAAAGTGTCCTAAAAGAAAATCTTGTAGCTAACTATAAGACTAACTTACAAAGACAAAACCTCTTGAGAATATCTACGTTTCTGAAATGCTATTACTAGTAAAAGTGTCCTATAGATGTTTTGTAGGTCAGTCTTGTAGCGAACTATAAGACCGAGATATAAAAAAGAATGCACTTAAATATGTTAAGGCTTGGCAAATGCTATTATAAGTTAAATAGTCTACCGCAATGTCTTTATAAGAACGTTATTAGTAGTGACAGACTTATAAACTTTCTTTATAGGATTACTTTGCTAGTTGGGTATTTTTTATCATTACTTTATCGTAAACATTATCTACTGTTAAGCTAAAAGCAGAAGGTTCTACAATTTTTTATTCAACATCGAGGAAGAGCTTCATCTTACGTGATGTCTTCAGGAAGAACACTACACCCGGAATCTTCAACTTTTAACGACTATCTATCATATATTAAACTATTAAAACATAAAAATGGGACATATTTTTTAGATGGCCCCATAGGTAACTATATACTTACGGTACGAAATGCATTATTCTTACTTTAGAAAAATGGCGATAACTTGCTGGTTTCCAACCAGGCACAGTTATTTTTTTTTAAAACAATGTAAGTACCATGGTATCTTTCTGATTTATTTTGGAAAAGATTTTTTGGAGAAACATTATTGTTTTCATCACGGAAGCTCAGACCCCTCTACCAAGGACGATTATCTAATTTGTCTATGCCTCTACTAAGTTCTTAAGAGCGTTCGAACCGGTTAGCAAAAGCGCAAAACCCGAATCTGCCTCTAATAGAAACTCGGTTCGAGCATGTCATATTCATAGGAACTGATAAAAAGGCACTTGCATCCTCATAGCTCCACCCTTGGTTGCCCAGCGCGGCCCAGTTGTCGTAGTCCAGTCGGTTGCCCCTGATGTACGACATTGAGTTGATGGCACTGGAGCCGCCCATGGTCTTGCCCCTGGGAACACACCACACCACTGTTATTATAATTTTTATTTATGTGAAACGCAGGCAAAGGAGCGGGCGGGACACTCGTCAGTCCCGAAGAATAACGTCATATCTGCGATACAACTATCTTGCATATATGACATGACATTTTTTAGGGTTATTTAGGGAAAATTCTTAGGGACCGTCGACCTGATGGAAAGTAATTACCGCCGTACATGGACACCCCCAAAACCAGAGGAGTCGCAGATGCGTTGCTGGCATTGAGGAAGGAGTAGTATCTTTGAGGAGTAGGAAATGTGAGAGGGGGAAGGGGGAGAGGTGTTACGTACATAGATTCACGACTATTATCCCAAAGGGATAGAAAGGGGAGAGACTAGGCAATGAGGATAGCAGAAACAGTTCACTGCCATAGTCCACGTCCACGTTTTCCAAATGAAGAGAGAGAAAAGTTACATCATCATCAACAATCACAAATAAGCCACCATAAATTTCAACAAAGGAGATGTGCCATTCCCCATACTTTGTCCGCCCCACAAAAAATATTTATGTTAATTGATCAAAATTGAATTTCTGTATTGGTTCTTCGTACTCTTCTAAGAATCAACAGTAGTTATTGTTGTAAATAGAGAGGTTTTAAAGATAATAAATATTTAATATTAATTCCAACATTGACATTGTCGCCAAAGATTTTATTAATACTATTCATATTTTTAAACGATTTATTTTTTAGGAAAAGCAAAGGGATTAATCTTATACAGACTTAATTATTTAGCCTAAGGGTGAATTATATTAGACCGGGCCGTGTCCGGAGCGTGCCGTGTACGTGGCCCGGACGGAGCACTGATTGGAAACGTTACATACATTTTGTATGTAGACCGGGCTCATGCACTGTGTAATATGAACTGCTTCATGCAAAATGTATGCAACGTCTCAAATCAGCGCCCCGTCCGGGCCATGCACACGGCACGGCCCGGTCTAATATAATTCATCCCTAAGTTTTCAAATAAATGCTGTCTAGTAGTTGACAACTTAATTCTTTACTTACGAACTTAACCTTTTTTCTTAACTTTTAAAGAATAAAATTTACATTGATTCGATTTTTTTATTTATTTATAAGATTAGGCTCAAAAATCCTTGATGCCAGTGCCGTAAGTTATTACAAAATGGCAGATATGGTAGATCTTAGAGCATTCTGGTTGAATTCTGTAAGTGGTAGATACATAGAATAGGGTAGATAGGAAATGACGTAAGTCTAACTTTAATTCCTTTCGAAACGTAATTTTCAACATAAGGTACGAAGTATCTATACTATAAGTTAGACTGCAACTTCTTAAAATTATGTTTATCAGGTGGCACGCTATTTTTCATTATCGAAACATGAAACGTCTCTAGGGCAGAAATGGGGCATCTCCTTTACCAAATACATGAAATTTTAAAGAACTACATTGCAATGCAATACACAAAATAAGACCAAGGATTAGTCCTTAGGATAAGTCATCCTTAGGGAGGATGGCCAAATAATAATACATCTCGAGTTCCTCAGTGCTTCGGAACGGAAGGCACTTGGTCCCGGTTGCTGTCATAAGATGGCACTTGTTAAAACCCACCAACCCGCATTGGGCCAGCAGCGTGGTTGGTTTCGGCCCAATATCCCCACGTGCTATTGTCCACGTGGAAGGCCTGTGTCCAGAAATGGGACGTTCATAGGCTGCTACCACAGAAATATGCTGCTACCTTATCGGCTAAAAAATATGAATATGGACATGGGCTTCATTTGACATTTGAAGCCCATAATATGCCCATATAAGGACAAAATATTGGGCTTCAAATGTCAAATGAAGTCCATGTCCATATCCATATTTTTAGCCGATGATGATAATAATAATTAAAAAAAACAAGCAAAAAAATTCTAAAGGGTCAATTAAACAAATTACAAGTTCAAACACGATAAGTATCACTTAATTTTATGAATACCAATTAATCTGGAAGGATGTGTCCTGCAATGGCGAACAATTATCAAATACTTAACTAATTGGGTTCATGTAATAGATTCTAAATTAGTTTTTTCCGCGATTGGTTAGCACGATAGTTATTAATACTACACTGTTTGCTATTCAATTATGTAATTTTGATAAAGGAAAATCCTTTTCAGGGTTACGGACTGCATAAGGTGAATAACTGAACTTGCAAGGTCATATTCTATATACGGACTATATTATTAGTCAATCTTTCTTTTGTTTTGCTGACTAGAGTCAGATTTTGACATAATTTGTATGCAACTTTAGTCTAAAAATTAATAATTACCTATTTCTTAATCTAGTGTGCTCTAGTAGGCAAAACCACAGATAGATTGATTATAATTTAGCCATCAAAGTGCATATAAAATCGTGGTTCGATAAATAAACAGTTGAAATCAATCAGTGAAAGTAAATTTTAAAGTCTGATGATGAATCGCCACAAATATTCTATAAAGTTCCACTACGAAGTACAAATACTTAACATTCTAGTAGGTACATCACGCAATTCACGCACCAACTTAACCAGACCGATTGCGCTCGCACAACAAATAAGTATTAGCGCAGTAGTTAGTATGACATGGTGCTAAAGTGTTAATCTGCTTCTGAGTTACGGTACCATGTGACAATACTTTACCGTGGCCACCCACACCGCTGACCGGGTCTGGCGAGGCAGCTCTTCCCGTTGGGCTCGGTGGAGTAGTTCCAGTCGATGCTGGACCCGATGAGAGCGGTGGATAAGCCTGGAGCCTGGGTGATGTCGGGCTCCTCGGGGCCAGCTTCTAGGAGTAGTACCTAGAATATAGCAGGAAAAGCAGTAGTACCTAGAATATAGCAGGAAAACTAGTTAACAATAATGAATCGCCTGCAGGTGACGTGAGTGAGTCAACGTATTCTTACTAAAATATCGATCATAACTCAAAATTTTGGTACTGAAATTTTGACTTTAAAGAGTAGATTTATTTAAAAGTGTGCGACACAGAGTTCTATAGAAACGCGCAATGCGAGAAGTGAGATCTCCTAGATCTGATCTCACTTCCCCTAGATCGACTGGAGCCTGGGTGATGGCCAGCTTATAGAAGTAGTACCTAGAATATAGCAGAAAAACTAATCAACAATAATGTATCGCATGCAGGTGACGTGATGAGTCAACGCATTCTTACTAAAATATCGACCTATCTCAAAATTTTGATTTACTGAAATATTGACTTTATAGAGCAGATTTATTTAAAAGTGTGCGACATAGGGTTCTATAGAAACGCCCAATGCGAGAAGTGAGATCACCTAGATCTGATCTCACTTTCCCTAGATCTCTTTGCATGCTAAAGTAAAATACAGAGATCTTTAGATCTATATTACACTAATCTATTTATAGTTTGTTGAAAACATTTTTATAAAACGTTTATTTAGCCGAGTTAATGCGATTTTAAACTTTTTACAGCGGACTTTAAATCGCAATAACTCAGCTAAATAATGGTATTTTGAAAATGTTTTCGACAAACTATTTATATCTCATAATTTTACTTCAGCATATAAAATGTCATTCAAATTAGATCATTAGTTTTAAAAAAATTGAAGTGGGAAGTTGGCGAAATCGATACGAATACGAATCGAAATTCGTAAACCCTCGTTGTCCTCGCGCTTAGACATCAGGTGGAGTGGAGCAATTTGCCGGACTGACTATAAAAAAAGTGCAAGCGTACAAAAGCGCCTAAGTATCCAGAAGTCGATGGTCAAACAAGGTCCCAACATTGCGTTCATGAACGTGCTCGAAGTCATCACTCAATATCATCTACTTTAAGCAAAAAAATATTTGCTATTATCTCTTTTACTTGACACTGGCTGTACTGTACGTGCTAACTAAGCCATTATTAAGTAAAGAAAAAAAATAAGGTACTTAATTGCCCTTTTTTTCTTGTTATCACCATTCAAAAAAAAGTAAGGAGTAAGTATGCGTGCACATGTAAGTACAAATGAAAAAGGCAATTCTCACCTTCCAATCCTGAACATCGGACAATCTGTTCGCTGTCACACAACCGGCCGATCCGGCGCCAACAATTATGAAATCGTACTCCTCTCTACGATTATCGTATCTATTGTCATACTCATAAAGGTTATCCACAATACGGGAGCTGTAGTCATCCTCATCTTTGTATCCCAGCTTTTGTTGTATCCTCCGGTCTTCGGAGTCACCGAACAATCGCACCAGGAGATTTAGGTACACATATCCGAAATATGAGCAGGCAGTTATATGGGTATGTGCTGGACATACCTCGGTAAGGTTAATGGGCTGCCAGAGCATTTTGCAGCTGGAAAAATTGCGGACACACATTTATTCACTCCTATTATCCCCGAATGGTTAGTCAGAGACCAGGCAAGGAGGACCGCAGAAGCAGTCACTGCCTAACTGCACATGTGCTCAGCGTGACAGCTGGTGAGTCCATCGTCGCCCTATGCTGTTGGATGTATGTGCAGTCTTTGGTCCGTTAGTTAGTGCTTCGTTCTCATAATATTATATTCTCAAAATATTACATTCGCAAAACATTACATTCGCAAAATTTTATACACTCAAAATATTATCTCTTGTAAAAGGAAGTAAGTACAAAGTATTCTCCATATAGCAGAAGATAAACATTATTCGCAAAATATTTAATCGCCTTTTACGACACTCAAGGTAAGAGACGGGGTGATAGTAAACTTTTACTGTAGTTTAATGTTATCATTTTTTATGTAGTGTTAAGTATTGGATTATGCATGCTGTTTGCACAAATTAATGGAGATCCAGCATACCTATGTTAGAAAATGCTGCTATTGCAATTTTTAATTTTTGTTGAGACTTTGTTTTGTGTACAAATAAAATAAATAAATAAATATTAACGAGCCGCTACCAGCACAGCACTTGCATAGAACAATTAAAAGTTTAAATAGATAGAATAATTTAACCCCTCAGCCCCCAAGCGGTCGCATGAGACCGCACCTACAAAAACACACTTGTCTTTGTACCGTGTTTTCATAGACTTACAGACTACTTTAGTATGAACAAGTTTGATTATTTCGGTTCTGTGGTACATTTTATGCATCGTGATCGCAAAATATCGCATAGTCTATGCTTGATTCTGTCAAATTAGACGTTGACAGTTGCGCCAATTTTTGTGTCAGAAAATTTACACGAGTTTTAAGATAACATAACGTTGCCAATAAAAAAAACACTTTATTGATCTGATCACACACAGAAGCAGGAAGGGGTACTTACTTACTAATTGTAAATCTAATTTAGAAATCTCTGAACATCCTTCGCTTAAGGACCCTTATAAAGATAAGTAATACTGAATACATTTATATGATAGACCGATATTTTACCAATAAATGTCTAATAATAATAAACAATTTTTTTATTACTTAATTACTTTTATTTGTTAAACCGAACGAGTTACTAAACGAAAAGAGAGTCGTCCGTCACCACGCTATTAAATATACTTAGCCTACAGTGTTATTTATAGCAATAGTAATAAATAATTTATTCAATGCAATACCAGTACTTTACGTACTGCACAGAATAACTAATAGTACTCATATAGTTGCATTACTAGTACACTTGACGTCAATTCAAACAAATGAGATTGTGGTATTTTACATATTGTATTGTTTTAAATGGTATCGTACAATTACCATCAGGTGAGATGAAGGACAAGCGCTTACCCGCTGTAGAATTAAAAAAAATAAAAAGACTTGTTTGTAAATTGCCTATTTATGAGACTAATACACAAATAACTGTTAATACTTACGGCCAGTTAATCCGATAAACACCCACTCTATGCAAGCTCGTGACTCGCAAGAAGTTCACCGCCTCAAATCATCCGTGATATAGGCATGCACTGCCTGAAGATTGGACGGCTTCCGTTCTTCATTGTGTGTAATTAAAGTGATTTGCAGTGCAACCTGTCTGATAATTTGTGAAATTTAAAACAGACCACGAACGTAGAATAGATAATATAGTACTGACGCCAAAGAGCACGAACCTATTAGGTTCATGCCAAGGAGTTGATGATAGACTCCGGAATATAGACAGACCAACCAAATGCAGCTGATTATTTTACCTTGATACAGGCAAGATACAGGTGACAATGGTGTTTCAATCTATTACGAGGGAAGTTTTTAAGTTTTTTTTTGTATATGACGTTGCTTTTGTGCGCTGTGGTTTCTTGCGCCCATTCTTTGCCACAGTTAAAAAATTATGTCCTGAATGGGTAGTAGGTTAAAAAAGATTTGGACGATTCAAAGTACTTATTAATTGAGTTTATTGAATAAATATATTTTGACTTGACTTGACTTGACTTAAGGGGCCTTATTACATCTCGACTGTGATTATTGCGTAAAATGCCCATTTACGCATTTTGTTGTAATTTTGCAGTTGTATTTTTCGTTTTTATCGAAATAGGATAATAAATATATGCTTAATGCATTGAGGTATAACTCAATGGCTTAATGTAAGAAATGTCCACTCTGCGAGGATAAGCGGAGTTCGGACGGCCGGCGCATCGCATTTTGAAGTAATTTTACAGTTGTATTTATAGTTTTTATCGAAATAGGATAACAAATCCATTATAAAATCTTTATTTATCATGAAGTAACGAATATTCTGCTATAAATTTTGCTCAATAATATTATCGTAGATAGAAGAAATTCACAGTTAACTTAAAGCTACTTTCGAAGTTTTTTGGTTTAGAATAAGATTTTTTTCTATATAAAAACAATGATATCTAATAATTCCGAGGCCGCTACGCATTATACGACTATATGCATAAGAGATAACATTCTAATTTTCATATTTCATTTGTTTAGAACAGCAGTTCAATCTAGAATCTCAAAAAAGTGCCTTCGCGCATTTTATGAAAATCTTTCTTTGCAATTTTGGGTTTAATTAAAAAGTTAAGCAAAATTTACAGAAAAGCGACGCCGCTACGCACTATTCCAATAGCTATTCTACATTATTCAGTAAGTCAAAATTTTTAATGTAAGTATTTTTTTTTCTGAGATCCATAACGCCAAAAATGGCCATTTTACGCAAAAATCACAGTCGAGATGTAATATAGGCCTCTTAACAGACAATCAATAATAACAATTAAGTACCACGTAGTCGCGTTAAAGTTTGCATATCGTTAGCAATTTAACTACTCCAGTAGTTCAGTTATGTCAAAAGATACCCAGATAGATACCCCAACGCTTGAATGTTTAAGATGGATGAGGATGACTGTACAGAGTAAGTAGTAAAGTAAGGACATGTCGTCCGTGTGGGTACGCACCGAAGAATTTCCAGAATTATGGGGGGACAGCGCGTACGCATTTCTCACTACCAAAAATAACGCATCCGAGTTATCAATATTAGGGATAATCGCAGGGGTCAACCCCACCGCAGTGCAATGGAGGAGCCTCGCCCTGGGGTAACCGCCTTTGTGATCACGGTGTCGGGACGCCGGGGTAGTCTATAAACGGGAAAAAATCTCGTCACCGCGATTCAGAAAATGTACAAACAAATACGGAACCATATACTTTGACTGTAGTTAAAATAGTTATAGTAGCACAGAATAAATAGTACTACCGCTAGTAGAACCGATCAGCAACAGCGTCATCTAACAACACTTAGTGGTACTACAGACGCAAAAAGCAAGCCAAAGTAAAAAAGAAAAGTTTAGTTTTCAGCAAAAAGGTTTTAATAATTTTATCTTTAATATTTTTTAACTTTTTGTTAAATTAATAAAAAAATAGAAAAGTTTACGAATGCGCGTAAACTAAGGTACCGATAGACATGCTCATTACTAGCACGAAAGCAGTGTGTCAAAGCGTTGCTAGTAATTAGCATGCTTATTACGTATACGCTTGTAATAAGCATACTTATTTAGTAGCATGTCTATCAGTGCCTACTATACTCAATCTATCACAAAGAAAAGATCGCGAGCGGCCGCTAGTCCATAAATAATTGAAAAGTCAATTTTTATGAACCCTCAGAATAATAACTAAAGCATAGGTGTCCAAATGAGACTCGTAAAGTTGTCCAATTTTTTGAAATGGGCTATAAACATTGTAAGGAAGGAACAAAATAAGTTGATAAAAACGTCAAATGTAAAGTGAAAAAAAAATGGATATAGGATTTTTAAAAAGGAGGAAAATATAAGAAATTAAACAATTATAATCCAAAGCAAAAAATCTAATAATTAACAATCATGTAATTGCTTTTTTTTTATAGCAGAAGGAGGCAAACGAGCAAGCGGGTCACCTGATAGAAAGTAATCCGCCCATGGACACCCGCAAAACCAGAGGTATCACAGGCGCGTTGCCGGCCTTGCTTATTTATTATTTAATATTCCTAGAATATCCATGACGGAGTAATTTTCTCTTTCTATTTTTGCTATTTGTGACTGGAAGACCAACATAAGAGAATGCACAAAAAATAAATAACTTGTCGTCGCGCCTTGCCGCGCCCCTCATAAGATATTTTGCTGCCGAAATGTCAGGAATTTTTCCAGGAAACCTTATTTTCGGATCTGGTAACTCGACACTCATAGCACTCCTTCTATGTTTTAGTTATTATTCTATGGTCTGCACGTAAAGCCACAGATACACAGTTAAGCTAATTGAAATAATATAAAAGTACTTACTGTAAACATACCTATGAATGGCAGTAAAAAATGTATTGAACTTCAAAGAATGTATGTAATTGTATATAACAAAGTGTACAAATTATTTTTCAAATCAAATAAAAAGTGGTTAGGTACCTCTTAAAAAGAAATATCTTTGTTTTGTAATACCAAAATGCTAATTAAAATTAAACTGCAACAAAATAAACAAAAAGCCAACAGCACGCGGTGTTCCCAGGCGGTCACCCATCCAAGTACTAAACGCGCCCGATGTTGCTTAACTTCGGTGATCGGACGAGAACCGGTGTATTCAACGTGGTATGGCCGTTGGCAATTACTATTGTAAATTTAAGTAACACTATCTGCCTAACATTATGTTTAACTGAAGCACAGTATTATAAATATTTGTACTGTTACGTGTTCTCATATCACCCCTTCGGTGGAACAAGGGCAGAAATTGCACATAATTATGCAATTTTACAGGAGAGCCATTTTAAGATTTTTTTGGCATTCAGTATGATATTACTTTAAAGTAATTCTTCTTTGTATGAAATAAACTATACACTATATTTATTTTAAACATGTTGTATAATATAATATAATAATGTTTAGTTTTTTTTTATTTATATTTTTTTAAAGGGAGGGGTACAATTGTGCCTTTGTTGTTTCAAAATGTAAATTATTTTGTAGTTACGACCATATTTGAGCTCACATTTAGGATGGTTTTGGAATAAAAACAATTAGATTTTTTGCATAAATCTTGTTTTTTTTCTTATTAATCAAGTCATGTTTAGGAACTTTTTGCAAAAATATACATATTATTCACTAGCAAAATTCTTTGGAATAACACTTAAAAATAATCCAAAAATAAAGCTAACCTAAACTTAGCGAAAATAATTCTCTTTTTAAATCATTCACTCTAATTATTTTAATTACATACTGTTTGAATTTTTGTTTCTTACCAACTTTCTGATTTATAGCTTTTGTATTGGTATGTGGGCCATTATTTTATTTAGGGTACAAAAATCGGTCCCTTCGACCAAAAGCGACTTTGTCAAAAAAAAATAGGTAAATACAAAAATAATACAGCTATTAGTAGCTACCGATTAAAATACCTGTACCAGAACAGCATATAAATTAATGTAAAATATTATATTTCTTTGTAAATTACGGTAACTAAGTTGTTTTTTTAAGCAACGCAGTTGTTTTTCCTATTAAAATTGGCTGTCCTTCTGTGCGAGTTACCTGACATAAACTTAAATTGCTTTAAAAATGTTCACGACGTCAATGTTTTTGAAAGTTTTAAGTAATACGAAATTGTATAAACTTTACTAGAACGCCTATAGGTATTATTTTACCACAACAGTTTAATAATAATAAAATATTTCTCGCCCTGTCCCCGTTGTAAAGCAAAATGACGCATACTCAGTGTTACCATAGGAAAGTGAACCTTAAATAGGGCTTTTTAGACATCTTCACTCCTAATATCCTTTGGTCGGTCATGAATTGATATTAGCGCGCGGGAGGGTGGCGGGGCGGTGCAACTGACCAAGCCAGTCACTCACGGTGACTCCGTTCGGGGTGCGTGTGTTTATTGTGAGACCACTGAGTTACCGGCGACGGACGGTGAGTTTTCTAGATATTAATAATTTTATTCAATGCAAAATGTGTAATATTTAGGCAATATTTTGGTTGCATCATTATTGATTTAGAATATGTATCCATTTAAGTACCAAGTTTGAAAACGTTTAAGTTTTACAACTGCGTTACCACTACACTGCGTTACTACTAGTAGTAACGCAGTTGTAACTTTAGTAACACAGTGGTATTCCGTATGCTTTTCACATATTGATCACATATTTTATGGCAGAAATATTACATTTAATTATTGTTTTGTTATAGAATAATAACTTCGAATGAAATGGCTTTAACACCGGCTGAAAAACAACGGCGTTATAGGCAAAAGTTAAAAGAAAATGTAATAAAGAATGCCGAAGCCAAAAGAAAACATCTGGAACGCTATCATGCTACAAAAAAATTCGTAAAAGACATGACAGAGAGGGAACATAGATCTGCTAAATGAAAATAGAAGATTGCAAACAAGAAACGTCGAGAGCATCAAATTTTGGAGATAGTACCGAAGCCTAAAATAATTAAGAAGGGAACACGAGTTCACTACGAATTTAATGCGCCATTAAACATTTTTGAAAAATGAGACAACATTTTTGAATTTTTTTTAAAAATGTCTCATTTGTTTATAAAAAAAATTATGTTACAAAGATTTTTTTACATATGATTAAGAAGAGTTGTTTCAATTTTTGTTTGATTTTAAAGACTATGATTGTTTTCTCATGTTTTTATTAGGTTAAACTTAAAGAAAGTACAAAATGCTGTGAATAAGATACCACTGTGTTACTTGTTTTACCACTGTGTTACTTTTTGTCCCTCTTTTTCTCATAGCATTTAGTGCCATAAAGCTAATTAATATTGAAGAAGAACTTTAAATTTAAAGATAAATCCATTATTTATGTTGTTTGTAGCAATTCCTTATGTTTTCAGCATAAAATAATTACTATTTATTCCTATTATCGAAATGTCTTTCATTTTACTTTAATGTTTGGTAACACAGTGGCAAACTTAATTATAAAAGAAATCATTAGACTGAGATTATTTGTGATTTAACTTTATAAGATTATCCTATACTGTCGTTAGTTTATATGTGATATGTTTACGAACTGAACTAAATGTTCTAAACAATAAAACTTAATTTTGTAAGAAAGTAACGCAGTTGTTATTTTTCCTCATAATTTCTTGAACAAACGTCAATAAATATAAGACTTAGCAAGAAAATATCGCTGCAAATGTCTTTAATATTTACTATACATAATAGTGAACATCAATAGACATTAAACGGTACAAAATACTTACAAAACTTTTCCAAAAAAAAAACTTCGAACGAAGTCCAAATTGGTCCCATAATAAAATAATGGCCCATGTCTCTTAATCTTTAATAAAAATCGCTTTCTTGTCGGTAATCTTGAAAGTTTTTTCATCAACATTTTGCTTAGGTTCAAATTAACATAATCAGATAACAACTTATAATAAAGAACGAATCGAAGTTCATCGCTTTTACAGTGAATTTGTATTTTGTGAGAAAATACAGTTGTGACTTTTTCTATCCAAAATGTTTATGATTTATAAATAAAATTACCTATAAACATATTGGACAGACAAGATCACAACTATTTGAACGGCTTTGTCCCTCCAATTATGTAATCATAAATTAATTAGGCACAAGTGTGCTAGATGTGTCTTTGTCACTCCAGAAATCTAATCCGTTAAAGGGCATATTGACCTTTACGACTTTATCACTGCATAATTGACAACGGATTCGCTTGGCGCGGACGATGCAACTGACGCAACTGACCAATGAGATTTTGTCGCACCAAGATAGTGAAAAAAAGTGAGAATAAGACAAAGCTACTTCTTTTCTCTGGCGGTTTTTGAAGGGTAAGGGTAAATGAGTGTCTTTGTTCCTCCAGTTGAAAGGGTACTTTTAAAGCATTTTGGCATACTTAAGTCATTTTTGCGATTTTTGACAATTGTGGTGGTAGAAGGTGCGATTTATTTATACAAGATCAGTTTTAAGTTCAAAAAGTATCACGGTACGTCGGACACAGAGCCCGGCAAAGCGCGACTTCTGTTTTCTTTTGTTTTCTGTTGGAGAAATGGAGAAGCACTTATAAAGAATCAATAAAACGTACATAATTTCAAGGAGAGTTTATTTTCCATGGATTCTATACGTGTACCTATAAACTTACAATTTTAGAAAAAATAGCTATCCTATCCAGATTTTAGACCTTCCAGAATGATACCTCTAGAAAAAGTTGTGTGCAAAAAAAACTAATAATTCAATAATGTAAGTAATTACTTATACTTAAATATCTACTTAGTTGCTTTCTTGCTATCTTTATCAATTGTTCAACATCTGAAAAGACATTTCAATCGGATGTCGAGGAAACTACTTCTTCACATTGATGAAATAACGCTGGCTTGCAGCAAAATAGTAACATTATAATATGATATATAGGTAAAGGGTATCCATGAAAATTTAAAATATACAAATTTTAAAAAAAATCGACTCACTGGGTCGGACACTCCTTAAGGTTTTGAGTCCCACACGAGGCATTATGCAAGTCGTATTTTTTCTAGTATATTATCATAAATAACATCTACTTACTACTACAACTATTTAGCTAGACTGTTTGATTAAATAAAAACCGGCCAAGTGCAAGTCGGACTCGCCCGTAAAGGGTTCCGTAGCAGCAAGTAACATCATATAAAAGTTCTTGTAGTTCGTTGTAACTTTGATCGATGTTTTAATAATAGTGTATTTTTTTAAATTAATTAATTTATGACGTTATTAAAAAAAACTACATACTAGATCTCGTTCAAACCAATTTTTTGGTGGAAGTTTGCATGGTAATGTACATCATATATTTTTTTTTAGTTTTATCATTATTTTATTTTAGAAGTTACAGGGGGGGGACACATTTTACCACTTTGGAAGTGTCTCTCGCGCAAACTATTCAGTTTAGAAAAAAATGATATTAAAATACCTTAATAACATTTTTGAATACCTATCCATAGATAAACCATGGGTTTGATGAAAAAAAAATTGAGTTTCAGTTCTAAGTATGGGAATTGGGAAACCCCCATAATTTATGGTTTTTTTTCTATTTTTGAGTGAAAATCTTAATGCGGTTTACAGAATACATCTACTTAACAAGTTTTAACTGTATAGTTCTTATAGTTTTGGTAAAAGTGGCTGTGACATATGGACGGGCAGACAGACAAACAGACATGACGAATCCATAAGGGTTCCGTTTTTTGCCATTTGGCTACGGAACCCTAATAAATGGGCTCTTTCTTGACCATCTTTGTAAAATCATACGGTCACTAGCGGCCGCTCGCGGCTACACTCGCGTCGTTCCCGTTCCCGGGGGAATATGGGGATAAAAAGTATTTTATGTGTTAATCCAGGTCATACCCAACAAACATTTGTGTGGTTGAATAAACGTTTTGATTATAACTTTATGTTTTAAAAGGTAGTCGTGTAGACGTTGTCATTACGTTTACTCAACGGCATTTAGGCCCATTTTATTAACTTAATGTCGTAAGAAAATCGAATAACAGTCATTTAAATGCCTTTTTGGTAGCTTAGTTGTCGTATAGATGTTGTCGATTTAACTAATAGTTGAGTAACGTTAGCTGCTGCAATGTGTGCTCGACTTCATGACCAGTAATTGTTCATTTATCGACATGTTACCGACGTGTTACCGTCGTTTAAATGTCATAATAACGTAAAAACAATCATAATATACAACAAATCTGGTTTCGCTTTACTTTTCTCCGTCGTGATTAAAACACAATCGAAGGTGACGGCCATCTTATTAATATACATTATATTAAAATTATAAAACAACTCTGTTATTCGTCAGCTACAACCATTTCTGTTGTGGAATAAAGTTTACTGATTAATGTAAGGTAAGTTTTAAAGTAATTTTTCGTGCGCTTCATACATGCTTAAGTATTATTTAATGTTTAATCATATTTTTAGCGGTAACTATGTTATGGGACTTCAATATAACTTCCAGACGTATAAATTGTCTTCTGCAAAAGTGTTTTGTCGCCATTCCTGTACTATTAGGGTTCATTAGGTACAAAGTAAAATTTTAAATACAAACAAATATTATTATTATGTACGTACCCATTCATTGTTCCGTTATGTTTATTTTGTATGCATCTAATAGTTTTACTTTTGTAGGCAATCCTCATAAATACAACAAAATGATTCAAATGCCATATGGATAAGTTTATATTGAAGACAGATATGAAGAAATAAAAAACATACTTAAAGTTGGAGGATGTGGTTTAATTATGTTTCAAGAAATACAAAAATAAGCAAATTATAAAACTTTAATATTTTTTCATTTATATCAATTTAGAGTAAGTACTTAGTTACCTAATTCATAATGAATAAGTGGAACAAATAAAAAAATTAAAATTCAATGAACTCATTATGCCAATATTGACCATTATCGACAACGATTATTGAAACATTTCTTCCACTTTTTAAAAGACTTCTTGGGTCTAAAGGACCTATACAGGGTATGCTTTCGTTCAGTATTATATTTATTTTCCTTAACGCGCCATGTGGAATATTATAATCGATAGCCCACTTCCTATAATTATTTCTAAAGTCATCATCTATATTCCGTATGTCCTTCTTAGTAATACATTCATTTTCTAAAAGTAACTACACAAACTTATTGTTAGTGTTCAAAAATTCCGGCATTTTAATAAAAAGAATATCTTCTGCAGTTTCATTATTTTCAATTTTTTTTTTTACTAGGGTACCATCCTGATATTCCTCTCTTCCAGCTTGTGAAAAAGTCAAACCAGATGATTGAAGGACTTCCGTTAAGCACGTTATATACAAGTTTATTTTAAAACCTGTACGTGGACATTAGTTAAATAACGGTCGTATTATGATATTTATGTTCCCAGAAGACGTATACAGGTTGTACTGGGGATTCTTTTTCTACTATTATTTAATGATTACTATTACGACGTATAAACGACTATCGCCCGTTTATAAGTTGTAAGAAAGGTAATAACATGACGTCATTGACACATCGGACACTGTTATATGTCCATAACGTTCTTACGACTAAAAAGTTATATAGATAAGTTTTATAAAAGTCTTCATGACTATAACTATATAACTGTCCTATAAAATAGTTGTCATTACGTCTATAGGACCATATTATATAATAATATATAATATAACTAATTAGGTTAATAGCGCACCTGTACACGACAAAAAGTGCAACAAAATACTGTAATATAACTTTTAAATAACTTGAAGTTATGTAGCTCTGTCATTACATGACCAAATTGTTTGTTGGGTAAACAATCTGTATGCCGAATTTCATCCAATTCCATTCAGTAGTTTTTACGTGAAAGAGTAACAAACATCCATCCATACTTACAAACCTTCGCGTTTATAATACTAGCGGCCGCTCGCGGTTTCACCCGCGTGGTTCCCGTTCTCGTATGAATATCGGAATAAAAAAAGTATCCTATGTGTTAATCCTGGGTGTTAGCTAACTCCATACCAAATTTTATTAAACTCGCTCTAGCCGTTTAGACGTGAAGAAGTAACAAACATAAACACACACTCACAAACTTTCGCCTTTATAATATTAGTGTGATGTGATTATGTAGGAAGTAGGATAGTAGAGACCGCCACGCCAGCATTCTTGTTAAGGGTGTGCTTACGAACGGTTCTGAGTTTGGGTCTGCATTGCTCCGTGCTCCGTGATAGTAGGACATGCCAGAAGGTGACAAGTTGACACTATCTGTCAGTGTGGATGACAGTAGTCTTAAATGCCAATAGTTTCCGACTTATTTTGACAATACAATGTAAAATGGAAGTGAAAACTGTTGTTTGATCATCATCATTTGATACATCCGTTACCGCAACGAACAAAGCATAAAAATTCATTATTATTTATCACAATATAATAGTACTTACTATACTGAATATTTACCCTAAACTTTCTTATAACTATAATTATAATCACTATTGCTGCTGTCTTAACATTCCGCTGTTATTGCGTGGATATCACAGAATTCTATTTCTTCTGTGTTTATGCGTGATGTAGAAGGTTGCTCGTCGTAAAGTGGACTTGATATTGTGGGCTAAGTACTACTACTCCAGGAATAGATAGGGTTACCTTCTTCTTCTTCTTCGTCGTTAGTGTCATCTTTATGTTTATGTAAAATATTGCAATAGTAAGATACAAGTGCTATCTTTTCTGTCCTGTCTGTAGTTTAGTCTATTTCTTTTCTGCCTATGTTTTAGAGCATGTGTGCTGAACGACCGTTCAGTGGCTGCTGAAGTACAGGGAGCAGTCAGAAGGCGGACTACTTTAATCTACTCATACTCAACAGTTTAGAATTGCACAGCCCGCTCCACCAAACGACTGCATCCATATCTGCGACATTTTTCCAAATTCAAGATATACCTACCCCATAAACCTTGTTTCACTTTATAGTTAAGCGATTGGCCTACCTCATGGATAAGTTCCATGGCATCCACCTCGTGCTCTTCCTCTAATTGAACAAAAGCAGTCCCCTACCATAGTCCACTTTTCACCAAATAGCTACCTCTTCAAAGTCTCATCGATCCTATAATAGAGCTTTTGTATAGAAATTAGAAATAAATTATTTTGTGACGGACGAACTCTAAGTCGATGTGTTACTAAATTTTAACTTTTATTTTGTTTAAACTACGATTTATTTAACTCTTTCAGTCACACTTTTTTGTGTAGGTACTTATATTAATATCATTACATTTTGTTGGTAGTGGTAGTAGTATTAGTCTTTTTTTTTTTTTTTTTTTTTTTTTTTTTTTTTTTTTTTTTTTTTTTTTTAGTTATGATTAGTAGGTTATAAAAAGATACTTACACTCATTTTTTTTTCAGCGTATGGCTTTTGAGAAAAATGGTGGTTAGTAACGGAGACCACCGTGACTGTACAAATAAATATAGCTTAGATAAATGGAAAATTTATTTGGCACATAATATTCATATACACGAAAATGATCAAATCTATTTTTTATGAAATTCTGAAAAGCAGGTCTTTCCTTTACGTAAGCAAAGTGGAATGTTGCACGTGCTGCAGTGCCATATAGTCCTTACTAGATTCATTTTAGTGCTGCATTTGCAGCATCTTTTTGATGTGGATCGTTCTGGTTGTTGATAGCTACTTTCAAACCGGATCTCACTAGGAACTGTTGGTTTGTTGGCTCTTTATAAGCACTGGCCTAGGAGATGCTGCTGGAGAAGAGCGGGTAGGTACTGCCAACGAGTTCAGACCGTGGTCGCTTTACAAATGTTGGAGCTAAGAGCCCTTGATAAACTGAACGGCGAAATTCTTAGACAGACACTGGCACAATAATTTTGAATGTCACCCTCCGTAAGTCTGCGAATTAAGCAATCTAAAAACAAAACCAAATCATAATTACTTTAATGAACAAGTAAGTAACACCTACGATCGTCACGGTCGGTGGTTAGTTAGCAACAATGCTGCAAAGTGGCTGCAAAGTAGGCTTAATTAACCACCTTAAAAATAATCTAATAATACTTACATCATGTAAGTACACACAAAAATCAAACACAATTTTGTATAAAATTTGTAATAAACTCAATCTCATTTGAATTGAAAAAAATCAAAACAAAAATAATGTACAAAATCTTTTTTTTTACCTTTAATCCCACAATAATTCTCACGAGAAATAAAAAACTCAGCGTTCGGTATTGAAATCTTCGTTGAGTGTGATGTGCATGTGACGTACAAATTACAAAACCGTGCGCGGTGAAATCGGGAACTACATCATGGTTGTCCAAAAAGCATACTATCCAGATAGTTCAATAAAAATCTACTAGATGGTTCTAAGTTACAAATAAAAAATTCTAAATAGGTGGTTAGTGTCACTAACCACTTTAGACTGAAAGAGGCCCCTTCGTACACAAGGCTACGCAAATCTCCGATACTCGACGATTTTATATTTTGACTATTGACTATTGACTATTAGTCTCCAAGCGACTATCGCTATACAAATCCATTGAGGTTCGTACACTAGTCGCGTCGCCGACATTTGTCTCGCGACTCGCGTCGCGCCAGTCGCGGCGGCGATTTCCAAGATGGCAGAGCAATCATTAAATATAAAATTTCTTTCTGAGGTGGAGAAATATCCTTGCCTACATATACAACATTAGTATCGGAGATACTTGTGTACGAAGGGCCGCACCTTAATGCTACGAATATTATTGTTTGATTTTATCAATTATTTATTTATTATTTTATTTATTTAAGTAACTGAAACGGTAACGTACCTACATAACCATAATTTCACATATTCTATTACCCTGGTACCTTGGAGGATGGGAGGGACGGGCACTGGTGTGGGATGGTACATGTGTCGACCGACACGCTTGCCCCGTCCCATCTTCTAAGTTCATCAACGCCTCCGGCTCGGCTGCAATTAATGCGGAGAACCTCTAAACGGCGCAAACAAGTATGAGAATCTGACTGGAGATTTCTATTTGAGCCGTTTGGGGTGGATCCCCTACGCCATATCGAATACCAATCATCGAATATCAATTAATCGACAACGATGATTCAAATAATCAAACGTTTATTTTTTCAAAAGCTCAAAAAACCGTGGGGTTTGGTTGCCCACCACCTCTTTAGATATATTTCTAAAAAACTGGTGGAAGCCACCCGTGACCCCAGAGCCTGCTTGCAGCTATAGCCTCGCCATCCAGCGAGGCATGGCGGCTAGTATTCAGGGTACCTCTGCCTGAGGGGGATGATCTAGGTCAAATTGTTTTAGTTATAGTTTTGTATTTATCTTTGTAAGTTAGTAAATATTTTAATTTTAATATTAGTTATTATTGCATAGTTATACATTATTGTGATTATTATTAATGTTTTTTTATTCAGCCTGTTTTGTCTCAAAAGCAAAAAGCAAAGGAAGGCTCAAACGTTTCACCGCATCCTCGGCGTTTTATATAAAATATAATTTAAAAAAAGTTGTGGTAATATTTTATTTCACATAATTTGAAATATTTAGGATGAAGATGTGAAAAATAATGAAGCAGCGAAGTGTATATTTCAATTTAATAAAAGAGTGTTACAGCGCCATCTGTTGACATTGTTTCGAACTCTTGGCATGGAAACAAAGTGTGCTTTGCCTTAAGGCGCAGGACAAACACAAGCGGCGTCGGGCGCGGGCGCGGCGCGGGCGAGGCGCGGGCGAGGCGCCCGCTCATTCGTATTTCATATGAATCGTATAGAAGCGGCGGGGCGCGGGACATATACATGCGGCGAGGCGCGGGCGGGGTGCTCGTACGCCGCTTTCTCGCCCGCGCCGCACCACACTTGGCAGCGGCGCACTGGGTATAAGGGTGGACATTATATCGGAAAGTTTTCAGTATCGATACTGATTTTCGATACTGGGCCTCAATATCGGAATTCCGATACTAGTATCGGAACTACACACATTTTTAATAAATGTGTACAAATAAAAAAGCAAAATTAATTTGAAATATTTTTTTTTACAATAATTAACAAATCGACTTTAAAAAACGTCTCTCGCTTGTGAGGACACAATCACATAAATCTCAAAACAATTAAATAATATTGATAATAATGTACCTTTAAGCATGCAATGCAATTGACTAGCTAGCACTGTCATAATGTTCATAAATAACTGAAAAAATATATTTATTCTGTTTAAAATCATATACTTTAATAATTTTTATTTCGTTAAATATAACGATATAATTTAACGATAGGTACGTATGAAATAATACTAATATGAACAATAAACTTTAATATTAACTATTTATCAGTCTACTTCGTCAGAAGATAAAGACATGTTGTTTTGTCGAAACTAAATGCTAAAATGCCCGCCCGCCCTATTGCCTCGCCTTTTCGACATCGTTTGCACAGAAGGGTACAGGCAAAGAAGGAGGAGAGTCCTAATGAACTCATTTAGAGGAAAGAGCAATTCAAAATTCAAAAGTCTATATTTTTAATTATATAAAAATATATACAAATGTGAAGATGACTTTAATCAAATACCTATATAATAAGGAGAAATATGACTTATTTTAATATTCTAAGGTTTTGTAATTAATGTTAACAAACAAAAACTATCTTAAGTCACAAATGGCCAGAGTAAAAACAAGGAAGGTCCAATACAAAATTGTATAAAACAAGGATTGTCCATTTCACTCTAAGGGTCCTTAACTTTTGGGCTGTGTTTTAATGATTCATAAAAAATTTGAGCAGGTAGAGAACAAAACTGCTTCAAATACATCAGATCTTTATATTTTGCTTCACTGATTGGCAAATAGTCATTATATGAAAATCCAGGTACCTGAAATTCATCAGTGTTATTTGTTTGCTGAGTTTTATTCAAAATGGGAGTTTTCTCCCACAAACCATTATAATTTTCTCGATGTAGCACCAGACGGGAATGTTCTTTTGTAGCCATTACTTCCCTCTGTTTTTGTATAGATAACAAGCATTTTTTCATATATTTTTTTGACAAAAAGTTGGTCCACTCTCGTATGACTTCGCCTGGTGCAACTTCTATCACATGAAAGGGTGATGGTCTATTTCTTGATTTTTTTATTAAATCATACCACTGGTAAGGTAATTCCATTGGGGTCTTAAGATTAATTAATCCCATATTTTTATCGCATTCAAGATACGAATGTCCTCGTATGGGAAATGTTATTTTGACGGAATCTAACAGTTTCATCTCATGAATGATAAAGTGGATAAACCTTATTATGGTAAAGTTTTTGTTCTGCCCCCCACAGGAGTCACAGAATATTAATAAGTGTTTGACAGATCTGTCCAGGTGATTAGTAATGTAATCAAATAAGAATGATGCAACATCGTCTGATCCTTTTTTGCCACTTACTTCTGGGTATGCATAGAAATAAGACTTTCTACTACCAAGTTCATGGATATTAAAAGAATACATGGATAGCTGTCTCTTATAGTAGACGTCGTTGGTTGTTATGTTTGGCAGGGAAAAATTTTTTTGAAAATCCATTGCAATGGCCATTAAGTCTTTTTGAGTCATGCATTGCTTTCTAGCGAACTTCTTACGATCATAAAATACCTGAGCTTTTTTCTTATGTACCATATTCTGAATTGTTAGTTCTCTCAATTCATCATGTTTGTTTTCTTGTTTCAAAGCATTTGATTGAATTCTATATGCATCGCAAGAGCTGCAAGTGTCCATGCGAGGATATCCAAATGAAATATTAAATTTAGTGTTAAAAATATTCCTATAAGTCTCATTTGAAACTTTTATATTTGGATTATCAGTCATAAACATGTTAAACATTTTTTTTATTGACAATGTCTCAGGTAGGTATTCCTTCCTTGTTTCCTTTAAACTATAATGGCTCTGCTTACCTTTGAAAGATTTTATATGTTCACATAACTTTGCATGCAAATTTTGGTCTAATTGTTTTGTTTTTGCAGAATGTTTCCCTCTGTGGTCTCGGGGAGCTTCTCCAGTATTCTTCAGAGCTCTTTGTAGATGTTCTACTTTTCCTTTTGTAATTCCGTGTATTGAAACAAACGCTTTGAAACACACAGGAATGTCTTTCATGCTGTCTTCACACTTCACTCTGACTTTGTACGAGTAGCTGGCTTGGTGAAAATTTGCTTCCGATTCGTCGTTTCTGTTTCTTCGGCGCTGAACATTGTGGACAGTTATAAGTCCACACAGGTATAAATTCTGCTCATATACACTGCCAAACGAGTTAAAATATCGTAGTATTTCTTGCAAATTCACTTCGGACAATTGTTCAAAACATTTATATCTTGTACAGTTACAAGGTCGACCTAGCTCATGTGTGGAAAGCCGCAACCTTTTCATTACATCTTGAGTTCTCCCAATTTTCTTTCTTTTTTTAGTTAGTTGTGTAGATAATTGAATATCACAGTCTGAATCTGAATCCATTGCAAAATTAATTACTTATTTTGTTTTTAGACACAAAAACAAACAAAAACAAACTTAACTCGCCTCGCCGTCGCCGCCTTTGTTTACTTGCTGTCACTTTGACGTCTATCAGTCATCGGTCGCGTTCAGGGACGCTCCTTGTTTTATACCTGCAGAAAGCGGACGGTCCCTCTTTTATGCCTGTACGCAATTTAGAAACCATTTATTTTGAAGGACTTCGCTTGTTTTTTACCTGAATTGTGTGAATGGAAATAAAAATACCATAGACAAACGATTGGTTGCCATATAAAAGTTGAAACACAAAAAAATGTAACATTCCCTGTTTTGTGCCTGTACCCTTCTTCTTCTGCATCGCATCGGCGCCGCGCCCGCGCCTCACCCGCGCCTCGCCGGCACCGCGCCCACGCCTGACGCCGCTTGTGTTTGTCCTGCGCCTAAAGCGTATTAATAAATTATCCTCCCGTGCGTAAAATAAAGGGCAATGAGCGAACAAAATGCTACCGAGATAAATTGCTCGGTAGATACCTAGTTATACTTAACTTCAAAGCATTGCTTACCAACGGCCATACCACGTTGAATACACCGGTTCTCGTCCGATCACCGAAGTTAAGCAACATCGGGCGCGTTTAGTACTTGGATGGGTGACCGCCTGGGAACACCGCGTGCTGTTGGCTTTTTGTAATTTTTTATAGCGAATATGATATTTATTTTATTTATTATACAGTGCACTTACAGTTTGCTCAAAACGCCAGCATGTTAAAAACGGAACTATCAACGTTATACAGAATAGATAAATTACGGTCAATCAAAGATATTAATCAATCTTTTTGCGGTCAATATGTACAAACGAAATGTTAAAAAACTAATCCAAAATACAGGTTATCAGTAATAGTAAAATTATAAATAAAAAGCTCATTCAACAGAAATTGCACGTCGAAAATAAGTATAAATGTAACTCAATAATCCAAATATACAATATCAATAGTAGTAAATTGAGGTCAATCAATACAGAAGGAATGTCAGAAACTAATCTAAAATACATAGGTAAGTACTATTATTAGTAAAAAAGCTAATTTCAAGAAAAAATAAGTCTATTTCATACTTGAAGTTATTTAGAGATATTACTTACATTACTATTAACATACAAAAAAAGGGCTGTAAGTAACCCAAAGTTATCAGCAAAATGTCAGTATCGTAGTCGTGTCGTCGTGACGTCGGTCGGTCGTGACGTGAGCGAACATTCCCACTTCCCAATGACAGAGAATAATAAACATTAACGTGCCAATGAGCCAATAAGGTCCGAAGAATGGCGGGCGCGGGGACGGGCGTACCTGTAGCCGTAACTCCGTGTAGCCCACGGAGCAAAAACAATCCATGGTGTAGCCTAAATTCACACAAAACTTCAACGACATGCAACTATGCAAGCGATTTGATCGCTGAAGACACTTTTCGTATTCACGTGCTTATCAATAGCACGATTTTGTTTACGTCGGTTTTGTGCGTATGATTCACGTGCATTCATCGAAGTTCGATCGTTGCCTTCGCGGTATTCACTTATTATTTTGTTTGATCGGGATGTCAGTGATTATTACACGTCAAATTAGACAATTTCCAAGTTGTTTTTTTTTCACTTTACGTTTGTCGTTTTTAGCAACTGATTTTGTCTCTTTCCTTTCAATGTTTATAGCCCATTTGAAAAAATAGGACATCTTTAAGTCTCATTTAAAATCCTTCTATGCTTTAATTATAATTCTGAGAATCGTTCTATCGAAATTACAGGTACGGATTTGTGACTGTTTTTCAATAGGCGTTTTCTAAACGTAAGCGACGATTTGACTAAGTATTTCAAAATACCTACCCTAAATTAACAAAAATAATTGAAACTAGAAGATAATTTTACCAAACTATTAATTACCTATCTAATACATGTCATGATCCATAATTTTCCAAAAAAGCTTGTTAGAACTTTGTTAGTGAATCGTTGTTTATACTTACTAATGTTTGACTGTAACTATTCAGAAGTCTGCTCAATCGAGGAATAGAAGAATGAGCTCCAAGGACGGTTTTTCGGAAAGGCGGTGCTAAAGGTTGTACCACAGTATAAATATGTACATATAAGCTAAAAAGCACTAGTAATTATTTTTGATCTCAGACTAACGCTAATCAAATTATTTATAATAATTTAGTCTTTTGGTAATAGTCAGTTCTTATACTGCTAATAAATATAATAATGCTGAAGTCTATTTTTAATACTTACCTAAGTACTTATATAAAATATTTTGAAATTATTAAACTCTTTTATTAACATTACAATAAATTCGTTTTAGTAGCTAACTTACTCGTATGAAGTCAGATTGGAATCAGAATAAAAAACTTAATTTAAGTCTTTCAGCAATAATCAGTTTTTCTCTTATCTAAAGTTCTGCTAAAGACTATTATAAAACTTATTTTAACTTCAATTAACCCCTTTTCATAACATTAACAATAAATTCGTCTAGTGGCTAACTAACTCGTAAGAAGGCAATTTTTTTTTATGTGAAACGTCATAGTGACAGCATGCCTACGATGTAAGCCGCCGATGCAGTCCAAAATAAAGGAGCGCTCCTCACCGTGGAACAAGCACGGTAACAAGCGCACCCATTACTGATGACGGCCTGCATAAATGCCGTTTCACGCCCCACTTAAAAGACCCGGGACTATAGGAGCTGGGAAACACCATGCGTCTAGCCGAATGGTCTTACAGAGGAACGACTTGCCAATTTTTTTGGTACGAGTGCTTGCTGATAGTCTGCACAGTATGATGGTGGTCCCTAAGACCAGCACGTGTAGTCCGGGACAGGAAAGGAGAGAGTGGGATTAGATCAAAAAGGGTAATAGATCTTCAGAACACTCGTCGTAGTAATTTCGGTAGAAGACACTGAGAGAAG
Source organism: Scoparia ambigualis (assembly GCA_963921215.1). NCBI lineage: Eukaryota > Metazoa > Arthropoda > Insecta > Lepidoptera > Crambidae > Scoparia > Scoparia ambigualis. Next base: position 55,649,432 of record OY992501.1, read on the forward strand.
CAATGTCTCTACGCAGCTGGAGGTCCTCAAAAAAGGCTGTTACCTCAGCATCTCCAATAATGCGTACCGTTCGCCTTTGCAGTCTATCAAGTGCATTTAGCGGGGCCATCCCATAGATGGGAACAATACTCCATACTCCATCGCATCTCCATAATTACTTTGCAGAAAAGGTGTGAATTTATAACCCAGATAGCTGTAGGCCTTAAGTACTTCATTCAATATAAGATTTTGGACGGTCGCATAATATGGTTTTCATCCTAGAGGCACATGAGTAAAGAAATCTTCACTCATGTGCTAGAGGTATGTACCTACCTACCTACGTATGTTAAAAATAATTTAAGCGATTTCTCTGTCTACTCACGCCCTCTTTTGCGCCCGAACAGCAGACTGGCTCTTCCAACTTTGTGCATGCTAGTCTCTTTGCAATGTGTGTATATGTTACCGGCAATCTGTATAATCCGGTATTCTATACAATACCTAGGCAATGTATAGAATACCTAAAACGTGTAGGTAATGTATGAAATATATGTATTTCATACTTTGCCTAGGTATTCTATACAATACCAAATGCGCATCCGGTAATGTGTGAAAAGGCAGTAGACCTACTTATTATTTATTATATAGGGCACTGTGTGGGATTAGAATTTGGGAATCATGTAAGCTTCTATTTAAACAACATAAAATTCTTACATTACCATGCATGTATATAGTGGAAATATGTCTTTTCGTAAAACGATATCCCGACTACTTCGTCACACACAGTCAAAGGAATCCAAATGCTCGTGATTCCAGAAAAAATAAATTATGCATACCTAAAAGCAATCTAACGTTTTAAAAAAAAATGTATTTTGTATGGCAGTTAGGATATAAGTACAATAAGTTGCCAGCTGATGTTAGAAATTGCTTATCTGACAAAAACTCTTTTAAAAATTTCCTATGTCGTTGGCTGCTGGAACGCGGATATTATTCGATTAATGAATTTCTAAATGACAAATTGTAATGTGATACATTTTTATTTATTCTTTAATTTTTAAGGTTCCTAACAAACTATTAAAAGTATGTATAATTCAAATTGTTATTTATTGATAAATTTTATTAGTTGACATTAAGTATTTTTGTATTATTTAAATATTATGATTTGATAATTAGGTATTTTCTTTTATAATTTACTTAATTCTATATTGACATTTAATTTTTTTTTCTTTATATAAGCACCATATTGACATGTAGGTATAACAATTAATTGAATTAGCAGATCTGACTTTATGCATGATTAATAAAAACCTCAATGGCGAAATAGAAATTGTAAAGACAAATTGAAACACATTCTTTTTTTTTAAATTTCATTTGTGTGTTTTAGAGTTTAGAGTCGACATTTATAATTTTAATATTTGCACACCTACGTTAATAAGGTAAAAATATTGTAGATCTATTATTTAACGAATGTTACATCTTGATTGTACACAATATTTGAGCAAATAAATTATTTGATTTGATTTGATTTGATATTTTTTCGGAATTGTTTTGTTCCTTAAGTTTTTTATACTTGTTACGTAACTAAGTACCTACTTGTAAGAAAATTGCATTGTGTTACTAATATACAAAAGAATTTTTAGTTGCACTTTATTTTAAAAGTGATTTTACTGTAGTAACAGAAAGATACTACTTAGGTGTTTTTTTGAAAAGTATCTAAAAGAATAATTCACTGAATATTTAAAAGCTTATTATGACTAAAAAGTTTTCATGTCTTAAATGTCTAATATTTTCTTGCATAAGACCTAGTAACTTAAGATTAAATAAATCTTTTTGAGTGCAGTAATTCTTTTATTCTTCTGAAAAAAAATGTCTACCCTTTTTATAAAGGTTATTTTTAAGGAGCATCCTAATTGTTAATTTTATTAAAGTTGTTTTTTACTATTATTTTGTCATTTATAGGTAGGCTGCTGATTAACATTGATAAATATAGACAAAAATCTATTTATTTTACACATTGCTGGTGGACCAGCAGGTACTCTATACAATCCCTAGGAATTGTATACATTACCTAGGTAAAGTATGTAATGGACAATAATATGCTTAATATTTCATACATTGCCTGGACGCCCCAGGTATTCTATACATTGCCTAGGTATTGTATAGAATACCTGCATTATACAGATTGCCGGTAACATATACAATAAATTACCATTGTCGTTAAAGGAAAAAAGTGTCTAGCTAAATTCAAAAACCGATTGCAGACAACGCTCATTTCTAAATGTTAATACACCCTGCAGGAATTTTAATGATTGAATTTTATTTATTTTAATTTTTAATTTATTTTAATCAAATATGAATAACTATGATGTAAGATTTTAATTAATATGTTTTAAGTAAGTTAGTATTTTATTACTTACCAATTTAAAAATATAGTTGCCATGCCCTAACCGGGTTCGTGTAAGGACCAAAATTGTTATAACACCTATGTAACTACCTACATGAAAGTGCAATAAATATTTATGAATAATTATGATTAAAGTTAAAACACTTTATCATATCGCAGCTTTCATACTATAGGGGCACAATTCGAAAAACATGATTTTGGGAAAACGCGTTTAAAGATTTTTGAGCCCCTGTGTTTCACAAAATCGGTCATAAATAATTTAAACTATTAAAAGCAAACTCATAAAATATCATAATAGTATGTCCATTAAGCATGAAATATTTATCGCATATTAAATTTATCCCAGCACTATTAAAATTGATATAAACACGTTTTTTAATCAACCCTATTTAGTTGTGCCCTTATATCATAAAATAAACTATGCCCCTTATGGACATTATTTAGACTTGAGCCTATATATTCCTAACTGATGGATGTACTTAGTTAATCTATTGGGAAATGGATCTCTATATTAGTAAACTATTGAAATTAAATCATTACCTATTACTTTCATATTATATCTTTGCAATTAAATAATACACATCAAAATGTTTTAAAAAGTATTTATTGCGACAAAACCAATTTACTTTTTTCTTAACCATGTATGTAAAAAATGTAATGAACATAATTTTTATAGTATTGGTGCCTCCACACGCGGACTAGGTAGTGGGTAGTCAAAACAGTAGCAAAATATTCTTAATCATTGTGTGGAGACAACAAGTAGGTACTCTAATCAATAAACGTAGAACCATTAACAGAGAATGCCTATGAAATAGGGTTTAAAGGCGTTTTCTCTTCATGTAGGTAATTTTTATAAACTCATTTTTATAAACTTATATATTTTTATTTATATATATATATATAAAAATAACAAATTTATAGTATTTTTTACTACTTACTAATCAACAGAATTTCAACAATCCTATTCACAATCACCAAGAAGAGGTTATTGACCTGGTGCTTGAAAGTGATCAGCAGATGTCACCTCCAATAAGACCTGTGTCTCCTAGAGAGGTACACAGACAAATTTGATTACTTAAATCTAAAAAGGCTCCTGGTTTCGATCTCATCACTGCGGAGTTATTAAATCAACTACCAATAAAGGGAATTGTTTTTATCACAATACTTTTTAATTTTAAACTAAGATTGCAATACTTCCCTGCCATAAGGAATATATCTATCATACACATGATATCAAAGCCAGGAAATCCCTCTAATGAAGTTTCATCTTAACGACCAATAAGCCTCCTACCTACTTTATCAAAGCTTTTAGAAAAACTGGTCCTGAAACGAATGATGCCCATCCTCAGTGAAGAGAAAACAATACCCGATCATCAGTTCTGATTCAGTTTGGATTCTGAGCTAAACATTCAACTATTGAGTAAATACACAGGATAGCCAAAAAAATTCGCTAGTCGTTGGAGAAAAGGGAATATTGCTCAGCGGTTTTTCTTGATGTGCAACAGACATTTGACCGTGTTTGGCAAAAGTTACTTCAGTACAAACTAAAAACCAAACTCCCTAATACATTTTATAAATTACTGAAATCCCACCGAGATAACAGAAAGTTTCAGGTGCAATTGGACGGAAGTGTATCAACTTGTAGGGAATCCACGCTGGAGTACCCCAAGGCTCGGTGCTAGGTCCGGTCCTGTACACCATTTATACTTCCTCCTAGAAGAAATCCTAACAGCCACGTACGCAAATGACACAGCAGTTTTGGCAAGCAGTTCTCGTCCTAAAAAGACTTCGGAAATGCTGCAGGAACATCTAGATAGGATCCAACGCTGGCTTGAAAAATGGAGGATTAAAGTAAGTGCATCAAAATTCAATCACATAACATTCACACTTAGGACTGGTAATTGCCCACCAGTTAAGCTATGCGATGCTATCTTGCCACATCAAGAAGAAGTAAAATACCTGGGATTACATTTGGATCGTAAACTGAATTGGAAGAAACATATAAAAGCAAAGAGGGACCAAGCCACCATAAAAACAAGAGAATTGAATTGGTTGATAGAAAATTTTAATACGTAAGGCAATTATCAAACCCATATGGAGTTACGGAATAGAGCTTTGGGGTTCAGCTAGTTATTCCAATATTGAAATATTGCAACGCTTTAAAATATCTGCTTGAAAAACATAGCTAGTGCCCCATGGTTCATTAGAAACACAGAAGTGCATGAATATCTGCAAATTCCCTCTATAAAAGAGGAAATTGAGGAGTCCTGTGTCAAGTTCAAGGCAAGGTTAGAGCGGCATGTGAACGTACTGGCGAGCAACCTCATGGAAAACAACAATGCGGTGCATCGTTTAAGGAGAGCACGTCTGGCATCATTATAAATGAAACCATGAGAGACCATAGGTAGCCGCATCGGCGGATGCGCGCTCTTCAAGCCACTGATGCACAGCGAATCTGATTAAAGCTATGTGGCTGCTCGCAGATTTAATAAAGAAAAAAGAAATCCTAGCTAACTACAAAACACTTTGGTAGATATTGCAACATAGACAATTGAGCACTTACTTAAAAAAATCAAATTCACTTCAAAGTATAGTTGTACATACATACAATTCAACTACATAAACTGTTACAATTATGAGTATGTTTCAGTATTTGTAAATTTGGATGTAGGTACTTAACTCATTACCTAATAATATCACTATAAATCAGTCTCAATGAACCTTTAAAAACATTAAAGAAAATATTATAAAACAATACTGTTGCTTAATGTAGGAACATAATAGGTATCATAGTTAATTGATTTAAAAAGGTACCTAGTTAAGTTTGATTATGTACAAAGTTAGAGTTGAACACAGAATAATAATTATAGTTATACAATAAGGTACCTACTTTATTGTATAGGTAACTATTTTGTAAAACTTCCTAATAAGGGTTCCTTGTTTACTTTAAAAACAAAATAGGTACCTAACGGTTGCTTACCTGAGCATTATATCTTTCAGAACGCAAAATAAGAACTGTAAAATAAGAACACAGGTACCAAATTAAGTAGCAAGCAAATTTAATAACTTTAATTTCATTTCATTTCACATTTTATATAGAGCTATATCCCAATGAAACGTGGTATGAACAGCGTTTATGTAATATACAGATTCAACCAGAATTGTGAACTTGATATTTTATTTCGTTGTTGTAATATATAGATTCAATTTGAGTTATACAAAATAATATTCTAATATTTTCGCAGTATACGGGAACTTTTAGAATTTTACCTCATTTTTACTAATTTTTCCTAATAAGGAACTAACTATGAAAGTTTCTCTCTAATTTGAAGACAAAAATCAATACTTACCCATAATTTCCGTAATAGACCGGCACAAACACAATTGAATAACTGCGCGAGCGGTCCTCCTTCCTCAACTATAGGCACAATATCGCAGAAACCGAGACGCTTCACTCGGAAATGTGAAAGAGACACAAGTAGTTTACGCGGCTCCACAGTATGCTATGACTCTTTCTGTCAAGAGTATCATGTAGACGTGTTGATTTTGTGCCCATATACCATAAAAACTCGAAATCACAAAATTTTGAGATGTACCCCTATATTAGGAAAGCTGCGATATTGTAAAATAAATTAATGAATGAAATGAATGAAAAATATTTATTCGGAGCACGAAATATGACGATTAAACATAAGTAGTGGACATTTTATAAACAAGGTAGGTACCTATCTATTCAAAGTGAATTTTAGTCTCCAACAAAAACTGATGGCAAAACGCGCGGAAAATTAACGAGAGCAAAGCCGCGGGGTATACCTTAGTATAAAATAAAATACAGACAAATTGACAGCTTCCTATTTTTTGAAGATGTTAAAAAAGCAAAGGTTGATTGAAACAGTAACACTTCTTAGGTTTTTAACTGATAAATTCATCATCGCAGTTGTAGCAGTCGTGGCCGAGTGGTTAAGGCGTCTGACTCGAAATCAGATTCCCTCTGGGAGCGTAGGTTCGAATCCTACCGGCTGCGAACCTTTTGCTCTACAACTTGCCATATAGTTTTAGTTCAATATGGATAACTTTTCAAAAACGATATAAAATAATATTAAAATTAATTACATATCAATATGATTAAATTTATGTTATATACTAATTCTCAATTTTAAATACTTTAATGGTACAGACGTGAGCAGCAGGTCAACCCACCACAATGTCCTTCTTCAATTTTGAAGTTTTTTTTTAGTAATAGGCGAATGATTTATACGTTTTGAATGGAAACCAGAGCAAAAAAATTTTGAAGTTAATGTTTTGGGTTTAAAGATACCTATTTGAGAAAGACAGTTGCGAACCTTTTGCTCTACAACTTGCCATAAGTATAGTTTTAGTTCAATATGGATAACTTTTCAAGGACGATATAAAATAATATTAATGTTAATTACATATCAATATGATTAAATTTATGTTATATACTAATTCTCAATTTGAAATACTTTAATGGTACAGACGTGAGCAGCAGGTCAACCTACCACAATGTCCTTCTTCAATTTTGATTTTTTTTTAGTAAAAGGCGAATGATTTATAGGTACGTTTACTTTAAACTTAATCTTTAAGGTTTAAAGATACCTATTTGAGAAAGACAGTTTCGGATCGGTTGAACCGGTAGCTCATGTGACGGTAGTGTCACAGTGTTTGTGGTAGTGTATATATTATATTCTTTGGCCAAGAACAGATACACACACAGACACACTTATACACGGACACGTCAAACTTATAACCCCCTCTTTTTGCGTCGGGGGTTAAAAAATAATACAAATTATAAACAAAATGCGTGTCTAGCTAGCCTAGCATAGTGCATCTGTTGGAAAACAGAAAGCTGTGCCACATGAGTAACTATGTGGCTGAGCTACGGACACAGGAACACGGCGACTTTACTTGGTAAATCTGTAATGACTAATGAATAATAGCAATTCCGATGATAATAGTAATGATTCAAATTCAAATGTGTTTATTGCAATTAAGTGATAGATAAATACTAATAATATTAGATCGTAAGATGAGCACAAAGCGTAAGGGCTATTCGTGGTCGTCGTGTGTGTAACTTTGTAAATAAGTATTAGTATTATCATATTTATTACCAGAATTATTTGGTAGTCGGCAGATTCCTAATAATTAGAAAATATTCTTTGCTTAAATTTTATTAGCCTCTGTGTAAAACTTATTTACTTTGTCTAAACCGATATAGAGAAAATTTTATTAATGGAACTCGCTAAAGTTTTTTTGTGCTTTTTGAACAATAAATAGCTTAATTTTGAGACAAAAGGAAACTAAAAAAATCAAAAACTGGATTTGAAGGGGACACCCGGGTTTGAACCGGGGACCTCTCGATCTGCAGTCGAATGCTCTACCACTGAGCTATATCCCCGCTGAGACCAATGACAAAAATTACTTTTATAAACAACGTAGCTTTTGACACGCTCATAATGCTAAATATTACTGCTGCTCAAACAAGCAAAAACATTATTTAATAACGCATACATATGTGAGAAAGAAAGGAAAACATTTATTGACTCGCACTTAACATAATTAAAAATAGAATAAAAAATTTAAAAGTTTAAAAAACACTACAAAAACACGCTTAAATGCACGTAAAACCAAAAAATAAATTATGGATCGTTCAAGTTGTCTCTATTTCTGGACTGAAGTGTAAACTACGTGCTTTTAATTATAATATTTGATTGTAAAAGCGTGGGGCGCTGGAACAGGAAAGACTTTCTTGTTAACAAATACTTATACTAACTTCCTGGCGGAAGCTGCATGAGGTCGCAGAAGAGCATAACGTTTATGCCGCCAAAGGGTTACTAAAGGGAACCAAAGATATCTCGTCCACGAACAAGAACTCTACATTTTGCCACTGTTGACGCATTACCCTGGCGTTAAAAATGTCGGTGAATGTTGTCTTTTCTCGCTTCTGGCGCATATTTTGTCTGAGTTCGACAAATTGTTACTTTGAATTGAACAGACTGTTTAATGTAGAGCCACCTACTAGTCGTGCTGCAACTCCGTTAGAGCGCCAATCTGTGTAACCTGCTTCCCGTAACATCACTTAACTTGATTTCTCAGCAAGATATACAAAATTCTTTCCTTTTCCAGCGCCCCACGATTATACAATCAAATATTATAATTAAAAGCACATAGTTTACACTTCTGCCCAGAAATAGAGACAACTTGAACAATCCATAATTTATTTTTTGTTTTTACGTGCATTTTTATAAAAGCGTGTTTTTGTAGTGTTTTTTTTAAATATTAATTTATTTTTACTTTTTGGTCTTTGATCACTAAATATTTTTAATATTTATACCTACATTTATTTTAAGTAGGCGAATGAGCCCGCATCCTCTCCATCTCCGCCAACCAGGGGCCCAAGTCTGCTAATTTACGAATGGCATAATTAAATCGCAATTGGATCGCATTGTAATTGTTTGACACATTTGGTATTCTCTTACTCATTTATGAATACCAAATGTGTCAAACAATTACAATGCGATCCAATTGCGATTCAATTATGCCATTCGTAAATTAGCAGACTTGGGCCTCAGTGCGTCTGTAAGTATTGCATGGTGTTTTATCTGTCACCTTAGAACAGCTTAGAACAAAATAATAATAGGTTTGTTATAACCTTGAAACCTGATCGTGTTCAGTCTTTAGTCGAATAGTTCGTCGCGGCCTCGGCATTTTTAGATATCATTGATTTTATATAGGCAAAAAATCTTATTCTAAAAAAACTTCGAAAATCGCTTTAAGTTAACTGTGAATATCTTCTATCTACGATAATATTATTGAGCAAAATTTATACCAGAGTAGGTAATTGTTACTTCATGAGGAATAAAGATTTTATAATGAATTTATTATCCTATTTCGATAAAAACGATAAATACAACTGCAAAACTACTACAAAATGCGATGCGCCGGCCGTCCGAATTCAACTTACTTATGTTCACAGAATGGAGATTTGTAATATTATGCACAAATTTATTATCCTATTTCGATAAAAAAGATAAATACATCTGCATAATTACTACAAAATACGAAAATAGGCATTTTACGCAAAAATCACATTCAAGATGTAATAATGGGCCTAGGTCCTATGCAAGAAAATATTAGACATTTAAGACATGAAAACTTTTTAGTCATAATAAACTTTTAAATAATCAATGAATTATTCTTTTAGATACTTTTTAAAAAAGCACCTAAGTAGTATCTTTCTGTTACCACAGTAAAATCACTTTAAAAATAAAGTGCAACTAAAAATTCTTTTGTATTTATGTAACACAATGTAATTTTCTTACAAGTAGGTACTTAGGTACGTAACAAGTATAAAAAACTTAAGGAACAAAACAATTCCGAAAAAATAATAAGTAGGTCTACTGCCTTTTCACACATTACCGGATGCGCATTCGGTATTGTATAGAATACCTAGGCAAAGTATGAAATGAATATATTTCCTTTGATTATGTCTAGATAGAGTCTCTACTGCGAGCCGGCGTCCAAAAAAATATCAGCCAACTGTTGGCCGCTAAGCTCAAACCTATCGCTCAGTGCCATTTGTGTCGCCGCAGAAGATGCACATCTTTTGCACGCCTTTTAATTTTACTAAAAATGACGGTTTGCGCTATAAAAATATGCAGAAATTATAAAGGTCGACATAAAACAATTAGAATAATCACCTACCATCGGTAAGTAAATATTGAATTGTCACAATGTAGTTTTATCGTTAATTTTGAGCGAAGCGTATTTTGCCGTAATTCGTAGCCCGCCATTTTTCTGTGTTGCCTGCCCTAGGGCACGCAAAATTCCCGAGTTAGTATTAAATTTTGAATAAATATTTATTGAGTAGATGACATTTGAAATGTGCGTATGGCGTATACTGATAATGACTATAAAAGTATGAAATGGTCAACGCTATATAAATATCATAATGTATTTGCAGTCTTTAGTCCATTAGTCGCCTTTTACAACGCCGAAGAGAAGAGAGGGGTTAGTAGTATTATTTTGATGAGCGCATCGCCGCTCTATGCTGTTGGTTGTATGTGCAGTCTTTAGTCCGTTAGTCGCCTTTTACGACACCGAAGGGAAGAGAGGGATTGGTAGTATAATTTTGATGATCCCTTCGCTGCTCTATGTTGTTGAATGTACGTGCAGTTTTTAGTCCGTTAGTCGCCTTTTACTACACCGAAGAGAAGGGAGGGGTGGTAGTATTATTTTGATTAGCCCATCGCCGCTCTATGTTCTTGACTGTATGTGCAGACTTTAGTCCGTTAGTCACCTTTTACGACACCGAAGGGAAGAGAGAGATTGGTAGTATTATTTTGATGAGCCCTTCGCCGCTCTATGTTGTTGAATGTACGTGCAGTTTTTAGTCCGTTAGTCGCCTTTTACAACACCGAAGAGAAGGGAGGGTTGGTAGTATTATTTTGATTAGCCCATCGCCGCTTTTTGCTTATGTTGTAGAATGTATGTGCAGTCTTTAGTCCTTTAGTCGCCTTTTACGACACCGAAGAGAAGAGAGGGGTTGTTAGTATTATTTTGATAAGCCCATCACCGCTTTTTGCTTTTGGTTGTATGTGCAGTCTTTAGTCCGTTGTCGCCTTTAACGACACCGAAGGGAAGAGAGGGATTGGTAGTATTATTTTGATGAGCCCATCGCCGCTCTATGTTGTTGGTTCTATGTGTAGTGTTTATTCCGTTAGGCACCATTTACGACACCGAAGAGAAGAGAGGGGTTGGTAGTATTATTTTGATGAGCCCATCGCCGCTCTATGCTGTAGTATGTATGTGCAGTCTTTAGTCCGTTAGTTGCCTTATACGACACCAAAGAGAAGAGAGAGGTTGGTAGTATTATTTTGATAAGCCCATCGCCGCTCTTTGCTTTTGGTTGCAAGTGCAGTCCTTAGTCCGTTAGTCGCCTTTTACTACACCCAAGAGATAAGAGCGGTTGGTAGTATGATTTTGATTAGCCCATCGCCGCTCTATGTTGTTGAATGTATTTGCAGTCTTTAGTCCGTTAGTCGCCTTTACGACACCCAAGGGAAGAGATGGGTTGTTAGTATTAGTTAAATTAAATTAGTTATTATAAAAGATGAAGGTGGGTTGATTTATGTCTCATCTGACGTCTATTCTGTTTGAAAACCACTGAAACAGTTATTCGTCAGTTTATTTAACAGGACTATGTAATGACAAGCACTAATTATATATTATAGTATCCTCTGTGATGAAAAAATTTTTTGGAGATGTGAATCTTTTTCTAGTAGACACCGATCATATCTGCGGCATGCTTCATCAAGTTAATTTAATAAGATTGGTTGTAGAAAAGACTTGTCAGTGAGGTATTATTATAAATTAAAATTGGACAATGTGAATAGCAACGCAAAATTTAAAAGAAAATTATTCAAAATCAAATACAGAGAGGGATGTCATTGATTTTTTTTAACGTGATACGAATAAATCAAAATGCATTGTCATTGTTTTTTTTCATTGAATACACAGGTATTCACTGGATATCGAATAATCGAATGCATATTTACCTAAACTTAATTATTCGCTAACATATTATTTTCATTTAAAAAAGAATATTGGAAATTCGGGTAGGCTGATAATGTTGGTTCATCACGAGAAAGTACATTTCTTCTTATTCCGGAATTTTTATCCGCAAATACCTAGGTAAGTATGCATCCCGTTCCTTTCTTGCCACTGTAATACTGATACTTATACATTGCGATTTTTTGCAGCCATACAAACGCGCGTTTGACAGTCGTGCGACTGCATCGCGATTGTGTCGCTACTTTTATTAAGGCGGTACAAGGATTTGCGACTGTATCGATGCTGCACCGCGATTGTATCGATGCTAAATTGCGACTGAATCGCATTTGTAGCCCGTCTTTTCTCTTTTCTCCAATTTTTAATCTTTTCACGGTTCTACCAATTGAATTTGGCAACTTTCTGATTCAAACCAGCAAGGAAAGTGGTTGCGAGTTCGAATCATAAATTATAAATATACCTATATAGTATAATATGTATTTGTATAGTTATATATATTTTGTGTATAATTTATGTACTTATGTATATTTAGGCTAGTTAAGTTAAGTGTTTCTTTTTTTCCTTATTTAAATTGTTATTCTCTAAATTTTAATGTCACCGCCTACAAAAATTTATGTACATCTTCACTGGTTGACTGTTAGAGAATGCCTTGTGGCATTAAGTCCGCCGTTTGCTGTATTATTGGCAATAATTATAATTACAATAATTACTCTGTAAATTTAATTTTAAAATAATGTGATTTTAGTTTATATAATGATTTTACGTAGTGTGCATGAGCAATGTAACTGTAGCCAGTCTGTGCATACATATTTAAGGGTATCAATCTAGCACAAAAATGTTTTAATTGATGTTCTAAATGCCTTTTCGATTGATGTCTGTTGTGATGCCTTATTAAATAAATAAATAAATAATAATAAAGTTTAAATAAATAAATAAATAAATCATTTATTTGCAAAATATCATGTACACAACATTGAGATGTAAGACAAGGATTTATTTTAAGGTATCAACAATATTATTCCTTATGTATGTACCCCCGCGCTAGGGCTGTTTCCGCCTGTGTACGTAAATTGGAGGAAGAATATTTGTAAACAATTCGCCCTTAAAATAAGTTACCATATCATTTAAGAGATTTTTTAGTAATAATAATATCGATTTTGAACATAATGGGATCACAAACCAAGAAATTTAAAACGGCACTCACTTTTTCTAATTATATCTTCGGAATCGTGTTTAGAGACCTTTTAGATCCCCAGATATCGATTTTTAACATGATCGGAGCATAAACACAGAAATTCAAAGTGGCAGCCACTTTTTTTTTATTCTATCTTCAGAATCGTCTTTAGAGACCTTTTAGACCCCCAGATATTGATTTTGAACCTAATCGGAGCACAAACCAATAAATTCAAAATGGCAGCCACTTTTTCCAATTCTATATTCAGAATCGTGTTGAGTGACCTCTTAGGCCCCCAGATATCGATTTCGATCATAATCGGAGCATAAACACTGAAATTCAAATTGGCGGCCAATTTTTCCAATTCTGACCTCGAAATCATGTTTAGAGACCTGTTAGACCCCCAGATATCGATTTTAAACCTAATTGAAGCACAAACCAAGAAATTCAAAATGGCGGCCACTTTTTCCATTTCTATCTTCAGAATCGTGTTTAGAGACCTCTTAGGCTCCCAGATATCGATTTCGATCGTAATCGGAGCATAAACACAGAAATTCAAAATGGCGGCCAATTTTTCCAATTCTGACCTCGGAATCATGTTTAGAGACCTGTTAGACCCCCAGATATCGATTTTGAACCTAATTGGAGCACAAACCAAGAAATTCAAAATGGCGGCCACTTTTTCCAATTCTATCTTCAGAATCGTGTTTAGAGACCTTTTAGACCTCCCCGATATGTATTTTGAACCTAATCGACGCACAAACCAATAAATTCAAAATGGCAGCCACTTTTTTCAATTCTATCTTCAGAATCGTGTTTAGAGATCTTTTAGATCCCCAGATATCGAGTTTGAACCTAATCGGAATACAAACCAATAAATTCAAAATGGCTGCCACTTTTTCCAATTATTACTCTTTATTCAGAATCGTGTTTAGAGACTTCTTAGACCCCCAAATATCGATTTCGATCATAATCGGAGCATAAACACAGATATTCAAAATGGCGGCCAGTTTTTTCAATTCTGGCCTCGAAATCATGTTTAGAGACTTAATAGACCCCCAGATAATGGTTTTACGCGCAATCGGAGCACAAACCAAGATATTCAAAATGGCGGCAAAGAAAATAATCCCTAGTTCCCTACACTCTCATGGACTTACATACTCGTACACTCTACACCAATCGTTTTAATTTCCTCACACACAATATTTTATAATAATAAATATACATGTGATTTAACTTACTAAACTTTATTAAACTAGCCTGCACTAGCCGTGTCCATGTCTACAGCTTCCTCATTCGACATAGAGAAATTCTAAGCATGCCATATTTTTGTGCATATTATGTGCAATCAACCGTTTCAGTCCTAATTTTTGTGCCACCACAACTTCGTTACTATGAGTTGTTTTATGTGTGTAAGCTGGAGACACGTGTCACCAGCTCGCACACGCCCGTTAAGACAAACCAGTGAGGTTAGGGTTTTGGACTATAGCTAGAAATTTTGTGCATAATTTGTGCACTAGGAACAAAAAAAACTAACCATCACACTCAAATACTGTTGAAACTACGATCATAAAACTGTGTGCGAGCTGGAGACACGGGTCTCCAGCTCGCACAGCTGTATCTTCGTAATTGTTCAAGCTACGGTTATGAATTATACCTCAAAATTTTGTGCAGAATTTGTGCATAAGGCACAAAAATTTTCAAAACTTTAACTCAAAAGGTTTTTGAGCTACGAACCGATAAGTATGTGTAAGCTGGTGACACGTAACACGGGCTAACACATGGTGAATTATTGTAACTGTATAAGATAGCGCTTCGTTTTAAAGATCAAATAATACGTTATAATTTGTGCACACACGAGGCAAAATTTCAAATCTCTGGGCCTCTTACTTTATAAATTATAAGCCAAAAACTGTTTTCCCGCCAAAAAATTCAAAATAATGGCTCGGAAGCGGCTAAACGCGCGCCGACCGCGCCGTTGCCGTTCCGTGCGCTACACTATTGCCACTTTTAGACTAGGAGCCGTCTGTTAAAGCGATGCGCGACGCGATTAATTTAGTTTTACTATAGGCAGGTACCTAATAACCTACCCTACTTTTTATTTTAGATATCTTACACACGAATGTCTTAGTTATTTTTTGTTGTTGAGACAATTAAATAATTAGATTTGGCATAATGATAAACATTATGTAGGAGTGCAGAACGACAAAATGGTTGAATACTTGAGCCTAATTCGATAAAGAACGGATGCTTTCCAGCAAACTAATCGCTATCGACCGTCACAGAATAAATTTTAACCATTGAAAGTAATTTATTTTAATATTAGATTGTATTACTTCCCATGGTTAAATGTAAATAAATAAATAAAAATAAATGTACTCTATAGTGATCGATGACTTTGCGATTAGTCTGCTGGGGCATCCCAATGTAATGCTAGGGCCACATTATCGCGCTAGCGCGAAGATTTGCGTTTTCGCGACACGTCAGGCCAAACACTTCGCGTTAGCGCGTTGTATCATGGCGTTGACGCGCCGCGCTGTTGGTAAATTGCCGCACATCAAGGATTTTGTCGCGATAATGTACGTGCGGCCACATTTCCTTCGCACACTTTAGTTGACTGCTAGACAACTAGAGGTGTGAACGTGTTGCAAATACGACTATCGATATTATTCTGTTTCGATAATTATGGATTGGAGTAACGATAAAGTATTAAAAGTAATACAATATTACGAATTAATAATTAATAAAAATAATAAAGATTCAATAAATAGTAATTATTTGCCGACATGTAATAAAGCCCAATCACCTCTTCCATTTTTTACGATAAAATTAGGAGTAGGCGATACAAATCGTATAAGGTTACTGAAACGTATTTATTGCATCAATACGCGTCAGGAATGCGGTGTGCGCTGAGATCACTATATTGTACGTGATCGAATTCAAGAATATTGTACCGTATCCCTGATATTTATTGAGTTATCATTAATCTGTAGTTTTTAACAAACAAATGTGCTTGTAAAAGTTTAATAAAATAAAATTATTATAAACGTTCGATGCGTTCTGAAACTATATAGTGGAAAAAAACACGAATTGGATGAATTTTTAATAGTCCGTAGATATGGTCGATACTGTTATCACCGATATTAAATTTATGTAGCTATAGTTTAACACTTTGCAAGCGGGCATTTTATTACGCGCATCTTCCTGTGCGCCGGCCTTTTACGTCATTATTGTAAATTTTATAGAAAAAGAACTATAATAAAAATTAATTTAATTGTGTTCTATCTAATCGTTCTGCTGCTTACCTATACTAACCTCCAGTTATGGCTTCTTTATGTAGATGTTGTCCATCCGCAGTAGATCACCTAGATTCAATAGTAGGCGTACCTTTGTTATCTTATGAGTAAGTACTTAAAGTTATTTTCAAATGCTAGTAAGTAGGTAGATGTTAAATTTTATATGTACCTATTTCAAACCCAATCCACAGATAACGAAAAAAAAGATACTTTTATTATTTTTAATAAAGCTATTTCAAATTTTTATTTTACCAGTAGTAAGTAATTCTTACTTTTTCTATTTACAAGTTAAAAAGTTTGCAAGTTACCAATTCTTCTATGTGTTGATGGCTGACCGACCCCTTGTCAGAATGGTTGATGGTTTAGTTATCGTAGCGTAGTAACTGTTTTTTAGTTAACGTGCCATAACTAAAAATTCATCATCTCCTATGGGAGTAGTTGTCAAGACGAATCAAACGAGCGCAAACTCGATGGGGTTGTGTGGTATTATTATAAAGTTCCTGTGTCCTTTTTCCGGCTCCATCATCAGACCCTGAACACTATTTCTCGATAAAGTACTCGTCAAGGCGATTCAAACGACCCCGAACTCGTTGGGGTAGCATGGTTTTATTATAGAGTTCCTGTGGGCTTTTTCCGGCTTCATCATCAAACCCTAAACACTATTTCCCAACAGAGTACTCGTCAAGACGATTCAAACGAGCCCAAACTCGATGGGGTTGCATGGTTTCAATACCGAGTTCCTGTGGCCTTCTTCTGGCTCCATCATCAGACCCTGGACCCTTCTTTCTAACAGAGTATTCGTCAAAATGAATCAAACGAGCCTGTGGCCTTCCTTCGGGTTCATCATCAGACCATGGACCTCGTCTAGTCGTCTTCCGTCAGAGTGCTCATAAAAACTAATCAAATGAGCCTGAATTTGCGGTTTCATGGTTTTCTTACAGAGATCCTGTGGCCTTCTTCCGGCTGAATCATCAGATCAGCTCAATGACACCATAATATTGCATTGTCATCCTGTTCTGACCTATGTTCAAAGTTGCAAGTCTAGCTCATCGGGAAGCTAGTATAAAATCGTTTGCATTTGTCGACAAATAAATAAACAAATAAACGAGAAAGCTACCTAATAAAAACGTGGTAATAAAAACATACAGGCAGACTAATTTTATCACTACTTATCATATTAATGAGGTTATTGTAAATACTTAAAACTAAGCATAGCGATATTTTATGAACATTCATAAATAAAATAGACTGCTTTTATTTTAAATTAACCAATTTCCTATATCAGCAGTTTCCTAGTCTAAAATTCTCGGTATAGAAACGAAACGATCGAGAGCGCAAATTAAAATGACACAAAATTAAGCTAGCTCTCAAGTTCAAACTCGATTGCAATAGTGTAGCGCACGGAACGGCAACGGCGCGGTCGGCGCGCGTTTAGCCGCTTCCGAGCCATTATTTTGAATTTTTTGGCGGGAAAACAGTTTTTGGCTTATAATTTACAAAGTAAGAGGCCCAGAGATTTGAAATTTTGCCTCGTGTGTGCACAAATTATAACGTATTATTTGATCTTTAAAACGAAGCGCTATCTTATACAGTTACAATAATTCACCATGTGTTAGCCCGTGTTACGTGTCACCAGCTTACACATACTTATCGGTTCGTAGCTCAAAAACCTTTTGAGTTAAAGTTTTGAAAATTTTTGTGCCTTATGCACAAATTCTGCACAAAATTTTGAGGTATAATTCTTAACCGTAGCTTGAACAATTACGAAGATACAGCTGTGCGAGCTGGAGACCCGTGTCTCCAGCTCGCACACAGTTTTATGATCGTAGTTTCAACAGTATTTGAGTGTGATGGTTAGTTTTTTTTGTTCCTAGTGCACAAATTATGCACAAAATTTCTAGCTACTTATAGTCCAAAACCCTAACCTCACTGGTTTGTCTTAACGGGCGTGTGCGAGCTGGTGACACGTGTCTCCAGCTTACACACATAAAACAACTCATAGTAACGAAGTTGTGGTGGCACAAAAATTAGGACTGAAACGGTTGATTGCACATAATATGCACAAAAATATGGCATGCTTAGAATTTCTCTATGTCGAATGAGGAAGCTGTAGACATGGACACGCACTAGCCCGACCTGAAAAATACTCCCATTTCAAGGGGTATTTCTAAGAAACTGCATCCCCGTCTCACGCACACTACGATAACAGCGCGTCTATTAGATAGAAACATTACGCACACTAGCCTATAAAACCCGGCACGTTGACAATCGCGTAAATGCAGCGGAAGGCTCCATCTAGACATTATATAATCAAAGTATATTTCATACATTCTCTGCACGTTTTAGGTATTCTATACATTGCCTAGGTATTGTATAGAATACCGGATTATACAGATTGCCGGTAACATATACACTATGACCACAGTATAAATATGAGCTAATGCTATGACTATGGCTACGGTGTGAGAAAATCACATCGCAACGGGCGCGGCGGCGCACAGTGGGGCCAAAACTACACCTACATTTGTGATAATAATTAAGCATTTCTTATTTTCTTTGCCAAATATTATTTCTTATGCAAAATATCATAAAATTAAAATTATATAATGGAAAATTTACACATGCAAAACATTGATTTATTAATTTCAAAATGAACTCGAAACTAGAAAGTCGAATCTAGATTAGGCTGTTTAAATATTTCTATTGCATCCTTATGGAACTGGTTTCGTTTCTGAAAGTTACTTAAGAGTCCTATTACATCTAGACTGTGATTTTTGCTTAAAATGGTCAACTTTGGCGCTCTGGATCTCGAAATCAAAAATATATCAACAATTTTGACTTGATGTATAGTGTAGAATGGCTATTGGAATAGTGCGTAGCGGCCTCGCTTTTTGTAAATTTTGCTTAACTTATTAATTAAACCCAAAATTGCAGAGCAAGATTTTCATAAAATGCGCGGAGGCATTTTTTTGAGCTCATCGATTGAACTACTGTTCTAAGCAAATGAAATAAAAAAAATGGAATGTTATCTCTTATATATAGTCGTATAATGCTTAGCGGCCTCAGAATTTTTAGATATCGTTGATTATATATAGAAAAAAAAACTTATTCTAAACCAAAAAACTTCGAAAAACGCTTCAAGTTAACTGTTAATTTCTCCTATCTACGATAATATTATTGATGCAAAATTTATACCAGAATAATTGTTACTTCATGAGGAATAAAGACTATATAATTTTAAATCATGAATTTATTATTCTGTTTCGATAAAAACGATAAATACAACTGCAAAATTACTACAAAATGCGATGCGCCGGCCGTCCGCACTTCAGTACTGCCGTGCGATTCTCTAAGCGACACATAGACGCTGCGCGCATGGCTGTGATCTGCTGTCTCTTTCCAATTCTATGAATATGAAAGAGACAGAGTCATTTGTCAGCGCTGCGGCAGCTGCAGCTATCAAGGCTTTAGCTTAGGGAATCCCACGGCTGCGCGAGCGCTCCTCAGCGTTGGACCTGTGTCGAATTTCTTCGCGCCAATATCGATCGATCGAGGGGCAGTGCATGTATAGTGCGACTACCAAGTTTGATCACATAAGTATAATTTTACAAGTTTTTATTTAGCTTCACCTGTCAGTTTGTCATCAAATCTTGCAAATTAAATATGATCCACTTTCCGGTTACCGATTGAGCTGAAATTTTGCATACATGTGTAAATCGCGTGACAATGCAATATTACGATGACATGGTGCTAATCTGATGATGAAGCTGGAAGGTGGCCATAGAAACTTCACAATGAAACGACACAACCTCATCGAGTTTGGGCTCGTTTGAATTGTCTTGACGAGTAGTTTGTCTTTCAATGGTAACCAGGGTCTGATGATGGAGCTGGAAGGTGGTCATGGGAACTCTGTTATGAAACGGCGCAACTCCATCGAGTTTCGGCTCATTTCATTGGTCTTGCGAGTACTTTGTTTTTAGATGGTTACCAGGGTATGATCTGATGATGGAGCTGGAAGGTGATCATAGGAACTCAGTAAAGAAACGACGCAACCCCATCGAGTCTCGGCTCGTTTGATTCGTCTTGACGAATACTTTAGTGCTAGATGGTAACCAGGGTCTGATGACGAGCTGGAAGATGGCCATAGAAACTCAGTAATTAAACGACATAACCCCATTGAGTATGGGCTCGTTTGATTCGTCTTGACGAGTACTTTAGTGCTAGATGGTAAGCAGGGTCTGATGATGGAGCTGGAAGGTGGTCATAGGAACTCCATAATTAAGCGACATAACCGCGTCAAGTTCGATTTGTATTAATTAATGTGTGAACCGTTTTAATTGATATGTAAAGTTATTAAAATAATACTAAAAAGTTAAACATAAAATTAAAAGAATAAAATACTTTTTTAAAACAAGCTTTTACTATTGTTCTTGTTAATAATAATCTTCTATTAACAGAATGCAAGCACAATATAGCCACTTGTTACGCTCGCCTGCAGTTAACATTGACATGTCTTATCCTGTACGTAAGTTTAGATCCATATTAATAACCGAATTAAAAGATTGCCTGGAGGGGCCACAAACACAAGGTGATTTATACAAAATCGGCTTGTGGTTTCTTTTATAAATCTTGTAGTTCTTAAGTAGTTTGTTTGTGTGAATGATAGTGTGTGCATAGTACGCTTCCTAATAACTCTAATTTAGTTTATGCATGTCGTTGCAACCTCTAATTAAGACAGCGCCTTAGAATGTATACCAATATTTGTTGTTTTATAAATGTACATGGTGTTTGATTTGTTGGTTGTCCTTAAATAAATAAATAGAATTAAAAATTTAAAAATAATAATTTAAACCTGAAAAGAAAAATATCATTATAAAGGGTCTAACAATATAAATAAGCGAACGTTTAAGAGGAGCATCTATACATCACACTGAGCATGCTCACCAAATTTGGTCCAAAACTACAGGCTTGTTACCGAGATAATCAACAAAACATTATCATATATCACCAAAAAATACACCCTTTCCAAACCGTACAGCTGTACTACACTCACACAAAGATAGCCGAATATGCACACTAAACTCGGAGCACACTGAGCTATCTTTTTATTGACGCTTCCGTGCGTGTTAGTAAAGATACAGCATGTTTCATGATGTGCATTATTTTAATTGATTTAGTTTGTCAGAAAACATAACTTTGAAAAATCACTATAACTGAAGCTCATTTTTTGTCATTGTATTCAGAATTAACTAATTAGATACCGCTCTTAAACGTTCGCTTATTGATGACAATGCAACCTATAACTAAAATTAACCATATTCCTCTACGTCACAATAATCCCATATCGTAAGTAGGTACGATAAGACATTTTATTAAACCATAAAACTTAACACCTTACATTTTTTATAAATAGAGTCTGGCTAACGAAAGCTGAACCTCGTAGTAAGTTTATTGATTGCCAACGCTTTGTCTCTATGTGTCTATCTGAGGTGTCATTTCGTATGTCAACCTTTCGTTGGCCAGACTCTAAAAGCGTGTTACATTGTGATTGCAAAAGAAAAATAATGAAGGTGTAGTTATGCTAAAATAATGTTCTTTAATGTTCCATCACAATCTAATGCGCTCTTTTTTAATAAAAAATTTGGTATGTGATAAAAACGCAAAGATTTAATACAAGCTGTAAAGTTTTATGGTTTAATAAAAATGTCTAATAGGTATGTACCTACTTACAATATGGGATTATTGTGACGTAGACGAATATGATAAATTATCGTTAAAGGTTGCAATGTAGGTACCTATGTACTTATATATGTATAATATTTTTTATCTAATCAGGTTTAAATTGTTATTTTTAAATTTTTTATTATTTTTATTAACAAGAACATAATAAAAGCTTATTTTTAAAAGTATTTCTTTCTTTTAATTTTATTTAGTGTTTGTTTTATATGGAATCTAGAAAGCTTACTATCATGTTTAATTATTCTTAATATTAATTTCGTTATGTTCAGCATTGGTCGAAAAAGGTATCAATGTGTAAAGAAGTTAAGATATACATCTACATTAAGAAATGCAAATATAGCAAGGTATTTCTTGCCATTAAGGCATATAGTATTCTAATCCTAACTAATCTTTGGCCTCGTTTGATTCTTACCTCGTTTAACTCGTAATAATGTATCTGAAATAAAAACTCTACCTTTCTATTGCTTTTTCACACTTAAACCATTCGATCGATTTGATTGAAATTTGGCAAATAGGTAGTTCTGTTTTATGGTGTTTTATACTCCCATGTAAATTGTAATTAATTTTATATTAATCTAAGCTATAATTTTTATCTAAACGAAAAACGTCCTTTGCTATAAAGGACTAGGTAAATAAAAAAAATGTTTCTAACAAATATTCACATACTAGACCCATGGCACGCTAAAAATGTGCGGGTATAGCGATAACAAATTACTCCATAGAAATATTAAAAAATATAAACTTGGGAAAAGTATCAAAATCGCTTGGTCGTAGTTTTAACATAGTATTGTGGGTAGACTCGTGACCTTCAATGAGTTGTCGGGCGGGAGGCTTAAAATACCTATTCTCGCAGAGTTGAAATTTGTAATAGGTCTCTTAAATTTGTTACTAATGGGTCAGAAGAAACCAGCATCCTGTTTATTACATCATATAAGGTACCTCTTCTTGAAGTTTTTCTGCTGTAATTTTCTCTAAAATTTTTAAAATCTTCATTTTGCGCTTCCAAAGATTCTTCACTCAAAAGGCCCCATACATTTTGATATAATTTTATAACCGTGGATCAGTATTTTGTGCACAGTAGTGCTCATTGGATAAAACGGATATAACTCAACGAATAAGCGCGCAGTATTTAAATTATAAAGTTTAATTTTCGCTTCATCCCGCTCAAACCCACTTGATGAAACACATAGCATATAAATGCATTTAAATAAAAGACCTTGAAAGTTGAATTCTAGTAAGACGTATAGTGGTTTACTTTGATAGTTTCCGAGAAATCTAAAAATGAATTCAACACAAAATATTTGTACCTATACCTAACCCAGATTTGACGAAGAATTAGTGCCGAATGTGAACTTTGAACACATAATACATGCAACATATAATATTGATATACAACAGAGGGTAGAAAAAAATAAAATTATGTCAACATTGTACATTGTACCTTCAAGTATAAAAACAATAATAATATTTACATAATCCTATTTGATTTCATTGTTTTCTTATCATCACTATGTATGAAGAGGCCCCATAGTGTGGCGCGGCGCACTATGGGGCCAAACGGTTTTAACTGTCTCAAAAATCTATATCGTTTTTATTTCTTGACATTTTGAATTGAAATTTTGTACACGTATTCCTGAATATGTATGCTAATAGAAAAATAAAACATCACCAATGTTAAATAAGTACTTATTTCGTGATAGCTTGTTAAAAATAAAATTACATATTTTTCATACAAAAATAATAAGGTGAATATTTAAATTACTCTTTTTTCTTAGTTTAAGTTTACTTTTGAATTATAAATAATACTATAACTAGTTACATGACATAAAATAAAAATGAAGTATATTTTTCATAAATTACAATACCTATCCTACTCATTAATTGTCATTATTAACAACTCTTTGTCTTCATCAAATAATTCTTTTGCTATTATAAAACTAGGTCTATTTATGTTCGATATAAAAGGACCAGATGTATATAACAAAATGTGCATCACGACTTCATAATTTGTAGCCGACTGGGAACACTTCCGAGCGTGGTGCTTCCTATACTTTTTATAATCCTTGTTCCTTGCTTCTTGAGCATCTTCAGATAATTGACCTAGAGGCAAAACTGCATAATGTTCTATTAGTTTTGCTCCATGTATCAATACTTTGTGCACTGAAGATGGCATATAGTACCAGTTACATTTGCTCACCTATAACTGTGCAGTCTCCAGCGTATATTGACCGAATTTTTCGGCGTAAATAGAAAATCCTGATGACATGGTCTGCAGTATTATGTATAATCTCTTACTTAGCCCTTCATCCACACCCGTAATCTCTGCAGAACATTGATAATTTTGAAAGAATCTCCTTGCCGTATTTCCATCATTGCTGTTACCGGAACCTTGACGTGGTTTATCAATGTGTAAACCAAGCAATTCCCGAAAACGAGCTTGCACGTGTTTCTTTTTATTCTCTTTAATTCTTTTGTTCTCTGGTGTCGATGCAGTCTACTTTTGAAAACCTAAATTATAGGAAATAGGAAGAATTAATTCCATACATCTTATCCATGCGTGTAAGGTATATAGTCCGTATTTAAATGAATTTTCATTTTCAACTCTTGCTTGTACTGTAATGAGATCATTCATTTGTCTCGGGGTTGCACCACAAACCATGCTCGTAGTACTGGATGATGTATGTGTTAACACCTGAGCAACTTTCCCGTCTATCATGGTCATGTATATGACATGAATAAATAGAAAAATGAATTTTTAATTATTTTTGAAATTTTATTTATTTCTATTCATTGACATTTCTGCTTCTATATCAAAATGGCGCAGTAATGACGCAAGTTTTTTTTATTTCCTGGTTTTACTAAATAGTTAAGGAATTAAAAAAAGTGATGAACTCGACATAGGCAGCTGTAGGTAACAACGAAACCTCCAATCGAAATATAAGAAAATGAAAAAAATCCTTATGTTGCTTAAAAATGTATAAAAAATTACACAAAAATATTATTGATAAAAACGTAACGTACTTTTAAACTAGAGATCCTAAGCAATCTAATAATATTTAACATTAATATACTTCCTTTGCAAAACATAAAAGTAACGTAAGTCAAACTTTTATAATGGGCAATTTGGTAGTATGAAAATATCGAAGTGTAATGTTTGCGAGTAATTTTAAATACTTCATAGTTAAAGAAAAAAACTTTTAGCTATTGCTACTGATTGTTCTTTTACCAAAGAATATAACACCATGAAAAAAGCTTTGGAATTACGATATTTGTCAAAACCATTTTTGAGATGGAAAATACCGTTTGGCCCCATAGTGCGGCGGCGCGGCGCCGGCGCTGGTATGGTATTCTTGCACGGTCTGTGCAAACTGCGAGGTGACATGACGTTTTCAAGCTAAATGTGACATTAAAATTTTGTTACTCTCTAATAAACTAGAAAATATATATTTGGAATGCACATACTAAAACACTATCTCATCTTTAAAAAAACCAAATAAGTATACAAAATAAAAGACATCGTACGGTATAACAATTATAACTTTAAAGACAGAACCCTAAATAAATAAAAGCTGGCGAGACGGACTGCAGACTGAACCACAGAATAACTAATAGTACTAGAACCTCATAAAGGCCCCTGTACACAGTGGCGTGTGATGGGCCATGCTTGGCCACTGCCGGCCATCGCCATTGTGTAGACGGGGTAGATGGTGTACAGTGGCGAGCAATTGTCGACAGTGGCGCGCAGTGGCGCGCAATGGCAAAGTTGTCGGTTTTTGGGCACACATCAAAGGAATCGTGGCGTATGTTGGCCGGTGGTATGCATCATGCATAATTTTTCTCTTTGAAGCGATTTTTTGGATCGTAATGAATCGTAGGCGTCTGAATCGATTCTTGGAACGAATCGGGTACCTACGTATTATTCATAATACCTACAACTAAAATACCTACGTTTAAAACAAAATGTTCTGTTTTTTCTACTACTTTTATAATTTTTATTATAATTTTTACTACTACTACCTAGCTATACTTCTAACGATTTTATATTATATTCTCGTAGTAGTATTAGCAGTTACTCCATTAAGTAAGTAAGTACCTATCTACCAACCAAAATTCAATTAAAAAATTTGTTTACGCTCACACCAATTATCTAGCTAGACCAAGATGAGTATTTTTTGAAACTCGTTAATATGGTAAGACATATACATAAAAAATATCCAGACCAGAAATCAGTTTAGAAAAACAGTCTTTCTCTTAATTGACCCGACCGGGAATTGAACCCGGGACCTCAGAGATGGCGCGACGCTAGACCCGACGGCGTGCTAAGCACTTGACCACGGAGGTCGTCAAACTAGTTAGGTGCAGGTACAAGTAAATTGTAATAATATAGGTAAGTACTTAATAATTGTAGGTGACTAGTAGAATTGATATTATAATAGGTACTTAAGACTTAACTAAGTAAATAGGTACCTAATTACCTACGTACGTAGGCATACAGACGCGGGGGGACTTTGTTTTATAATAAGTAGGTAGGTAGGGGGCCGTCCATTAATCAAGTGCGGCTCGAAAGGGGTCCCCCCCTTTCGTTTCGTTTCGGGGTTCGGCAAAAATCACGAAATATCACAAGGGGGGAGGGGGGGGGGGGGGTGTAGAAAAATATCACGTGTATTTATTTTTTAGGCAAACGCGCGATTTCTAAACCGAAAGCGGCGTGTAATGTGATGACTCGCCGTAAAAAAAAACAACCTGCAACCTTTCCTTTCTAAGACATTTTTATCATGGTCCTTAATTTTCTCCAATATAATTAGATTAAACTTTATACCTTTATTTAAAGATAATATTCTTAAAATTAAAAGTAAAAATATCTTTTTAATAAACAAGCTTTTATTTAAGACTGCTAAAAAGAAAAAAAATAAACTTTTACTTACAACATATAACGTCATTACACCATTTATATGATATACTTAAAAGGTTGTCGCGAGAATTAAGTACTCGTATTTTTTTAGATTGAAAATTTTTATACTTAGTTAAAATCA
This sequence comes from Scoparia ambigualis, assembly GCA_963921215.1. Taxonomy (NCBI): domain Eukaryota; kingdom Metazoa; phylum Arthropoda; class Insecta; order Lepidoptera; family Crambidae; genus Scoparia; species Scoparia ambigualis. The sequence goes on from OY992501.1 coordinate 55,676,642, forward strand.
ATCACATCAAGGTATTTAATTTACTTGTTTATTTAAACATAAGTATACCTATAGCACTTAATTAAATAGTTAATTTTGCGACAAACTTTTATATAATATAAATTAAGTAACGACGTTAAATATAAGCTTGTTTTTTAAAAAAGTTTTTTAACTTATAATTTATTTTTTACTTTTTAGTTATCCTTGGACACGTTTTTTATCTGTTCTTCTCACTGAACGTGTAGGTATACATGATTTATTCACGTCCACCAAACCACCACCCATCAAAAACGGTCTACCCATTAAGACGAATTAAACTCGACCCGGTTGTGTCGCTTAATTACTGACTTCCTATGGCCATCTTTCAGCTCCATCAACAGACCCTGGTTACCATCTAGCACTAACGTACCTACTCGTCAAGACGAATCAAACGAGCTGAGACCTGATGGGGTTGCGTCGTTTCTTTACGTAGTTCCTATGACCACCTTCCAGTTCCATCATCAGATCAGACCCTGGTAACCATTTAAAAACAAAGTACTCGTCAAGATGAATGAAACGAGGCGAAACTCGATGGGGTTGCGTTGTTTCATTACAGTTCCTATGGCCACCTTCCAGCTCCATCATCAGACCCTGGTTACCATTGAAAGACAAACTACTCGTCAAGACGATTCAAACGAGCCCAAACTCGATGAGGTTGTGTCGTTTCATTGTGAAGTTCCTATGGCCACCTTCCAGCTCCATCATCAGATCAGCACCATGTCATCATAATATTGCATTGTCACACGATTTACACATGTAAGTATGCAAAATTTCAGCTCAATCGGTTGAAGAAATGTGCTTCAAATTTGAGTTGCAAAATTCCACCCGAACATAGTTAAATAATAGCTTGTAAAAAAGATTTTTGTAGGTACTAAAAAATACACGTGATTTTGGGTGGGGGGGGGGGGGAGGGGTTGACTTAAACCTCACCACATATCACCCAGGGGAAGGGGGGGTTAAAAAATGCTGAAAAAACATCACGTGATTAATGGACGGCCCCTAGGTAGGTACACTAGGTAGGTAGTGATTTCCCTTCTATGATCTTAGGTAGTGATGAATGATGTTAGTGTTATTACGAGTACCTACTTACCTACCTACTTCAAACGTCGAGAGTGATTTAGGTACCTTCATTCATGTTGAAACTGAACTGCAATTATAGAAAAACTGCTTCTGACGAAAGTGGAATCTGACGGACGTTTACAAAATCTATATACTATGTGTAAATCGTGTAATACAGAAAGTAGGTAAGTAATAGAATATTAATATAAAGTAGGCAATTACTTTCTGGATCGCTGGGCAATGAGAAGAAATTTTTATCAGTTTGTTTTTAGTTATTACCACAGCCGTATACACAACAATAATGAAAACCGGGCATGATTACTCGTGCGTGTACTCGTAAGTCGTAGGTAGAGATGGGTTAATAGCCGGATTGTTTGGATTATTAGCGATTGTAATCCATTAATAGCCATTATTAGCTATCCATTGGCTAATAACCCCGCTATTAATAGTTTCATACAATTTCAACAGACGTTCTGTTTACAGTCACAAAAGTTAAGCTTTGCGCAGGTAGAGTAATTGATGGGAGACCATTAAGCGACCTCGGCGAACATTGCTTAACTTTCGCTATCGAAAACCTCGAGATTATATGAACTTACGGTCACCCATCCCTTTGGCGACCTCGGCGAACATTGCTTAACTTTCGCGATCGAAAACCTCGAGATTATATGAACTTACGGTCACCCATCCCTTTGGCGACCTCGGCTAACATTGCTTAACTTTCGCGATCGAAAACCTCTAGATATTATGAACCTACGGTCACCCATCCCTTTGGCGACCTTGGCTAACATTGCTTAACTTTCGCAATCGAAAACCTCGAGATTTTATGAACTGACGGTCACCCATCCCCTTGGCGACCTCGGCGAACATTGCTTAACTTTTGCGATCGAAAACCTCGAGATTTTATGAACCTACGGTCACCCATCCTCTTGGCGACCTCGGCGAACATTACTTAACTTTCACGATCGAAAACTCGAGATTTCTATGTACCTACGAGTGATGTATAGTGTAAAAATAGATAAAATCTTCCATTTATTTGCTTATTGTCGCGATATTTATAATCATTACTGTAACATTAATAGCAGGGTTACCATCCGAAATCAGCTATTAATGGCTATTAACTGCTTTTAATCCATTATTAGCCAAATGATATAAACCGGATTGTGTAGGTCAGTCTGTGCGTGCGGTGCGCAATACAGACGCTCGCTCGCTCGACTCAGCCCTCAGCCGAGGCGACCTCCAGGCCGCCCGCCCATACCCCGCGCGCCGCGCAAGGCCCCCGCGCAGATCCAGAAACCCGCACATAGCAGCGAGCGATTTTACGAGCACACATGCTTAAGTGTCGCTTCTTTTCACGGTAGTGTATATATTCTATGACTAGACGCCACGATTCCCTTTGATGTGTGCCCAAAAACCGACAACTTTCCGATTGCGTGCCATCGCGCGCCACTGCGCGCCACTGTCGACAATTGCTCGCCACTGTACACCATCTACCCCGTCTACACAATGGCGATCATCTCTACTAAGTCTGTGATGGCGATGGCCGGCAGTGGCCAAGCATGGCCCATTCCATCACACGCCACTGTGTGTGTACTGGGATTGAAACTGGATAGTGATGCGATACGTAAGGCACAAACGTATTTTATAAATATATATAATATTATATTATGTACATATCCATTCAAATTCAGATTTTTACATTATGCTTGTTTTATATAACATAAAATACTTAATTAACTTAATTTTATGTAGGTAACTTTAGGATAAGATGAGGCTATTTTTCTTGTTAATCGTACTGGTATCAACGTAACAAATTTTTTTTAGTGTTGATGTCACAGGTAAACTACTGATATATCTTGACAACAAAGTAGGAAGTACATTTTTATGAGGTACACTGTATAATCCTGTATTATGCTATTTTGTTGAAATAAACATTTTTCATTTTCATTTTTTCATTTTCATCAACGGACGGTCCATTACAAAGTTTCTACTTGCATCATGTTTCATTATTTTTGCCTATCAACTTGCTTCGCCTTGTAAAGCGACACTCACGGTCAGTTAAACTGATCAGTTGAATAACTGATCAGTTAAAACAACTGATCAGTTAAAAGAATATTGTAACATATCGCTGATATTTATTTAATTATCAATGATCGATCTTTTTAACAAACAAATGTGCTTGTGAAAATTTCATTGTTACTAGTATCATCATCAGGTAAGTAAAATTTTACGAATCCTTTATTAATATACTATACAGTGATAGATATGGTCGATAGGTACCGATATCACCGATATTAAAATATTATACAGTTTCAGAATCCGATATCAAATATCGATTTAAAGTTTTGAATCGATTCACAAAAAAAGATATATTCCCCACCACTACCAGGCAGCAATGAGCAGTGGGCCAGCATACACCATTGTGTGAACGCGACGTAATCGTGGCCTACAGTTGTCTACAATTAGCGATGGCCGGCAGTGGGCCATCACACGCCACTGTGTACTGGGGACTTAATGTTCTGAGCTTAGAATAATAACGCTATAGAAAGATAGTCTTCATACAAGCGCTCTGTCAAAAATGAAGCACTAAACCGATTCACACACGCGTCGCGTGACGTGCGCGCATGGCCGTGATCTGCTGTCTCTTTCCAATTCTATGAATATGAAAGAGACAGCACTGCGGCAGCCGCTGCTACCGAGGCTTTAACTTAGAGAATCAAAGTTCAAACAAACTGCAGTACGTTTATACTTTGACCTAATTAACTACAAGATACTATGAAATACTGAAAGCTTACCTGTGAAAAGTGATGTTATTACACTTCTTTTGTTTTTCAGATGTGTTGTGACACAATTTAACTGCACAAACCGTCATTTTTTTTTGTTTTCGCGAGACACGTTCGGCGCGCTGTGACATTGAAAACTACGGAGCGGTCCGGCGTTTGGTGCCATTTCTGGCTCCAATTAATGTGCTTCAAAATAGGCGCGCGAACTTGGTTTCTATAGCGTTATTATTCTAAGGTTCTGAGACTAGAACCTCAGAACTATATTATAGAGTGTTCTGAGACTAGAACGCAGCCCAACCTGTCATAATGTGACATTGACATTATTTATTTGACTACGTAGGGTAGAAGTACTAGTATTCGGCCACTTAAGCGACTTGTTAACTAAAGCTTTAATTTTTGTTAAGAATTGAAATTGAAATTAGTGTACATCACACCAAAAAATTACTGGTAATTTACAAATAATCTATAAACACAAAAGTAGCAAAAACACCGATTATCGGCCATTTTAATCAGTTATCGACCACCAGTTTACCCGTTATCGGCCGCATATTTCACAGGACAAAATTGAACCTTGTTATAAGCTCAAAGGGTTGATATTCTTATGTTTATTCTAACACACGCATATCCAAACTAAACGCTGAAAATACAGTTCTGAAAAAGACATCTCTTTTCTGTAAGGTCTGAAAAAAGCTAAAATTAATTTAATACAATAAATAAAGAAATAATAAAGTAAAGTAAAAAGAGTAAATAAAGAATTACGAATATTCATTTATTTTATAATCCCTTTAAGGTAAGTATTTATATGATCGACTTGATTATTGATTAATATTATTCATGATTAATATTTCATTTCATTTCAACAATAATCATTCTTAAAATTAAAAAAACAAAGATAAACACAATTTTTTTTTTATTGTGGCACGCCATAATGGCTTCACTCTGCCTGATGAAAAGCAGCCAGTGAAGCCCAAGAAGTGAAAGCATTCATCACAGCGCTACCACGCTATGCCGAACGCTCACACTATGGCGGCCTGCAGAAATGCTTTTTCACGCCCCGCTTAAATAACCCGGGAGAGAAAGAGGAAGGAAACACGTGTGCGGGAAGCGCATTCCACATACGGGCAGTTCGGCAAAAGAACGATTGTTCAAACTTTTTGGTACGTGTCTTGATGGTCAGCACGGTTATCGGGTGGCTTCTAATACCTGCACGCGTCGATCTGGAAAGGAAAGGAGAGGGAGGGATTAGGTCAAAGAGCTCCTCAGAGCATTCTTCGTGGTAAAGGCGGTAGAAAGCACTAAGGGAAGCAATGTCCCTACGTAGCTGTAACGGCTCCAGACTGGTCGTAACGTCATCGTTACCGATAATACGGACAGCACGTCTTTGCAACCTGTCAAGAGCTTCGAGCAAGTACTTGGCGGATCCGTCCCAAAGATGAGAACAATACTCCACGCAGGAGCGCACCTGAGTCTTATACAAAAGACAACGTTGCTCCGGCGTGAAGAACCGCTTCACCTTGTTCAGGATTCCGAGTTTACGTGAGGCTGTGGTTATAATGCTCTCAATATAGCTCTTCGGGTTGAGGTCGCTGTGTATGTCCATACCTAAGAGACTGAGACCAGTCTGGATGGGTAATAGGTTGCTCTGGAAGGAGGGTTGGGGGAGAAATGCGGACTTTTTAGCAGTGACAGCGCAGACCTGTGTTTTTTTTGGCATTGAACTGGACCAGGTTATCAGAGCCCCATTTATAAATGCGGTCTAACTCCTCGTCCAGCTCAATGACAATCTTCCGTCTCGACTCCACTACATCGGCCTGCTTTGCCGCAGGGTGACCCAAATAACGCCGATGTACTGTACTGTCGTCTGCATAGCAATGAATGTTACCCAAGGATAACATATCATTGAATTGCAGAAGGAACAGCGTGGGCGATATTATAGAACCCTGCGGCACTCCGGCGTTCACCTGCATAAACTGCGAGGCACTGCTTTCGCAGAGTACGCAAATGCTGCGCCAGTGTTGTTCCTGACAAATTTAGGGTTTCCGTATTCTAAATCTAAAATTGCCGTATTTTTAAGGATTTCTTCGAAAATTGCCGTATTGTACAAACAGTTTCAATAGAAGGTTTAAATAAAAAAAATACAAGTAGGTATAGTTTAGATGTATAGTACTATGCGTGTACTACTTGTAAACTATTCATTTTATTCTTCACCATTTAGGTTTTGAATAGTTTCTAGTACTTCTGATTCTGTCGTCGTAGTTCGTACTGTTATTATCTTTCATTTTACGAATAATTTCGTTTGCCACTTGAAGTTGTGTAGGTACAATTACCGTGATCACGGGTTGCTTGTCTGGCAAGAAGGTTCCATTGATTAAGGTTAATTTATTTTGAAGTCTCGTATCCATATTATTTACTTCACTAAAGATACGTTCGCAGCCTGCGTTCGAGTGTGGCAAACATAATACATCCCCTTGAGGATCGTAAAACTAGATACATTAAAAAATCAATTGTTTCGCGACCGCCGGCGGTCTTATAATCCTTGACCTTTTACAGCAAAAGATGCCATAATGTTTTTAGTTCTACGTAGTACTACGTAGTTAGTACCATCACGGAATTTAATCCAAAACTCATAGGTTTTCACTGAGCTAATTTCATATACAGCGTGTTTCTTGTAAGGTGTCAAGCCGATGTATGGTGATAGGGAACTACCATACCTATCCATTGACCCCCATGTATGTTCTACGATTTTTGGTAGTTTACGAGTTATAATTTTTTTTCGTTATGTTATGATTCAACGACGAGACGGCTCTAAAAAATTATATCTTTTTTTTGGGTCAACTTTTCTATGATGTTTTTTTTTTAGAAACCATGCCTATTGATTGCACTTTTATGAGTAAAAAAATCTCCTTCCTAACTTTAACCTATAGTACTAAAATTTAGATCCTAACTTTAAAAATTGGCTTAATCAGAACAGAATGGAATTTTCAATTTCGATAAAAAAAAATTTAAAACATTTTCCATAGTTTCTGACTAGTCTCAAAAACTGCCCAACCAAATATGCTTTTATACTAATACAAAAAAGATGTACTAAATGGAACTTTTTTTGCTGAAATCGGTCGTTGAACGTGGTAGATCGGAAATTGTGTAATTTTCATTCATACTAATATTATAACGAGGAAAGATTCGATTGTTTGTTTGTATTGAATAGGGTCCGAAACTACTATACCGATTTAAATAATCCTTTCACCGTTGGGAAGCTACACTATCTCCGGGTGACATAGGCTACAATATATTTTCAAAAAAATTAGGGATCCTTACTAAAACTTAAATAAATTCCTTACATCGTGTGCGCTACGAAAACTATTGATGATAGAACAAATGCGATTTAGGCGTCGTCACTGGGGTACGCGAGGAGAGTCATTTTGAAAATTCATCACGAGGTCCACGCGAACGTAGTCGTCGGCGGTCTGCTAGTATTTTATAATTTCTTAGTATCTTTGCATATTCTTGTCTATCAGGAGATTAATTATCCCTTTACGTTTAAGAAGAACTCAGTTGATACTAATTACATACATTTCATACCTACTACTATCCTCAAAATTACCATTAATAATGAGAGAGCCAAAATAAAACTCAAAATGCTATAAAAATTTAATACGTTCAATATGCCGGCCACCAAATCTATATGCACATCGGCACCGCCGCAAAAATGTTTTTCTTAAATTTTTGCGGCGGTGCGATTTTTGAGTTTTATTTTGGCCCACTCATTATTAATGGTAGTTTTTTATATTTAAACTCAAAAGGCGGCAGCGCCGTGACGACGCCTACATCGCATTTGTTCTATCATCAATAGTTTTCGTAGCGCACACGATGTAAGGAATTTATTAGGGTTTTAGTAAGGATCCCTAAATTTTTTGGAAATATATAGTAACCTATGTCACCTGAAGATAGTGTAGCTTCCCAACGGTAAAATAATTTTTAAATCAGTCTAGTAGTTTCGGAGCCTATTCAATACAAACAAACAATCGAATCTTTCCTCTTTATAATATAAGTATAGATGAAAATTACACAATTTCAGATCTACCACGTTCAACGACCGATTTCAGCAAAAAAAGTCCCATTTAGTACATCTTTTTTGTATTAGTATAAAAGCATATTTGGTTGGGCAGTTTTTAAGACTAGTCAGAATCTATGGGAAATCTTTTTTAATTTTTTTTATCTAAGTTGAAAATTCCATTCTGTTCTGATTAACCCAATTTTTAAAGTTAGGATCTAAATTTTATTACTATAGGTTGAAGTTAGGAAAGAGATTCTTTTACTCATAAAAGTGCAATCAATCAATTAATGTTTTAAAAATAAAACATCATAGAAAAGTCGACCCAAAAAAAAGATATAATTTTTTTAGAGCCGTCTCGTAGTTGAATCATAAAATAACGCAAAAAAAATTATAACTCGAAAACTACAAAAAATCGTAGAACATACATGGGGGTCCAATGGATAGGTATGGTAGTTCCCTATCACCATACATCGGCTTGACACCTTACAAGAAACACGCTGTAGTGGGAAGTAATTTATTTACCACTGGTAGCGTTTTTCTTTCATCCGTATATTGCCGTATATTTTAATACGGTAATGAAATAGCTGCCATATACCGTATTTTTGATGGCAAAGATGCCTGAATGCCGTATATTACGGCAATTGCCGTATCAAGAACAACGCTGTGCTGCGCTCATGCAGGAACCCGGCGACCCAATCGCATAGGCGAGGTGGCAAGCCGTATGACGAAAGCTTGGAGAGAAGCGAACGATGCCAAACTCGATCGAAAGCCTTGGAGATGTCCAGGCTAACAGCCAGTGCTTCTCCGTGCTTGTCCATTGCTTCACCCCACAGGTGTGTTATGAACGCCAGGAGATCACCCGTTGATTGTTTCGGTCTGAACCCGTATTGTCGATCATGAATCAGGGAGTGATCTTCTAGGCAGCGAATGAGTTGCCTGTTTATGATTCGCTCAAAAACCTTGCAAAGGACAGAGGTGACAGCAATAGGTCGATAGTTGGCTGGGTCGGACCTATCCCCTTTTTTGGGGACCGGCTGGACGTTCGCCTTTCTCCAAGCCTCCGGCACAATTCCAGTAGAGTACGAGAGGTGGTATAGGCGTGTCAGTACTGGAGACAACTCGGGAGCACATTTTTTAAGGACGACTGCCGGTATACCGTCAGGACCGCCAGCCTTCCGCACATCAAGTGACTGCAGCGCGGCACGGACGTCACGTTGTCTGATTTGGACGTCAGGCATTGAGGAACCACAGTGAGGGATGGTAGGTGGTTCCGCGCCGCAGTCATCGACACGCGAATTCGCCGCAAAGAGCTTCGCTAAGAGGTTAGCCTTGTCTAGCGGCCGATGGGCCAACGAGCCATCAGGGTACCGCAGTGGTGGCAGAGAAGACGCGCAAAAGTTAGCTTGCACCGCTTTGGCCAGTCGCCAATAACTTCGGCTACCCGTTGGGTGCGACAACAACTCTTGGCCAATGCGAGCAACGCGCTGGGCATTCGCTCTCGAGAGAGCTCTCTTGCAGACTTTGGTAGCCTTGTTGAAGACTACCTAGAGCATGGATGCACAGACTTATTAAGACTAGGGGCCACTCGGGCAAATTATGAACTGATGGTGGGCCACCAGAAGTATAGGTAATTAAAGACAATGAAAAATTGATAATAATGTATTCAAATTGAAAAAGAATTTATTAATTTGAAGCGTGGCACTGCATAGTGCTTACAATCTTTTTTATATTTGGCTCAAATTTACTTGTAGCAACACGTAAAACTGCTTCCAAACTTTCATTTGCAAGGCGGTTTCGATTTTTTGTTTTATTATTATTTAGGATTGAAAAGGTTTGTTCACATATATAGGTAGAACCAAATAAGCTTGCACATTTCAGAGCGTTTATGCGCAACTCTTTGTACGTATTTTTATCAATGCAGCGGTAAAAGTTCAGCAAGTCTCCTTCGTTGAATTTGTTGCGTAAATCTTGGTCGTTCTGAATGTCGATAATTTCTAACTGCATTAACTCTGGCGCATTTTCAACTGAAATCGTGAAAGGATTGCTAAATATGTCCAACAGAGGTTTCACTGTTTTAAACTCCGAAAATCTGTCTTGAAAAGATTGAATCAAAATATCTAGCTTTTTTACATAACTGAAATTAATAGCAGTTTTTTTGAATTTTTCAGCCATTTTCTTATAATTCGGAAAATGATTGTAATTTCCAGAATTCAATTGCGATCTGAAAAGTGTCAGCTTGCATTGAAAGGATGATACATGTGCGTAGAGCTGGGATATCAGTTGATTTTTGCCTTGAAGCCGTGTGTTCAAGACATTCAAATGATTTGTAATGTCAACTAAAAAAGCCAAATCACACAACCAATCAGGACTTTTAAGTTCCGGGACGTCCCTTTGCTTTTCCGCCAGAAAAATATCAATTTCTTCTATTAAATTTAAAAATCGTTCCAGTGTCAATCCACGACTTAGCCACCTTACTTCTGTATAATACAGTAAATCTCCATGTTCGCATTCAATGTCATCAAGGAATTGTTTGAATTGCCTGTGATTGAGTCCTCGTGATTTTATGAAATTCACAGTCGAAACTACCACTTTCATGACATTTTCAAATTCAATTTTTTTAGAACAGAGGGCTTCTTGGTGTATAATGCAGTGAAACTGCATGAGATCTTCAGCTTTTAAGTTTTTTTCTTGCAAATGCTTTTTCAACAAAGTAACTAGCCCAGAATTGACACCAATCATCGAAGGAGCACCGTCAGTCGAAACTCCCGATAATTTCGATAAGTCCAAATCAGTTTTTGAACACTCGTCCAAAAGTACATTGGGTATATCAACTCCTCTGGTTTGACCTTTCAATGAACACATTCCTAATAACTCTTCGAAGACTTCAAAATCTTGAGTAACACCTCGTATGAATATAAGAAGTTGAGCTGTGGAACTAATATCAGTGGATTCGTCGAGTGCTAATGAAAAAAAATCAATTATCTTAGTTTTTTCATTTAATTGTTCCGCAATATTATCTGACAAAGACATAATTCGTCTTTGGATGGTCATACGATTCAGTTGAATTTTCTCAAACTTTTTTGCTGCTTCTGGACACATTTTCTTAGCGGCAATTTCTATGCATTCTTTTACAAAATCCCCATCATTGAAGGGGCGACTCCGCTTTGCTATCATTCGAGAAATTTCATAACTAACTTCTGTAGCTGTTTCTGTATCTTGAATGGGTTTTGTAAACATAGCTTGTTGACCAATAAGCTCCCGTTTTAAAGACAAAACTTTTTGCTTTCTTAATTCGCCTGTAAACTTCGTAAAAGTAGGATGCTGCGTTTCATAGTGCCTTTTTACATTATATTCCTTTGCAATCGCAACAGAATTCTTGCAAATTAAACAAACGACTTTGTTATGCGACCATACAAAAAAGTATTTCTCAGTCCAAATTTCTTGAAACTGCCGATTTTCATCTTTAACCTTACGTTTTTTACTAGTTCCTGGCATGTCCATGTTGCGTTTTAATGCTGACTAGGATTACCACAGCACCTAAAACCAATTCCAATTACAGTTCCTAATTAATTACCAAAAATAATTGATAAAATATGTAGATAAAATTAATAACAGTTTTACTTACGATTTCACAACACAATTATACACGGCACTTGACGGGAAATCTACGTTGAATGTGGATCAAAATATATTATAATTATGACACCGGCTAGTCGAGTTAAAATCTACACTAGAACTAACGACACTTTACTCAAATTAAAACCGAACTGTCGGTCGCTGCGGTTAGCGTGGCTTTTATACCACGCGCATAGAGTCGAAAACTGTCTGGAGAAATCTCGAAACCGACTCTGGAAGCTTCGTGTATCTACCTACGCGAGCTATCGGGAATTTGGGACTATTGCTATCTCGCTCGCTCGAACAGTATAACGCGGCGCGCTTCCTCAAGAAAACGAATTTAACCGAGATCAGCACGAACATTACCGACCGCTGTTACCGACGCATGCACGGCGCACCGATAAGATTGATAGAGCGCGCGCGCGAGATTCAAATTACTTTTCGAACATTTGTTATTGGTTTTATTCTGGAATAGAACTCAATATTTTCGAATGTACGAGAGTATTATTTTTGCTGTCGGCGGGCCACCAGTATTCGACCGGCGGGCCGCATGCGGCCCGCGGGCCGTAGTCTGTGCATCCCTGACCTAGAGGGAAGAGATGTTACGATCGTTGAGCGTGCGAGCCTTGGTCCAAGCGCGATACGCCGCCTGTTTAAGTTCAACAGCTTGGGCGCATTCGCGATTGAACCAAGAGCGCGCCTTACTTCCGCCGACGACATCAGTGTAGGGAATGTAATATTCCATACCCAACATGACCTCGTCAGCGACAGCAGAGGCACTCTCCGATGGGTCCCTACCCACAAAGCAGCGCTGGCCCCACGGGATGGACGCAAAATAGTCGCGCATACCATCCCAATCTGCCGACGATAAACGCCGTTTAGACTCCACTGAGGGAGAGCTTTTACGGCGCAGTACGGTGGCACCAACCAGGCAATGGTCAGAAGTGCCCAACAGAGCACTTATCGACACTCTGTACCCGGCTGGTCGACTCGTCACCACTAAGTCTAGCAGGGAAGGCGCTTGACCCGATATATCTGGAATCCTGGTGGGCTGCAGAACCAGTTGAGTCAGATCATGCGTGAGAGCGAATGCGTGGGCAGTTCGGCCTGCGTGATCTGTTTTGGAAGAGCCTAACCAGGTCTCATGGTAGGCATTAAAATCTCCCAAAAGTACCACATCGGCAGACGGAAACCGATCCTGTACGTCGTCAACTGCTTGGCTCAGGTAATCGGTATAAAAATAGCCGAGTTGTCTCGTGGTATTAAAATTATCATTTTAATTAAATCTTAATTAAAATGATATATTTTTACATCCGATAACAGAATCAACAAAAAGCTTTATTGTTATGAGCTTTTTCTTTTAGCTTTTTCACATAAAAAATCAAACGAAACATGAACGTTTTGTAACAAAAATAACACAATTATTATTTATTAAAATCAGGCAGTATAAGTCTTCAAAACTTCTTCTCTAACATTTTGGGCCATTTGACATAACTCACATTAATATTTTGTGTAAGCTGCCTCATTGTAAGATACATCTCTTAGTTTTTTGTGCATTTGAGGTGATACCATCGAATGCATTGGTCACAGCTAATATTATTTTCTCCTTCTTCCTCAGTATCACTAATGAGGTCAAGATTACAGGAACCAAATTTAATATGTGATTGAGTTTCCTGTATTTTTCTTTTCTTTGCCTTCGCAGTTTTCATCGCAGGACATTAAAGACAGCGTTTCTTCCTGCATTTTTCTTTTCTTTGCCTTCGCAGTTTTCATCGCAGGACATTAAAGACAGCGTTTCTTAAAGCTTCCTCGGTATAACCGAATCATCTGAAAGGACCTTTAAATTTTCTTTACAGCGACAGAACACTAGCATCAAACCATATTTTTCACAATGACGGGTTAAAAATCATTAGTGATTTAGCATTTGAGTTATTAATACTTAAACTTTCAGCTATATTTTTTCACACGCAAATTAACAAAAACAAAATGGAATTAAAAAATAATAATTAGCTGTCGTCCCAAGCCCAACCCGGTTAAAAACAGGTTAATGTTATCAATTATCGGCCGTGTATATTCGACGGCCGGAAACCAATTTAATTTCTACTAGTGATTGGCCATATTATATTTCCTACGGCCGTAAACAGGTTTTAGTTTTACTAGCTATCGGCCGTCTTTATTACCTATGGCCGAAAAACGGTTTGAATTTGACTATTTGTCGGCCGTTAAATATTTAGTATTTCAGGAGGTCATATCTTTAAAAGTATAACACTTACTGGCGGCCGGACACTAGTAGATAACAGTTTCATAAAAATCTAGTTCTTAATAAATACCGTAACTTTTATGTTGATAAGTTTAAGTTTATCGAAATGAACGCAAAGAAAAAAGGCACACAAAAAACTAGTTTGCGGCCCCCCGGCCGAAAGCTGAATTTTGCAGTAAATCGTTAACGTGTTTACCGGCCACCAGTAATATTTCAAATAATTAAAGTTTGATGAATTTTAGCACTTGCATATTAAAATTTAACATGTTACTGAAGCACAAACCAAACTAATCACCAGTTAGTTGACAGTAACACTTGAAAAACTTACCTTAGAAATCAGTCCATTCACTATTTTTTTCGTAAAATTAAGCACACGTCCGCACAGCAAATTTTAAAATGGCAACTGACGGCACAATTGTCAGTCGTCGAGTTATTTCTCCCAGTGAATAAATGGCAAAGTTCAGACATATCGAATGACGCGCAATTTGAAAAAGTAAGTTCCATAATACTGCTATTATTCAAAATAATGTGCGAAGTGGCCGGAAAGAGGTAGTGTCCGGCGAACCGGTACTTTTACCCTACTTACCGTACGTCCGCCGTACGGTACGTGTAGCTTCGATTACGTATAAAAACGTACGAAGTTAAAAAGACGAAGTGGATCTGATTTGTCAAAACAATTCCGTTTCAAAATCAGCCTCCGACTTCAGACTTCAAAATCTGAGGAACACTGAGGAACTGGCTATCTTATTCAAACTATCGGAACACAACAATGCTATAAACATCGTTGTTATGGCGACAGACTTAGATAAGATGGTGGTAGCTAGCCAGGCGGACTTAACAGCCCTACCACCAACCAAACCGAGCACACAAAGATGTACCCCCCGCTGGGAATCGAACCCGGGACCTCTGGGTCTGAAACCGGTGGCTTAGCCACTAGACCACAGAGGCGGTTACCCTTCATTGCCCCTCCGGGAAACTCGCATTCTGGGAACGGCGAAATATTAGTTTATAGTAACTATTAGATCTAGCTGACCGACACCGAACAGATGCGTAGTTACCTATTTTAATCTGTGGTAGTAGGGAGGGGGTGGCATCAATGGGCCAGGAAAAATTTGGAGGGCCATATTTCTGCATCCCTATACACGACAGAAATGTTATGTGTGTCAACGGTATGGAAATTTAACTGACTATCTAATGGCGTACTCAGATTTGTTCCAAAATCATACTGAAATGAGCCAATAGCATTTTTTTAAATGTGAGAAATGGCTCATTGTCTACACCCAGCGGCACACAATGGGCATGGGGGGTGGTGGTACACAATGGTTTGGGGGGCACACAATTTCCGGTTCCGGCTGTCAAACTAGTAGCTGCTTCGTATAGTGGCTCCGTTTAAATAAATAAATAAACGTGACTAAAGTGAGAAAATAACAGCAAAACACGAAGATGATCATCCAAAAACTGTGAGCAAGTGATATTGGGATACTTGTGGAATACCAAGTATGTATTGTGAATAAGATTATTCTCATGTGTTTGGAGGTTGAAATTGTGTAATATTGCCAACATAAAGATAGTAAACCACGACACAATAGAACATCATCGATCTATCTGTCAATCGAGTATTGTTCTAGTAGGCTGACGCAAAGGAATCTGGCCCATACTGCCATTGAGTTAAATAATAGGCTGAATATAATAATATAACAGTACAATAATGTCTTTAAAGTCAAAGCCTACTGCAGCTCCAGGCTTAGGAAACTGTTCAGGATGTACAAAACTGTTACCCAAAAAAGAGTTTTTGCGCTGTTCCACATGCAAAGCAGCATTTGATTTAGAGTGTGCAAGTGTAGACACCAAACGCTTCTATTCATTCTATGCGGCGGGAACAGAACGTTTGTGGATATGTCCGGAATGTACGAGCAGGAAACCTAAGAAAGATAATACTAATACACCGGTCCACCATCTTGTACCACCTGGTTTGAAAAGCAATAGAATCAGTCCAAATGGTGATAATGTAAACATTACGCATCGAAATAAATCAAAATCAAGTGTTGTTCCTATGGATAAAGTCAAAGTCAAAATATATTTATTCAATAAACTCAATTAATAAGTACTTTGAATCGTTCAAATCTTTTTTAACCTACCACCCATTCAGGACATAATTTTTTAACTGTGGCAAAGAATGGGCGCAAGAAACCACAGCGCACAAAAGCAACGACATTTACAAACAAAAAAAAGAGTATGTCGTTACCAGGTCAATACAAAATATGAATTTAAAAATAAAAAAAAATGATGCAATACGAAATTACAATACATACAATGTAGTATCAATTAAATAAAGACAATTAGAAATAGCTGTTGGAGTGCTTGGAGCATTTCAGATCCAAGCTGTTTTGTCTTCTGTGTAATCTGACACTTTATAATAAGCTTTTTATAAAGCTTTTCTTTGATTTTGATTTTAAATTTATTAAGATCTAATTTCTGAATATCATTTGGTACTTTGTTGTAAAATCTTACACACAGACCCCTAAAAGATTTATTTATTTTATGGAGCCTAGTATAAGGTACTGCTAATTTGTTCTTACTTCTAGTGTTTACATTGTGAATATCACTGTTTTTTGAAAACATTCCAGTATTTTTATGAACATAAATTAAATTTTCATAAATGTATTGTGATGCAACTGTCATTATATTTATATTCTTAAATCTCTCTCTGAGAGAGTCGCCAGCCTTTAGGTTATATATTGCTCGAATAGCCCTCTTCTGAAGCACAAAGATAGTTTGAATGTCGGCAGCATTTCCCCACAGTAAAATGCCGTACGACATTACACTATGAAAGTAACTGAAATAAACTAATCTGGATGTATCAACGTCAGTTAACTGACGGATCTTCATTACTGCATAAGCCGCAGAGCTAAGTCTATTCGACAATTTAGCTATATGTGGGCCCCACTGAAGCTTGGCATCTAACGTGATGCCTAGAAACACAGTGGTGTCCACAGGGCTCACATTCTTATCTTTAATTTGTACACTAGTTGTTACTTGCTTAACATTAGGCAATACAAATCTTACACATTTGGTTTTTCCCTCGTTTAATAGCAAGTTATTTACACTAAACCAGTGAACAATCTTTGAGATCGCATTATTCACATCGTCATAATTTGGGTGTCGTCGTTTCACTTTGAATAAAAGTGAAGTATCATCAGCAAACAATACTATCTCATGACTGTTCTTTACAAAATAAGGTAAGTCATTAATATAAACCAAAAACAAGAATGGACCTAGTATTGAACCCTGCGGAACTCCCATTGTAACCACTGATCCCGGAGATCTTTTACCGTTAATGTCGACCTTCTGAATAATGTTACTGAAGTATGAGATTAGAAGGCTCAAAGAAGCATCCCTAATTCCATAGTGGTTAAGCTTCCTGACCAAAGTTTCATGTAAAACACAATCGAAAGCCTTGGATAAATCACAAAATACCCCTAGGGCATCCTGTGATTCCTCCCAGGTATCAAATATTTGGATTAAAAGCTCAACACCGGCGTCAGTTGTTGAGCGACCCCTAGTAAAACCATACTGTTTACAATGTAAAAGTTTATTTCTATGAAAATGAATTTGAATTTGGTCTAGCATCAACTTTTCAAAAATTTTACTAAATGTGGGTAGCACAGAAATAGGTCTAAAATTAGAGGGGTCAGAAGTGCTACCTGATTTAAACAATGGAATTAATTTGCTATGTTTCATTAGGTCAGGAAAAACACCACAGTCAATGCATTCGTTAAATATGCAAGCTAAAACTGGAGCTATTGTCATAATTACTGATTTGGCGACATCCACGGAATTACCCCACAGATCAGCAGTTTTCTTTTTATTGAGAGTGTTAAATGTTTTTAATATATCTATAACACAAATTTTTTGAAAACTGAAATTACTTTCACAATCTTTAACATTCTCCTTCAAAACAGATTCAGCTACAGTGGGGGAGGAAATCAAGGCTTTTGTAGTTGAAACTGGAAAGAGGAGGAGAATAAAGAGGAGTTATCAGATGACGAGGTTGAGGACTCAGGGAATAACTTTAAGATATTGCTAAACGAAATGCGGGCAGTCCGGCAGGATATCAGCACAATGCGTGAGACTTTAGCAAATCTTCATGCTTCAATTATGGAACAGAATACGCGCATTGTAAGTCTGGAAGCAAGAGTTAATAGCATGGAAACTGAAATGAATGCAATTAAGAGCTCAGATGTTAAGTTGTTGCAGGAAACAATTATTCAACTAAAGTTTGATATACAGGACCGCGACCAACAAATGTTGATGAATGATGTTGAGATTTCCAATTTTCCTGAAAATGTAAATGAAAATCCCACGCACGCTTTCCTTGCGGTGGCTAAAAAGTTAGGTCTAAATCTGGAGGAGCGCGACATTGTTAACGTGGAACGTGCTGGGCCAGTCCGGGGTGCCGTGGGGGGTGGCTCGCCACCGAAGCCGCGGCCGCTGGTCGCGCGTCTGGCGCGTCGTTCTACTCGAGATGCCCTGCTGCAGGCCGCGCGCGTTCGCCGCCGCGTTTCTACGGAAGGCATGGGGATGCACGGTGCTGCGAGTCCGTTCTACATCAACGAACGACTTACAAAAGTTAATCGTCAGCTGTTCCAGAGGACGAGGGAAGCCGCAAAGCGTCACAATTGGAAATACACCTGGACACGTGATGGAAAAATATCCGCACGGCGAGGACAGGGTGAGACAGTCTTTCGGTTGCGAATGGATGTAGATATTGCTAGGGTTTTTGGTGCCGACACTGTTGGTCCTACCGTTGTTGGCACAAAGTGAACATGCCGCAGTGGTAATTTTGGCTGCAGTTGTTTGTTCCTATGTGGACACCTATTTCTATAACTTACTTTATATGTTACTAAACTGTTTGATTGTTTGGTGCTTTTGTCTTTATTTAATATTTACATCTGGTTATAATAAACAATTTCAGTGGTTGCATTTCGCTACTTCTGTTATTGTTGATTTTTTACGGGTCTTGTATAAAAGAATGTTAATTGTTAGGATAGTTGAAGATAGGTATATTGTTAAAGTTGTTACTCTTAAATTACTTTATTTACTGCAGAACTATCTATGTGTTTGGTTATTTTGTTTTTGTTTAATGTGTACATGTAGATACCAGAAGGGTTTTCAGATATTTGTTTGTTTTTTGAGAATCTCTAATAAAAGAATGTTAAGGCACAACAAGATTGTAGTAAATAGTTATATCGCTAAAGTTGTTCGTGTAAAATTACCTCATTTTTTACACTGGCTATGTGGTGGGCTGTTTTGTTTTTGTTTAATGTTTACATTTGTATACATTATGGTGTTTCACATATTATTTGTTTGTTTTTTAAGAGTCTCTAATAAAGGAACGTTTATTGATAAGGTTGTTAAAAAAGTTACACTGCTAGAGTTATTACATTACTTTATTTTGTGATAAACTGTCAATGTGTTGGGTTATTCTGTTTTTACTTAATGTCTACATTAAGATACAAGAAGGAGTTACAGATATTAATTTATTGTTTTTTAAGACTTTCTAAAGAAAGTATGTTTACTGAGAAGAGTTTTTCAAAAACTTACATTCCTAAAGCTATTACTGATAAATTGCTTTATTTTTGGTTAAACTGTCTGTGTGTGTGGCTATTTTATTTTTACTTAATGTTTACAATAAAATACAAGAAGGGGTTTAAGATACATTTTTTTTGTTTTTTAAGCCTTTCTAGTGATAGAATGTTTATTGAGAAGACTATTATAATTAGTTACATTGCTAAAGTTACTACCGTTAAATTGGTTTATTTTTGGTTAAATTGTCTGTGTGTTTGGTTATTTTGTTTTCGCGTAATGCTTACATTCAGATACCAGAGGTGGTTACAGCTGATATTTGTTTGTCTTTCAAGAGTCTTTAATGAAAGAATGTTAATTGAACATTTCCTAATCCTGTTAATTATGAAATGTTTGTTGGAAAAAACTATGGTTATGTACTATGATTTGATAAGTTTGTATCACTTAAATAAAGTGTCTTTGGTGGGACTTGTGTTTGGCAACTGCTTACCTATCTTTAGAGTGATGGTATATTATTGGATAAATAGTGTGCATAAGGTTATCCCTAATAAACCGACATTCAATGACTGCGTTTTTAAGTGTGAATTACAATATATATTTTATGTTGTCCGATATGGATGTGTATATAATCTAGACTTACGCCATATAACTATTCTAAGGAAACATCTTAATAATTGCAAGTATATTTATATATTGCACACATTTATTTTGCGTTTTGTAATTCATAAAAGGTTATCGCTGGGACTTCTTAATCCCGGCTCGTTAGGTACCCGTCACGACGAGTTTTTGGTAGCCATGGAACGACATGATGTGGACATAATGGCAATTAATGAGACATGGCTCAGGGTCGGCGAGGAGAGGCGAGCACCTGCTGTGCCTGGCTACAGACTGCTGCACAAGCCTCGTCCTGCGGCAATACGATCACGCGGAGGGGGCGTAGGCTTCTATCTTAAAAGAGGACTCCGTGCCCGCGTCCTTGATCATCCAGTCTGTCCCTCCGTAGAGCAGATGTGGCTCGGTGTCAGGCTGAACGGTGTTAAAGTTGCAATAGGTACTGTGTACCGACCGCCCTGGCTTTGTGTAGATACGGTCTTGGATGCTATGGCGGAGTCAATGGCAAGTTTCTCTTCATTCAACCAAATTATTGTAGCGGGAGATTTTAACATTGATATGCTACGAGCTCATGAATCGAATACGATAAAGTTTTTGGATTTCATTAGGAGTGTAAATCTGGAGCAATATGTAACAGAGCCAACGCATTTCACCGATCACTCAGAAACGCTTTTGGATCTGGTTTGCAGTACCATCAGAGTCACCAAGTTAACTGTGGACTATGTACCTGATCTTAGTGCTCATGCACTCATTTCTTATGAAGTGAATGTAAGGAAACCTAGGACAGAACCTCGCTGGATTGCCTACAGACCGTTGAAGGACATAGATATGGATTTGTTTAATGTACATGTAAATAATATAACCTGGGAACGACTTATTTGCGACAGCGTAAACGACTCTGTCAATGCATTTAACGCTCAAATTAAGGAGTTGTTTGATCTTCATGCACCATTAAAAAAGATTTATTTGCGAAAGCAACGTTATCCATGGATAACAGAAACCATTAGAGACATGATGACTTTGAGGGATAGAGCTCAGACTAAGAGTCGTCAAACAAAGCTTGAAAGTGATCATAAATACTATAAAGAACTTATTAAACAGTTAGTGAACGCAGCTTTATATCGTGAAAAATCAGCGTATTACCAGTACTTCATAAATAAAAAACTTGAAAGACCCTAGGGCACTCTGGAAAAATATAAAGCGAAATGTTGTCGATTTTAAGTCAACACTTGCAGACTTGCCAGAAAACATTAGTGACCCAGACCGCATTAACGATCATTTTTTGAAGGTCCCCGGTGATGATCATATTGATGTTGCCCATCTGGCACACTTTTCTTCACATTGTTTTAGTGATTCAGTGTTTTCATTTAAGCATGTAGACGCAGATTTAGTATTTAAAATTATAAAAAATATCAATACAAATTCACAAGGGGTGGATGAGATATCCCTAAACATGATTCTTTTAACTTTGCCACGAACACTGCAGGTCATTACTGATATTGTAAACAAATCTCTTGAAACGGGCACTTACCCAGAGCTATGGAAACAGGCAAAGATCAAGCCGCTACCAAAAGCAAGTAGTCCAACACGTCTAAATGATCTTAGGCCAGTTAGCATACTACCATTTATGTCAAAGATATTAGAAAAGGCGGTGTGTATACAAATCAATGAATACCTACACGAAAATAACATTTTACCTGACAAACAATCAGGATTTAGACGGGGTAGGAGTACAACAACTGCATTGCTTGATGTTGTGGATAATGTATTGGGGGGGCAAGATGCGGGAAGGGGTTCGATCTTGGTACTGTTGGACTACTCTAGGGCATTCGACATGATTAACACTGAGTTGCTTGTTGCTAAACTTAGGTACTACGGCTTTGATGATCTTGCACTTCGGTGGTTTTCTAGTTACTTAAATAATCGCACGCAACAGGTAGAAGTCATTTCCAGCAGTGGAATAAGAAAAGTATCTGCCGCATCTCCAGTAAGTAAAGGCGTTCCACAAGGCTCGATACTGGGACCTGTGCTCTTCATTGTGTACACTGCTGACTTGCCTAAAGTAATTACGCACACAGATCATCATCTTTATGCAGATGACCTCCAGTTGCACATATCTTTTAAGCTATCTGAAACTGAAGAAGCCACGCATAAGATAAATCGGGACCTTAAACACATAGTTGAATGGTCGGAAGCAAATGGTTTGGTGTTGAACCCAGTCAAGACCAAGTTTTTGATCCTGGGCTCTAAGACTCAAGTCAGTCGGATTATCAGTTGTGCGCCTGAAATAAAAATTAATAATGTTAATATTGAGCAGGTTGAGGAAGCTAGAAATCTTGGGGTCTGTATGGATGGTAGTTTAAGATTTGAAAAGCATGTAAGCGATGTTGTCCAGCAGTGCTATTACAGACTGAGAGTGTTTATTTTTTATTTATTTATTTGCTTCTAAATACAACGGTGCGAACACCAATTACAGTAAATAGTAAAGTACAATATACACATACAAACAGTAAACACAAAATGAGAACATAAAATAAATAAAGAAAAACTAAAACACAGAATAACAGATAAAAGTATAAAACATCATAACAAAGAAGACGCGCATTCATCCTTCTCGCAAAACGTTACACAACTTTTAAAAATATCCTTCCATCCATCCGCATACACATCACATTCAGGTTGATCGGCCAGGAGTGCATTGAATTGGGTTAGTATGCGACAGAGAGGCGAGTAAGCACGCGCCGCAGTACGGGAGCGCGGCAACGCGAACAGCCACCGCGGCCGGCACGTGCGCTGCAGCGCGTACCGCTCCGGGACGTACAGCTGGCTTAGATGGTTGTGAAGATCGGGAGCATCAATATGACTACGGAGTATCTTTATGCCAATTAATATTTGGTCTTTTGCTCTGCGGGTTCTGAGTGAATTTAGACCGAGACTTCCGAGAAGAAATAAGGTGGGGTACAAATAAGAGTAGTAAGTACAGACGCGCTTGTAAAGATATCTCAGAAATGCCTTCTGCACTTTCTCAAGCATCAGGGTGTAGGTGCTTTCATGGGGGTGCCACACACAACTACCGGCTTCAAGTTTACTACGCACGAGAGCAAAGTATAAAAGTTTAATTACGTGTGGATTCTTGAAATCGCGAGAGTTCCGTAAGACAAATCCAAGACGACTAAAACTTTCTTTTACCAAGGATATTATATGGTCGTGAAATGTTAGTTTGGTATCAAACTTTACACCCAGGTCCTTGGTTGATTCCACGCGTGTAAGTTTTTCATCACCTAATAAATATTTGTATCGTGATTTATTTAATTTCCTTCCGAAGGTCATGACACAATACTTTTTGGTGTTAAACAGCATCTTGTTTAGTTTGCTCCATTCCAACACAGAATTAATGTCATGTTGTAGTAGTTCGCAGTCTGACTCAGTCTTAACTTCAAACGCTAACTTGAGGTCATCTGCGTACAGTATACATTTAGCACGTTTAACTACTTTGACGAGGTCGTTTATCATGATCAAGAATAAAAGAGGCCCTAATATAGACCCCTGGCTGACTCCAGAACGCGTATGATAGGGTTTAGATGCATAGCAACCATATTTTACGTATTGTTGGCGGTCGCGAAGATAGTTTGCGAAAAGATGAAGCAAGTGAGGTGCGAATCCTAACACATTAAGTTTACATAATAGGATATCATTATCAACCCTATCAAAAGCCTTCTGGAAATCAAAGTATACAACATCGACTTCATGACCATTGTCCATGCTTTTAGATATGTATTCTACGACTGTTAAAAGATTCGTTTCAACTGACCTTCCCTTTCTAAACCCATGTTGTTCATTGCAGAGGTGGATATTAACTTGCCGATAGATTTCGTCGTGAATAATACGCTCAAATAATTTAGCCGGAGCTGGTAACACAGCAATGGGTCGGTGATCTTCAACGGAGAGTTTACAATTGGACTTAGGTATAGGCGTTACACGTGAGATCTTCCACTGAGAAGGGTAGTCACCAGTATGGATGGCTGTATTTATAATATGGCACAGAGGGGCAGAAAGGTATGTTTTACATATTTTAAGAAGAAGTGGCGGAATAAAGTCTGGGCCAACAGAGCTGTCTGACTTTATTTTGTCAATTCCTTTTTCGATGTCTTCAGAATTGACACTTAAAATATTTATGTAAGTGCTATTTACAGCCATATTCGTTGTTAACATTACGCTATTAGAATCTAAAATAGGACTGTCGGGTAAAAATACACTAGCAAAAAACTCAGCAAAAGCTTCAGCCGCCTGTACTTCGTTATAAATAACGCCATCGCGTGCTATCTTTGGTTCAAATCCACCTTTACTTTTGAGACTCGAAACGTGTTTCCAAAACTGTTGAGGCTTATATTTAAGATTACTCTTAATACGTTGCATATAGGATTTGTATGCCTCGATAATACGTTTTTTAAGACTAGTTCTAATATTAAAAAACGATTCACGAATATCATCTGACTTATATCGCTTCCAAGCACGGTGTAATTTTGTTTTGCGTTTGATGTCACGTATAATATGGTAATCAAACCACGCTGGATAGCGATTAGCTGGTTTGTTCGATCTCGTTTTTTTAGGTACTGTGGCATCAAATATTTTATAAATTATGTCATAAAAGTTATCTGTGGCGGTGCATACATCTTTAGAGTGTATAACAGTATCCCATTTCGTTTTCGATAGTAACTCTAAGATTTGTGCGTAGTCCGCCTTAACAAAATTAAAATCTTTAGAATTATCTAAGTTACTAGGTTGAAGTTTACTTACAGAGTTTGCACGTACAGAAATTGTTGTAGTAATGTCCAATGGGGGATGATATAAATCAAGAGGTACTATACGTCCTATGTGGGATAAGTTGACTGCAGTTATGTCAGTGCACTCCTGGACCAGAACAATATCTAATTTACTTCCACGCGTATTAAAAACCTCATTCATCTCCTTCAAACCACAAAATGACAAAAAATAGCAATAATAGTTATTAACGTTGACAGAAGCACTATTCAAGTTTATATCACCTAAAATTATTACATGACCCTTCAAATTACTTAAAAAACTTTCCACTTTACAAAACCAGTTAAAATAAATGTCATCAGTAGCACTAGGACTTATGTACACCACACAAACAAAAACAGTCTCACTTTGTATGGGAAACGAAGCCCATAAGTCTTCGCCGTGATCAGTCTCAAGGTCGTTACGGCAAGCAGCACACCACCCCCCGGTGAACCGCGATCACGTCTCAGAATACTCCAAACACCACATGAGATCTCGTTGTACGCGACTGAGTCATCTAAAAATGTTTCAGTGACTGCAACTATAGCATGTTCCATTAACATAAGATTGGTCTTCCAGACTTTAAGTTTTGTCCTTATTCCACGTACGTTCTGGTAAAAAAGGTCCAAATCAATAGTTGTGCGCTTAAGAGACAGGTTACTTTCTGGACAGGGATTGTTGAATGCGGTCTGTCTGAAAGTTCGTTCTTGGCATACGAAATGACGTCCACGGTTTGACCCGTGCGTTAATTGGCCATATTTCACATGTAACACACTTGTCATAGAACTCTTCAGAGACACTGATTTTATATGACTTATAATCGCCACGAGCTTTGAGTTCATCAACGGAGCACTTAATGCCTGGACAAATGTTCTGCAGATAACGAAGAATATCCCCAGCTTCAGACTCCATATTCCACAGGTGGATGCTTTTACGTGAGTCCATAGCTTTAAGAAAAGTAATATCTGGACCCGCGGTGCCTCGTTGCGATCCTCTTAGAACAGGTTTCTTAGAACAGACTTCAATCCATTCACTGCTCTTGTGCTGTTCTGTCTCATGCATATCTGTAGCCTTGGACATATCAGTAGGCATAACAAGAGTAGATAATTGCGGATAGTCCTTTATGTTAGTAGTAGCTGGGCTTGTTTCATCTGGGCTAGTCGCCACTGGTATCAAAACAGACGGAGCGGACAAGCCGAGCGCAGGATTTTTTGGCATTGGGATTTTCAATTTCTTAGCCTTCCGTTGTTTTTGTACCTTTTTAACATTTTTAGAGTCTGTGTCAAATGTTTCCAATTGAAATGAATTAGCCTCCATGGGTAATTCGTTGAAACTCGGCACTTTGTGACAAGTGCATGAGCATGAAACGGCAGTCGTGTTAGTATGCTCAAAATTTTGTAGACGTTCATCGATTTCCATAAGCTTATTGTTGCTCAGATCTTGCTTAACGTGCGAAATTTCAATAAAGGAAGCTAGCTCACTGAGCCTCCCGTTCAACATAACAATCTGTTCACGCATTAATTGAACCTCTCGCGCCAAATCGCCTGAAGTAGGCTGCTTTCCAGAATTGGGACTCACACATTCGAGGTAATCATTATTATCGACACTCAGATGGCTATCATTGACGAAATCAGACGCTGGTCTAATTGTCTTACATCTCTGTGTAACGAAAGTACTGTCGAAATCATCCGATAACAACTCATCACAAGACTTATCCAACTGCTCATTGTTGTTTGGGCTGTCGGCGGCGGCGCTGGTAAATGGACGAGCAGGTGTATTAAAATTGACAGTTTTCGGAACTTTACAACGACATGAATGACAGATCCACAGATCCTTGCGCTCCATTATAAAAAACAGTTTTAGACCAACTTTCGCACAGTCCAGGTCATAATGTTGGTTACATGTCGAACAAGTCAAGAATTGCATAGAACTGATTTCGCCAAGGCAATCAGAACACTTATTTGTGTTAGCCATTTTAAAATAAATTACTTACTTAATGTGTTAGTTAAGCAATGTAATATTAAATCCAGTCAAACAATCTGTAAGCACCGAGTATCAGGCCTTTTCGTATTTCGTAGATAATTAAGCTAGCAAACATGCACTCCATCCAAAGCGGCAACAAATTATAGACAACAATTCCACGTTGTTTAGGTCAATCGGTAGTAGCATCCAAAAACCAAACCCAAGCTACGCAAAAGATGCGAGCGACGAGCGTAGCGTAGGTACAATTATTATTTTTTAGTATACGTGCGAGGTCAACGCACTCTGAGCATCGTGGCGAAGAAGCTGTCACGCTGCGCTGTCGTTGTGCACTAAACGGCCGCGGCCGGGCCGTTGGAAATATTTTAAATTATAATTGTCAGTAACTCACGAATAGCTTGATGTCCAATGAAGATGTTACCACTATTTTGAAGCTTATTATACAGAGATTCTAATTATCTATAGTACTAGTGTTAACTATAGCTTAGAACACTATATTAGAATAAAAATTAGCGGAGCAAAATTAACGCGCCTACTCACACTGACGCCCGGCGGGCGAAAAAAGTTGTATCAGGTGTAAAAGTGTTGTATCAGGTGCGGCAGTACTTGAGTGTGGAGACAAGAATTTACCTGTGCGAGTCACTGATCCTATCAAAATTAAACTATGCTGATTCAGTGTTGGGTACGTGTTTACTAGCTCGCACTAAAAGAGTGGTACAACGCCTCCAAAACTCTTGCGTCAGATTCTGTTTCCCTGTACCTCCAAGATCTCATATAACTCCATATTTAAACAACAATAACCTCATGAATATGGAAGCTCGACGTAGGTTACATTTTGCAAGTTTGCTCTTTGGTGTAATAAAAGATAAAAGTCCACCATATTTTAATGGAAAATTACAATTTACTCAACGCCAACGAATAAATGACCGATTAATTTGTCCAACTTTTAAGACTGCTGCTTTTAAGCTTAAGACGGCAGTTTTCGATATTCGGCTTCTAAGTGCTGGAACAACATTCCTCCACCTATACGACATAGTCTGAGTATTGGCTCCTTTAAAATTAGGTACAGGAAGCACTTGCTAAACACACAGAAAGCCGAATGACATTAATGTATTAATTATATTGGATTTTTATGTATAATTGTGTTGTGTTGTTGTTGTGAATTTTGTGGATGTTTGGACTGCATTCTTTATAGTGGTAATTATTGTTACTAAGTATTACTCATCTATGGCAGGGTTTTAATCTGATTTATTTTGTTAAGATTCATTAATGTTGTTAGTGTAGCTGTGTGCACAAAAGATAGCAATTTGTTGTGAGTGTATGGCCGGACACCATCTGTTTATTTTTATTTTTTTATATTTTTATAAATGGTATCCGCAGAATACCAGCGTCGTGGCACTTGTGCTTCGGCTTAGGCTGAGCGGGGACCTATTTGGCATGTTTTTATATCTGTATTTTTATTCTGTGTATTGTCTAGTTGTTGTATATTTATGCCAAATAAACTTTTATTCTTTCTTTCTTTCTTCTTTCTTTCAATCAGCCAGGCATGTATAAAAGTATTGTTTTTTTTATATTTATTCAAAAATTTACAAGAAAAATAAAATATTTGTATTAAAGTTATTTATTGCAATCGTTTGAGATCTTTATTGTGTTCTTACAAGGTTTGGTTAACAATAACTTATAAAATATTATCTTAAATTTTTTATTAATATTAATAACATTTTTTTAACATGTCCTTGGAAAAAAAATATTGTTTATGACCGAAGGGGTTCTGCGTCATCATCTTGATCAACTGAAGTACTGGTGGAGATCCGCCGATGATGTCTTTTGCGTCTTGTTTCTTTTTTCTTCTTTTGCGTCTTGTTTCTTTTTTCTTCTTTTGCTTCTCAAGACAGATCTGATCTGTATGTTACACAGCTTGGCAGAAAGTCAAAAAAAACTTTTCAGCACATTTCGACTATGTAATCCTGAATGGTCAGCTCCGGTTGAAAACCCTGTTCACTGGATAATGTGGCTCAAATAGCTGCGTTCTTTCTTAAATTTTTGACGTATCTTTGTAGCGTTTGATATGGAATTGCGCATTCATTGGCCGCTCTTCGAATACTATGTTGACAAATGACATGAAGTTCTATTGCGCGTGCATTTGGGTAGCGGTGGTAGGGAGTCCCTTTTTTCCTCACGTTCTTCGCGGTTCGACCCATTCTGTAACTTTACAACATGTAAATGCAAATGTGTTTCCGTTATGTTCATCGTGCATTTAGTATTTTTTGAGTAGCAGTATAGGATCAGGTATCGCACACAATGAGTCAATGGCTCATTGATAGCACAAGAAAAATGACCCATTGCGTACACCCCCGGTCCCAAATTATTTGAGGTAATGTAGCATGAACATGTAGCTGCTACTTAAACTACTGTAAAAGAAGCTCCGATAAACCCTTTCTACGTACAAGTTATTCACAAAGTAAAATGACTTAAAGAAAAGGCATGACAAAACAAACGACTTACGTTTTTTTTTAGCTTTTAGATCACGAAAACGAAAAACTCTTGATGACACACGCATTCCTCGCCGAATCTTGCCAGTGACTGGGGAGGTAGGGGCGCGTTCGGAAACGTGCCCGGTGCATGCCGAAAATACGGAGCGGTAACGTTGGCTCATTGTGTACGCGTGGCTCATTGATGCACCCTACCACAGTATAATGTTTATACTGTGACCCTACCACGGTACTAGTAGAGTTACTCATGTGATAGTAGTCCTTACTGTCCATATTTTAACATAATCTTAAAATCTATACTTGAGAGCAAAACTATCGCACACTCCTGATATTTTTTAATAAAGTCTTATTTTCTACGTTCATCTTACATTAGATTATAAGTTTCTGAAAACCTTGTTTTATAACGAACAGATTAATACCTAACTCATATAAAATCATATAATTCAGTACCTATATGATTGTACACATCATTTTAGTATTTCTGCAATTTAAGTTCATTACGAGTGTGCGATATTTTTGCTCTCAAGTGTATTTAGATTATTTTAGATAGAGGTTATCATGAAGGAAGAAAGATTTTATCGTAGGTAATCCTCAACATTTGAAGGTTTAATTGGCAATAGAGCACGCGCAGGTACAGACGTGCGTGCGTCGTTTGGTGGCATTGCTTAGTCAAATTCCTGAGTCGGCGCATTGCGTTGGTAAGTATTTGAATTAAACATACCTATGGTATTTTATTGTATTTGATCTTGAAGAAAAACAGTCAAAGTACCGTTTAGATAGTATGTCTTTACATTTATTTGTCTTTTTTATGAAATAATCATAATAATAGGGATCTGTATTATTGATAAATCTATATTGGGGAAATTGGGGAAATGCATGAAAACGTTAAACAACATGTTTAGCTATTTTATATGTTAGCAGTAACATTATTAAGGTTTAAAATGAAACAACAGCTCAGTTTGATCACTAGATCCTAACGTCGGATGCCTAAAAACGATTTTTATCAGCTACGGCCGATATAAAGGGAATCGATGCGTAATAACGGCCACCAAGTATTAGATATCTATTTTCCTACTACCCTCGAACTTTACAATAAAAAGTAAAATATTGACAAACAACGCGAGAAAAGAAAAAAAAATTGAAGAAAATAAAGCGGTGAGAGAAAGAAAAAAACTGGAATATAATAAAAAAATAAACCAGCCAAAGAAAACAAAAGTACCGTAAACTGGAGCTTTTTGGTACAAAATTTGGTGAAAAACTCTTAATGCAACGAAGTATGTATATATAATCCGGTTTTTATACTTGTTTTTAACAGATTCCATTGTGATACTCCAGAGACTGGTATTATTGATCGTCTTTTGATTAAAATACCGTAGATAACCTTTTTCAAAAGTGCTGTTCCAATTATCGCAACATAGGGGCTATCTGGAATTCAACACAAATTGTTAAATATTTAACCAAACTATGGCGTTTTAAATTGAGCAAGTTTTGCGATATTCAGAACGATACTAAGGTAAATGGCCTTAATATTAATAGTGCACTTGTTTCGTTTTTATTTTGGAAAAACAGATTATAAAAGTATGTTGCCAGGATATTGGGGTTATTTGGAATTAGTATGGTCATTTCTTTGAACCTATAGTGAAGAATGTAGGGTATATTTGGTACAATTTAAGGGGAAGTAATAATAAAGTGATGTACTTTTAATATGTTTATTAAATTAAAATTAAATTTGTTTAAGCTCATACCAATTATCTAGACCAAGATGAGTATTCTTTTGAACCGTTAAATGGTAAGATAACAGATAAATATACATAAACATAGAAAAAACCAACAGACCCGAAATCAATTTAGAAAAACAGTTTTTCTCTTAATTGATCCGAACGGGAATTGAACAATTGAACCCAAGACCTCAGAAATGGCGCGACCCAGACCCGGCGTGCTAACCACTCGACCACGGAGGTCGTCGTTTATTTATGTAGGTATCTGGATTAAGCATATTACGCCAAAGAGAGTAAAACATAGATATTAAACGAAAACTAAACAATGTAAATCTTCCAAATTAAAATATAGTAATTAACCGTGTCGGTAGCGGTGAAAGAATACTACCACCCCTTATCTTCCCGTGGGAGTCGTAGAAGGCGACTGAGGGATCAACCCAGAGGATGGGCAGCAGCATCCTCTGAGATAACACCGTCATACTGCGATCGCCAACCCGCCTGCCAAGCGTGGCGATTATGGCAACATTCCCCCAACATGAACGACAGCACTAAACTCCGGCCCCTAGTCCCCGGCGGCAGCGCTCGCCCTAGCTACGGTAGCGGCCAAGGCAGCGACGGGGCAGGGGGTGCTAAGAATCTCCGGCAGAGACCTGGCTACCGCCAGCAACGAACTTTGGCCCTGGCAACCTACAACACGCGTACACTGCGAACCGACGAGAAGGTTTGCGAACTGGAGGAAGAATTGAGCAAGATACGGTGGGGCATTGTGGGATTATCTGAGGTCCGAAGAGAGGGGGAGGACTCGATAATCTTGAAGTCTGGTAACTTGCTTTATTTCCGGGGGGGCGAACAACTGTCCCAGGGTGGTGTCGGGTTTATCGTCCAACAGCTCTCTCGTGAACAACGTTGTTAAGACCGGAAGTGTGTCGTCGAGGGTAGCGTACCTTATACTCAGAATAACCAAACGGTATTCTTTGAAGGTTATACAGGTATACGCTCCGACTACGGCACACCCCGACGATGAGGTGGAGGCTACGTATGAGGACATCTCTAGAGCCATACAAGTCTCCAAAACTCATTACACCGTTGTCATGGGAGACTTTAACGCAAAACTGGGCAAACGAAGCGGCGATGAGCTGAAAGTGGGACGATTTGGAGTTGGAATTCGGAACCACCGGGGTCAACTGCTGGCGGAGTTTCTGGAAAAGGAGGGACTCTTCATGATGAACTCCTTTTTTAGGAAATCTGAACACCGCAAGTGGACCTGGCTAAGTCCCGATGGTGCAACAAAAAATGAGATTGACTTTATCATGTCGACGAGAAAGCAAATATTCAATGATGTCTCTGTGATCAACGCGTTCAAAACTGGCAGTGATCACCGGTTGGTAAGAGGCACATTGAACATTAATATCAAGCTTGAAAGACGTCGATTGATGAAATCTACGCTCCGCCCTGCACCCATCCAAATCCAAAACCCCAAAAGCTTCCAGCTCGAACTGAAAAATCGCTTCGAATGCCTGAAGGATTGCGTAGACGTGGACGATTACAACAACAGGTTTGTAAAAACTGTCCATGCGGTTGGGTCTAAGTTCTTCAAAACCCACCGTATAAGAGGACCTAAAAAGCTCTCGGACCATACTCTCAAACTGATGGAAGAGCGGCGCGTGATGGTTCTGCGTTCTTCGGACGATTCGTCTCAGCTTCGGCGGCTCAATAGGCAGATCTCGAAGTCTTTGACTCGCGACACTCGCCGATTTAATACCGACCGTATTAAAGAGGCTATCGAGCGAAACAAAGGTTCGAAAGTGTTTGCAAGAGATTTGGGTATTGGGCAGAGCCAACTGACGACGCTGAAAACCGATGACGGCAGAACTGTCACTTCCAGGTCCGAAGTTATGGGAGAGGTCGAGAAGTTCTATGAACAGCTATACACATCCACGGGGCCACCTGTACAAAGCTTAGCTACAGACCCTAGAGCTAAGCTAACCCGACACTACACCGAAGATATCCCGGACATCAGCCTGTACGAGATTGGTATGGCTCTCAAGCAGCTTAAGAACAGCAAGGCATCGGGTACTGACGGAATTACGGCTGAGCTTCTGAAAGCAGGCGGAAGACCGGTACCCGCAGCTCTTCAGAGACTATTTAATTCCGTCTTACTCGGAGGTAGAACGCCAGAAGCGTGGCATGAAAGTGTGGTTGTGTTGTTCTTTAAGAAGGGCAACAAGGCCCTACTAAGGAACTACAGACCCATATCACTTCTAAGTCACGTTTATAAGCTGTTCTCGAGAGTTATAACTAATCGTCTCGCACGCAGGTTTGATGACTTCCAGCCAATCGAACAAGCCGGATTCCGAAAAGGCTTTAGCACCATAGACCACGTACATACGCTGCGGCAGGTTATACAGAAGACCGAAGAGTATAACCGGCCTCTTTGCTTAGCGTTTGTGGACTATGAGAAAGCCTATGATTCGATCGAAACATGGGCCGTGCTACAGTCTCTCCAGCGGTGCCAAATTTACTACCGGTACATCGAAGTGTTGAAGTGTTTGTACGAAAACGCCACTATGACAGTTCGTCTTCAGGACCGGAGCTCGAAGCCAGTCCAGCTGCAGCGTGGAGTGAGACAAGGAGATGTCATTTCTCCGAAACTCTTCACTGCTGCACTGGAGGACGTGTTTAAGCTTCTGGACTGGAGAGGACTCGGCATCAATATTAACGGCGTGTACATCAGTCACCTTGGATTTGCCGACGATATAGTAGTCATGGCTGAGACCCTGGAGGAACTCGGCACTTTATTCGGCCTTATTAGCAGGCTCAAAGTCACGCAAAGAGCAATGGAGACGGCTATGCTCGGGGTTTCTCTACGTGATCGAATCAGAAATGAGGAGATTCGTAGACGAACTAAAGTAACCAACATAGCCCAAAGAGTCGCCAAGCTCAAGTGGCAATGGGCAGGGCACATCGCCCGTAGAACCGATGGCCGTTGGGGCAGAACGGTTCTCGAGTGGCGACCGCGCACCGGAAGACGCAGTGTGGGCAGGCCTCCAACAAGGTGGTCCGACGATCTGGTGAAGGTCGCGGGTAGCCGCTGGATGCAAGCAGCACAGGACCGGTCGTGGTGGAGATCCTTGGGGGAGGCCTTTGTCCAGCAGTGGACGTCTTCTGGCTGATGATGATGATGAATTATAAAGTAAATCTAGGTAAGTAGTATCAATTTAATCAGGTGAAAATAATGTCGGATGGCCTGCCTTCTCTTGTGTGCAGTTGATATTTCTGGTATTTCTACTCAAGGTACTCTTTGTTTTATGTACGCACTATGGTCATTTAAACTGAAACAAATAAAGCAGAACTTCCCCTAAAATACATGACAGTTATGTTCGGGGCTATTTGGCACATCACTTAAACTCGTAGCAAAACAATCGCCAGGCATAGAAGGGGGCTATTTGAAATTCTGTTTCAAATAGCCCCAAAACGGTTCCAAAAAGCCCCTTTTGGAAAAACTAAACAAATATGGTAAACTAACCTAGTTAGAATAAGCCGACAGAATCCATTTAAATCACAAGAAAGCGTATGATATAAGACAAATCTTATATTCGACTTACCTCCTAATTATCCGTGCGGTGACGGAGAAAGAATACCAATCGCCGCCCCTCTCTCCGTCCGGTGGGTGTCGTAAGAAGCGACTAACGGACTCTCTCGAGCGATGATCTGCTCCACTGGTGGTAGGGCTTGACCCGTCTGGTTGGTGACCACCGTACGCATGGTGTAAAACCCGTCAAGTGACTGCTTGTCGGTCGCGTTTCGGGATCAGCCAGCGTATAACCAGAGCTCGAGAGGATGATGCTGCGATGTATTTGGTCTGTGGAGGCTTCCGTCAAACCAGTGCCAGGAGGACTTCATTAACCTGCCGACCAGGGAGATCCGTAGAAACGGTTGTCCCGCTGGCCGCCCGTGGCACAGTACAGGGGCCCAAGCGAGCCTAACCAGCTCGTGAGGCTGCCTCACCATGCCACGCATAATCTCGGGGTGGTCCGTCGTGCCGGTTGGTGACCGGAAGGTGGGGTCCCGGTGGCCATTCCCGGGGGGGTTCGGGGGCCCTTCCGTTCGGCAGGTTAATAATACTAGTCTGTGGGCAAATTCCTGGGGAAACAGGCCACCACACTTTGACCATTCGCATCGCGGCATCATTTTCTCGATTCACGCCTCTCTCTTTCCACTCCTAAAATGACAGCGCCTAACAACAAAACTGGTTCTACAGCGGTGCACACCCCCACCACAACCTTCCTGTTTGAGGTGGAGTTCGCTAACATCCGCGGACTCCATGCAAACCTCAATGCCGTCCACCACCATCTTGAGACGGCACGGCCAGCAATGTTGTTCCTGACGGAGACGCAAATAATCCGCCCAGCTGACACCACCTACCTAAACTATCCCGGCTTTGTGCTTGAAGAATCCTTCAAAGCCAAAGCCGGAGTTTGCTTATTCGTTCGGGCGGATGTTTGCTGTCGCCGTCTGCGCTGTCTAGAGGACCCTTCCTTCTCCCTCCTAGTGGTACACGTCGACTTAGGCTCTCATTGCTGTGTCTACGTCTGCGTCTACCGATCCCATAACGGCGACATGGAGACAACTCGACTAATTGAACATCTTAGTCGGGTAGCAGATGATGCGCAGGAGCGGTTTCCATCGGCGGAACTGGTGTTTTTGGGGGACTTCAACGCCCACCATGAGTTGTGGTTAGGTTCCTCCAAAACAGACCATGCTGGTAGAACTGCCCACGCATTCGCTCTCACGCATGACCGTCAGGTCAGGCAACTGGTGAACCAGCCCACCAGGATCCCAGACATAGTTGGCCATGCGCCCTCCTTACTCGACCTTCTGCTGACGAGTCGCCCAGCTGGATACCGGGTGGATATTCGAGCTCCTTTAGGTTCCTCGGATCACTGCTTGATATCCAGCACAGTGCCCTTGGCATCGCGCCCGCCAACAGCGGTTTCGAAACGCCAGATTTGGCACTACGCGTCGGCAGACTGGGACGGGATGCGGGAGTATTTTGCATCCGTCCCTTGGAGGCAGCGCTGCTTTAGTGGGAAGGACCCGACCGCTAGCGCCACTGCCGTTGCTGATGAGATAGTATTAGGAATGGAATACTATATTCCACACTCCTATGTCATCAGCAAAGGCAGACGCAACCGCTGGTTCAATCGCGAGTGTGCCAGCGCTGTTGAGAGCAAACAGACGGCATACCGCGCTTGGATCAGAGGTAAAGCTCATGGGGATCCCGAAACTCGCTCGCTAAAAGCAGCCTATAATAATGCCACCAAGTCGTGTAAGAGGGCCTACATTAGAGCGGATGCCCAGCGCGTTGCACGAGTAGGCCAAGAACTGCTGACGCATCCTACGGGCAGCCGTAGCTACTGGCGTCTGGCCAAAGCCGTGCAATCCAACTTCTGCCAACCCTCGCTGCCACCACTGAGATGTCTTGACGGAACTTTAGCTCACAAGCCGCAGGAAAAGGTCGATCTCCTGGCCAAACTCTTTGCGGCTAACTCCCGGATCGATGACTGTGATGCACAGCCACCCTCAATTCCTCACTGTGGCCACACAATGTCTGATATTAAAATCAGGCAGTGTGATGTCCGTGCGGAAATGCAGTCAATCGATGTCCGGAAAGCTAACGGTCCTGATGGCATCCCAGCAATAGTCCTGAAAATGTGTGCAGCGGAGTTGTCCCCTGTGTTAACGCGTCTGTACCGTCTCTCGCTCTCTTCGGGTTGTGTGCCGGAATCTTGGAGAGAAGCTAATGTGCAACCGATCCCTAAAAAAGGAGATCGGTCAGATCCGACTAATTACCGCCCTATAGCCGTAACTTCAGTGTTGTGTAAGATCCTAGAACGAATATTGAACAAACAGCTTATTCGATACCTAGAAGGTCACTCCCTAATTCACGATCGTCAATATGGGTTTCGGCCAAAACGGTCAACGGGTGATCTTCTAGCGTACGTCACACATCTCTGGGGTGAGGCTATTGACAAGCGTGGCGAGTCACTGGCAGTTAGCCTTGACATAGCCAAGGCTTTTGATCGGGTCTGGCACAAAGCTCTTCTGTCCAAGCTCCCGGCATACGGTTTGCCCGCTCAGTTCTGTACCTGGATTGCCAGCTTCCCGCATGAGCGTAGAATCCGGGTCCTTTCGGATGGATGCGCTTCGCAGTTCATGTAAGTGAACGCTGGTGTTCCTCAAGGCTCCGTTCTATCCCCCACGCTGTTCCTTCTGCATATCAATGACATGCTTCCTCTTGGAAACATTCATTGCTATGCAGATGATAGCACAGTGCATGGGGGATATAACGGGCACCCAACGGCTGGGCGGGTAGACACCGAAATGAAGCGAGCAAATCTTGTCATTGAGCTCGATCGGGTGTTGGACCTCATTTCTAGATGGGGCTCCGATAATCTGGTGGAGTTCAATGCCAAGAAAACACAGGTGTGCGCGTTCACAGCGAAAAAGTCGCCATTCCTTCCCCTTCCCTCTCTTCAGGGTACATCTCTAGGCCTGCAGAGCAGTATTAACATGCTCGGTATGGATATCCGCTGCGATCTGAACCAAAAGGACTACATCGAAACCGTGATTAAAAATGCCTCACGTAAACTCGGTGTCCTGAACAAGGTGCGGCGATTCTTCACGCCTGATCAGTTGTGTCTATTATACAAGACACAGGTGCGGTCTTGCGTGGAGTATTGCTCTCACCTTTGGGACGGCTCCGCAAAGTACCTTCTCGATGCCTTGGACAGATTGCAGCGCCGCGCTGTGCGCATTATCGGCAATGCAGAGGTCACTAAAACTCTCGAGCCTTTGCAATTGCGTAGAGATATTGCGTCACTCAGCGTCTTTTACCGTTTATACCATGGCGAGTACTTTTTGACCTCATCCCTCCTTCTCCCTTCCTCCATAGGAGTACGCGTGCTGCTCTGCGGAGTCACCAATTTACAGTCTCTAACATTCCATCTCGCACAAAGAAATTTGGTGACTCGTTTCTTTGCCGCACTTCCAAAAGATGGAATAGTCTACCAGCACACGTATTCCCTCCTACCTATGACATAGGGTCCTTCAAACGAGGCGTGAAGAAGCACTTTGTGGGCCGGCAGAGTGAGGATGACTGATGCTACGTCTCTTACGCTGCACCAGTTGTCCTCGCGCCTGGACCTCATTTCCACTTAACATCAGGTGGAGTGGGGTCATTTGCCGGGCTTAGTATTAAAAAAAAAAAAAAAACCTCCAAAATCTTCGAGTAACCAAGCAAAAGTAGTCCACACATAAATTAAGCACAATTTTTGTATTTTTTTCAAAGAACGTTTTGCAGAACATACGGCGCATTTCTAACCTTAAAATTTTGACCCTTAGTACTGCTTTAGTATAACTGTTGCTGGGCGATAAAAAAATATTCCGTTGGTAGAAAAAAATAATTTTACGAGCTACCAAATCTTTTTTTTAAATGATTCTAATTAGCCCCGTGGATTCTAAATAGCCCCACCTTACGGTAGTAAAGAAGAGATTAATAGTGATGTCGAAGAAGATGACGACAAAAATAATGGATGCGACATTATGCCCCCACTATGGTTCCACTTAGAGTGTACGGTTCATCGTGGGTGAAATTATATTGATGTTGCTAAAGAAGATTTTACTTGGCATCACTGTTTAGAGCATTTAAATTGAAGATACTTTTGTAAGGTGTTACTAATTTTGAGACCTATTTTCAGTAAAATATTGTAATTTTATTAAAAATGGTATTACCTAGATAATGTTTTAACCAATTGAGCGACTTTAAAGTAAATTATAGTTATCACAGCTAAAGTAAAATCTGTTTTCAAAATTCATTTCTATAATTATTAATAATACTCAATTCATGTAACTATAATTATTATGTGAAATTGTTAAACCAATCTCGAAACGATGTCTTGGTAAGCTTTAGTTTTTTGGGATGGCAACTCCGCGCGTGGCGGGAGAAGAGAGGAAAAAAATGTGTCAAGCGGGGGGTAAAGATATAAAAGGCGAGTCTCGAGGTTGGTTGGGTCTTTTCTGTTGGGAACACGGTTGGAGAACAACGTATTAAGTGTACTGTGTGTTTAAAATAGTGGAAAATAAATAAGTTATTCCGAAAGTGACATTATCATTGAAGGTGAACCCCTACAAGTCAGAAGTGGGATACTATATCGCTGTATTGCGTACCTACGTAAGTTCACGTCCATTTTGTTCATTTTTTTATCTTTTTCTTAAGAAAGTGGGTAGCATTATCTTTTTGTTTTACAATGGAAGTTTCTTATACAAAACAGTACATTGTAATGTGATGAATACTTTAAACCACCAATTAGTAAATCTCTTGCTGGGTCCTTCCTGATGGGTATTACAACCGTATGGAAGAACGGGCTATAGCCCGCCATGCTGGCTGCATTGACGGCACTTTTATTTAGGCCAAAGAGCCGGCTCAACATTAGCCAACAGGTCGAAACAATAAAGCTTATGTCACCTATCCGTTGACCGGCCTGTGTGAGAGTGACTTAACCTCTACAATCAACGACCAAATGTGCGGCCAAGTGAGTCAATGAGTTAAAAAGGGGAAATAAGCACAACAAATCCATAAACTACATTTCCTAAACTAGTTAATCGTTACTTACCCTACATAATTATTAAAAAGCGACAATTATTAATAATTGTACCATCGTGATGGTTGGTTAGCGTTAGACGGGGGTTTTCATCCATTTTAGCGTAGGACGCACCGTTTCCAAGATATTTAAAGATTAACAAAAAAAAAAATCACTAATAATAATTTAAGACGTGATTTCTTTTCTTTTGCGAGATTGAGACAATGGATACGGCCAACATTAGAGACGGAGACCAGCGACAGCTGGCTACCCCCGATCGAGGTCCACCAAGGCCGGACAAGGACAGCGGACGCCGGAGTCGATCGTGCAGTCGTCGAGCCCCTAGCGGAGCTGCAGGGCGCGCGCGCACGCGCACTCGCAGCCGCAGTAGCAGTCGTCACTGGATGAGGCGCGAAGCAGAACTGGAACGCGAACGTCAACGACTCCGTCGTCTGGAGCGCCAACTACTGGAGGATCGCGAAGAAGACAAGGAACGTCGCAGCGAACGAGACAGCCGGCAGCGTCAGCGTGACTGCGGCCGGCGTCGCAGTGGCAGCCGGCGACGCAGCGGCGGCCGGCGACGCAGCGGCAGCAGCGGCAGCCAGCGACGCAGCGGGACCCGCGCGGTGGTGCCGGAGCCTGCGAGTAAGCGCCGAGTCAACGACGCAAACTCTCCTAAAAGGTCACGTAGCCCTACATTTTCTAGTAAAGATGTTTTTAATCTTATTCAGACTATAAAAAACGGTTTGTCAGCTCCAGCGGCTACTCAGAGTGCACATACAAATACCCGCAGTATAGAATATCAAAATATTTTACCTAATTTTGACCCTTCCATTAAAAATCAGCGCGTAGATATTTGGCTTAAAAAGGTAAACGAATGTGCCTCTGTTTACGGTTGGAGCGACAAAACCACTATACATTTCGCTATGCAAAAACTGCAAGGACTGGCCAAAATATGGTTCGAAAGTTTAGACTCCATTATGTACTCGTGGCCGCAATGGCAAGAAAAATTAATTAGTGCGTTTCCGTGTGAACAAAATTACGGCCAGTCCTTGGAGGATATGCTGAAGCGGCGTAGTAGATTTGGTGAACCAATCGACATTTACTTTTATGAGAAACTGGCATTATTAAATCGAGATACACGGCAAGCGGGCCGTGGATTGCATAATTCACGGTATTAGCGATAGAACTGTCAAGTCAAGTGCTTTGGCCCTTAGGTGTACTGAACCAGGCCTGTTGTTACAATTCTTATTGAGTAACAAGGAAACAATGATTCCTCATATTCCACACAGATATAGGAATAGTACCAACACCAACAATACCGATGGTAGTGCCAACAATAGTAAATCTTTCACAAAGCAATCCAATTTAAGTTTTTGTTTTAATTGTCGAGGCAAAGGTCACTTTCATCAACAATGCCCTAAACCACTATTGGAATGTAAACGCTGCCATAAAATAGGTCATACATTGGAAACTTGCTTCCTTAAAGATAAACCACCAATCCCCGGGTCAGTCCCGAAAGCTATGTGTATTTTTAACTCTGAGCAAGGGGCTAATGCCAAGTTTATAAAACAAGTTTTTGTGAATAGTGTACAAGTAGAGGCTTTTGTAGATTTAGGCAGCGACGTTACGTTAATTAAGGAATCTGTGCTAGAAAAGTTAGGACATTCACATGATCAACGTCCCACAGCGATGATGGGGTTCGGGAATAGGTTAGTTCAATCACTTGGTTCAGCATTGCTAG
This sequence comes from Scoparia ambigualis, assembly GCA_963921215.1. Lineage (NCBI taxonomy): Eukaryota > Metazoa > Arthropoda > Insecta > Lepidoptera > Crambidae > Scoparia > Scoparia ambigualis. The sequence goes on from OY992501.1 coordinate 55,718,002, forward strand.
ATTTGACTATTGATAATGTGAAGGCCACAGTTCCGTGCAAGGTCGTGTCGGATGAGCTGTTGGAGAAACCTATACTGATCGGTCAGTCTTTTTCAGAGCAACCACATGTGGTAATTTTTAAGGACTCTACAGTTTTACGGTTTTTGACTCTAGCCGCGATAATGCCTTGCCAGACATTGCCGGACAATGAGGAACATTTAATTAAAGTCAGAGTTAGTCGTAATAGCAAACTGTATGGTGCTGCAAGTATTAGAGCCATTACTAAACCGATATTTACTGGGAGTATGTTGCTGAGTACTAAACTTATAGGAAAGCCAAATGAACAATATGTTGTCTCCGGTGGGGTTTATTTTGTTAAAGATGGTGAAGTATACGTAACGGTAACACCGTGTACGATACCTTGTTTGTTGTTTGGGAATATGGTGTTTTCCCGCGCCGAGAGAGTCGATGTTGTTAATCGTTTAACCACGCAGGATCCTAGCTCGGATAGTTTGGCTTCAGTCCCTCTTGTTAAGGAACAGGTGCATGTAGGAGAGTCTGTATCCGAACAAGATAAGGAAAAATTATTCACTCTGCTTGATCGTTATAAACATTGCTTCGCATATGATTTAGCTGGTTTAGGTTGTAGTAGCAGCGCAGAGATGAGCCTAGCCAGCGTCCGGTGGTGTACAGGCCTTATAGACTCTCACATCATGAACGCGATAAAGTGCGTCATATGGTAGGAGACATGTTAGATGCAGGCATAATAAGGGAGTCAGTATCTAGCTATGCAAGCCCTATCATACTAGTAAAGAAAAAGGATGGATCATCCAGGTTATGTGTAGATTACAGAATGCTAAACTCCATCACTATTAAAGAACGGTACCCAATGCCTATCATTGATGATGAAATAGCCAGGTTGTCGGGTCAGGCGTGTTTCATCACACTGGATTTAATGTCTGGCTACTACCAGGTGCCCATTTCTGAACAGTCAATACCCCTAACAGCCTTCGTTACGCCGGACGGCCAGTACGAATTCAATCGGATGCCGTTCGGCTTAGCGAATGCACCGGCTGTTTTCCAACGAATGATGAATCACGTGCTGGGTTCTGCTCGTTTCAATAAGGCTACGGTGTATATAGACGACCTTTTGATATTTGGAAAAGACACCCGTGAATGTCTTAACCACCTAGAGGACGTTTTAAGGCTCTTAGAAGGGGCCAACCTCAAATTGAACTTATCCAAATGCACCTTTTTAAGAAACGAGATCGATTATTTAGGGTATGAAATAAGTTCCGAAGGGATTAGACCAGGCAACACCAAAATCCAATCGGTTACCAACTTCCCTAATCCAGAAAATGTGCATGGGGTACGGCAGTTCCTAGGTTTGGTCAGTTACTTTAGGAAATTAATTTACGGTTTCGCACAGATAGCATCTCCGTTAACCAGTTTGTTAAAGAAAGACGCAATATGGGTGTGGAATGCGGCTCAAGAAAGCGCGTTTGTTACCCTAAAAAAGCATCTCATTAACAGGCCAGTCTTAGCTATTTTTGATCCCCTTTCAGAAATGGAACTTCATACCGACGCTAGCAAAATTGGTATTGGTAGTATTTTGTTGCAACGGTCGTGCGATCAGGACTCCTTGAAACCGGTGGCGTACTACAGTCGGCAGACAACACCTGAGGAAAAGAATTTCCACTCGTACGAGCTAGAAACGTTAGCGGTCGTCTGTTCTCTTAAAAAGTTTAGAGTGTATTTGTTGGGCAAGGCTTTCAAGATCGTTACAGACTGCAGCGCGCTTCGGTCTACTTTCCAAAAGCGAGATTTGGTGCCCAGGATTGCTCGCTGGTGGCTAGCGCTCCAAGAATTTGATTGTTCGATAGAATACAGGGCTGGTACCAAAATGTCTCACGTGGACGCCTTGTCTAGGAATCCAATGGCGGGCATCGAACACCAAGATCCAGAACCATTTCCAACAATCATGTCAATCAGTGATCAAGATTGGCTGCTCACCCTTCAACTAGGTGATTCGGAATTGCGTCGTACACGAGATATTCTTGCTAGTGGAATAGATGACAAGGGACTCGATTACATCAAAGATAATTTTACGATTCAGAACAACAAACTGTTTAGACGTGTAGGAAAGGCCAGTAATGACATTAGGTGGGTGGTTCCTAAAGGTGCTCGTTGGCAAATATGTAAATTAAATCACGATGACATCGGACATGTCGGTTTCGAAAAATCTTTAGACCGAATCAAAAGTAAATACTGGTTCTCTAAAATGGCTAGGTTTGTAAAAAAGTATGTAAGTTCTTGCATAGAGCGTGCATACGCAAAGAAAACAGCTAGTAGGCGGGAAGGATTTCTGCACCCGATTAACAAAGTGGAGAAACCATTCCATACCTTGCACATTGATCATCTGGGTCCCTTTGTTAGGTCCAAACAAGGTTACACTCATATACTTGTGGTAGTAGACGCGTTCACGAAGTTTGTTTTTATAAAGCCAGTGAGGAACACAAAGACTCAAGGTGTGATCAAGGTCTTAGAGGACATTTTTGACACTTTTCGTGCACCCGAACGATTAATTAGTGACAGAGGTAGTTGTTTTACGGCTCACGCATTTAGGAGATTCTGTCTTGATCGAGGGGTTAAACATATATTAAACGCAGTTGCGAGCCCTAGATCGAACGGTCAAGTGGAACGCTATAACCGAACGATTTTGGACTCTCTAACCGCACAAAATCTTAAACATGACGAAAGAGATTGGGACAACAAGCTAGGCAAAATACAGTGGGGTTTAAATAATACAATACAAAAGACAATAGGTAGGGCTCCAGCTGAAGTTTTGTTTGGCACATCAATATCTGGTGAGGTTAATCCCATACTGAACGAAATTTCGGATGAGACTGAGGAGTCGGTTGATCTCACAACTTTGCGTGAGGATGTTAAGAAGAGAATTGATAAGGAGCAAGTTAGTCAAAAGCGGTTTTATGACAAAGGTCGAAAACCAGCGCGTATTTATTCTCATAGCGATTTAGTTAAGATTACCAAAACCGCATTTCAAAATAATGGAAAGAGCGCTAAACTTTTACCAGCATATGAAGGTCCATACCGGGTTGTCAAGGTTTTAGGGAATGACCGATATAGACTGTCACCAATACCGGGGTTTGAGGGCATGAAGAGTAAACGTAAAACTACCGTAGCTGCCGATAGGATGTTACCTTGGATTCACGTCTCGGCGTTGGAAGTCGAAGGCGAGAGTGATGAGGAAGGAGATGCGAGCCAAAATGAGGAGTAAAGAATAATAACAATAATTTTATAGTAAATCTTACTTGTTACGATTTTGTTTCACCAAATCGCTGATATAATAGTAATACGACTATCATAATGTAATAAAAAAAAGAAAAAAAAAAGAGAATATTTAATTGATTTAACCAGTTTACCCATGTTATGTGACTGTAATAGACCTTGAAGTGAATTGTTCAAGGAATAAATAAGACCTCGGAGTGAAGAGTCCGAGGCATTATTATGAAAGTCCTCGGAGTGAAGTTTTCGAGGCAATATGTACATACGTAAGTCCTGGGAGTGAAGTGTCCGAGGCAATTAAATTAAATGATACAAGTTATTGACGCACAAAATAAATATGGTATTAATAAAGTTAAGTAAATAATTATGTTAGAGATTTTAAATTAATATTGTGCCGTCAAATGAATTTGTCAGCGTTATAATAATGTTGAATTATTAAAGTAAATAGCTGTAATCTTTGTTATAAAAATAGTTGATTCATGATAAAAGGTTATAAAGAAATTAATAGCAACATTAAAATTTGATGAAATTGGAAAATTATACTGTATTTTTGTTAGCTGCGATAACAGATCAATTACGAATTAAATAATAAAGTATATATTTTATTTTTGTTTTTGATAACATGTGTTGTATAAAATATGATATGATTAATTTTAGTTCTTATTATTTAATGTTGTCCAGCCAAGTGTAAGGTTTCACCCGATACGTGCATGGGGACCATACACGCTATCAGGATGGACGAGTGTAAGGTGTTACTAATTTTGAGACCTATTTTCAGTAAAATATTGTAATTTTATTAAAAATGGTATTACCTAGATAATGTTTTAACCAATTGAGCGACTTTAAAGTAAATTATAGTTATCACAGCTAAAGTAAAATCTGTTTTCAAAATTCATTTCGATAATTATTAATAATACTCAATTCTGTAACTATAATTATTATGTGAAATTGTTAAACCAATCTCGAAACGATGTCTTGGTAAGCTTTAGTTTTTTGGGATGGCAACTCCGCGCGTGGCGGGAGAAGAGAGGAAAAAAATGTGTCAAGCGGGGGGTAAAGATATAAAAGGCGAGTCTCGAGGTTGGTTGGGTCTTTTCTGTTGGGAACACGGTTGGAGAACAACGTATTAAGTGTACTGTGTGTTTAAAATAGTGGAAAATAAATAAGTTATTCCGAAAGTGACATTATCATTGAAGGTGAACCCCTACACTTTAATTTAAGTAAAGTTAAGTTTTTCGTTGACTTTATTTGGTAAGTAATTATTTTTATAACACATTTGCTCGTAAAGTGGCTCTTATTACACCGATTTCAGCATCGTAATGTAGCTTATTACACACTAGTGCGGTAATGTAAAATTAGTAATAATTTGAATCTATGGACAACACAGACCACGCCCACACAGTCCACGCTTCAGCAAGAAACAACTGCACAGTCTGCACAAGTGCTTAGATGGTGAGCCTTTAGTCCGTTAGTCGCTTTTATGACACCTAAGAGAAGAGAGGGGTTGGTACCTATTATTATTTTGAAGAGCCCATCACCGCTCTAAGCTGTTGAATGTATTTACAGTCTTTAGTCCGTTAGTCGCCTTTTACGGCACCGAAGAGAAGAAAGGGGTTGGAAGTATTATTTTGATGAGCCCATCGCCGTTCTATGTTGTTAAATGAATGTGCAGTCTTTAGTCCGTTAGTCGCCTTTTACGACACCGAAGAGAAGAGAGGGGTTGGTAGTATTATTTTGATGAGCCCATCGCCGTTATATGCTGTTGAATGTATGTGCAGTCTTTAGTCCGTTAGTCGCCTTTTACGACACCGAAGGGAAGAAACGGGTTGGTAGTATCATTTTGATGAGCCCATCGCCGTTCCATGCTGTTAAATGAATGTGCAGTCTTTAGTCCGTTAGTCGCCTTTTACGACACTGAAGGGAAGAGAGGGGTTGGTAGTATTATTTTGATGAGCCCATCGCCGCTCTATGCTGTAGGATGTATGTGCAGTCTTTAATCCGTTAGTCGCCATTTACGACACCCAAGGGATTGGATGGAAAGACTCATACCTTTATTTTGTCGATTTAAATAGCGGCTTCTTGTTCAATAATTACTTTGAAAGTTTAAAAATAAATATGTCTACTTTTAGTAATGAAGAACTAAACTTACAGTCTACACCACCGGGAAATAATAAGTGAAGCACAAAATGTTATTGACATCCTATTACCACCTAAGTCCAAAGTAAATACATGTTGGCTTACCAAAAATTATACACTAGAAAAGCAACAAAAACACGCAGTCATTTTTAGAAAATGTGTTTTCCTCGCAAATATGTTATAAAACGTCGTATGACATACGTGCGCTTTGATAATTACAGCCTCTGCTTTCTTGTAGCCCTCGCCTACGGCTCGGGCTAGCAATATCGCCTCTGCTGTGATTTTCAACTTACCGCACTAATATCATAATGTACTATTATTAATTAATAATTTGTTTTTGGAGTTCCTTTCTTAATTTTTCTATAATGTTGAATCATTGTGATCTTTAGTTTATACCAAGGACGATATATTATCTTATTTGTCTATGGTTTATACTAACATAAATTATTTTAATTTTTAAGATTGAGTTCCTAAAGAAATACTAATTAATGATATATAAGAGTTAAAAAAAGTGATTTGTACTTGAATTGAATTATAAAACGATATCATTTTTTACTTTGGTTAGTAGTTTTATTGACCTAACTTCACCATAGAAGGGTTCCATACGCCATATCATATGCGCCATAACACTTACACATTTTGTACTAGTGGGTCATTGAGGTACAATTGTAAGTACCTCAATCACAGATTAAAGAAGAGTTCCTCAACGTAGTAGGTACTGCCATGCTGTAGAAATCGCTTCTTATAGCAGGGCATCACAGATGGCGCTAAGTAGAGACAGGGACTCCAGCCAGGCATCACCTGGCTTCGTATATTTACATGAATATAGGTTATTAATTAACCTATGTATTATACTATTAGTTATTCTGTGGTATATTATAATGTAATATACAAAATGCTTTGCTCGTAGCAATGGAAATCTGTGGTCCTGCCTATGCCTCCGGGGAGCGGGCGTGACGTGATGTATGTATGTATTATAATATGTATGTTTGCTTTGCTTGGATTTATTGTGTAACTTCGCGGTTTTGGTATTTCGCATAATACACTGCTAGTTGAACTCGGTGTAGAACAAAGATACTACAGATACACATTTTTGGACTAGTACTGCCATCTAGCGTGCCGTAGAAAGACTAAATCGCTTATAGCAGAGTATCAGAGATGGCGCTAAGTTGACAGGAATATTTACATTTATTAATTTACATGCTGTCATGTCAGTTAAATTATTATTTTGCAAAGCATTTTGTATATGTTATTAAAATTGTAATATACCAAATGCTTTGTAAAATAAAAATACTATTTTGCTTTGGTGGAGTTATACAAGATGAGGCCGTAATAATATGAATTATTATTTTGTGGTGATAATCAGTGAACTAAATAAATTTAAACTAACAAAATATTTTGTTTTTCAACCAAAAATTCAAAAATAAAATTCAGAAAAGGTAAAAGTAAGAAGAAAAATGAGCAAAAAGCCAACAGCACGCGGTGTTCCCAGGCGGTCACCCATCCAAGTACTAAACGCGCCCGATGTTGCTTAACTTCGGTGATCGGACGAGAACCGGTGTATTCAACGTGGTATGGCCGTTAGCAATTGCATCTGCGAATTTAACAATTATATCTTTCGTATTAACATGTTTTTTTGTACATTTACTTTACTTTTTTTTCTCGAATATTAGGAAAAGCCCTAACAAGGAAATGGCCGATGTAGGAATTTACGAAGTGGTCGTTCAAATAATTGGCCGTAAGTGACCGGATCCGTTTCCTTCTATCATTGTTTAATGTATTTGTCACTGTTTTTGTATTTGGCTTACGTAAAAGCATATCGAGGGTATTCTGGGAGAACCGGATAAGTAGCGAAACTGTTATAATGAGAAAAAGGCAATTAAAGTTTTGGATGGTCATAGGTAAACGACGAATCAGAATTACAGAAAATTTTCACTACTTTTACTTAGATACATTATCTAAGATGGTTTTGATACATTAATTTATGCAATAATTGTCATAAAAAATTTAAAAAAGGGGAAAGTTGGCGTGAAGGTGTTGCAGTTATCTTGTTTTACCGGAAATACGTAAAACGACTGTAAATCTCTTAAACACACATTAATCTTTACCTACTGCATTAAGAATAATTCTTTGTCCCCTATTATATAAGTTGATGTAACAATAAGTTGAAATAAAACTCTTATTAAGGTGGTAAAAATATTTTTTTCTCAGTTATCTGTTTCTACCTGTAAATTTTATGAGAATTAGTGCATTAAAAAAACAAATAAGCGATATTTATGTTATTTATTGTAAGCTTTCTTAAGTTGAAATAGTTTAATCCTGTAGATCAAATAGCATTTAAAAATGTTATCAATCAAAATATTAGTGAAGGAACGAAATAGTTTCCTCGCAAGACATCTCATCTTGCTCGTCAGCCTCTTCAAGAACATTAACGGTTTTCAGTTTTTATACCAAGACTCCAATTCTTCTGGTATTATATTTTTTTAACCAAATAGTAACGCTATATTTTATCATGACAATTCTCCCGAACATCGTAAATGTTTGGCACAGTATGCAACAAGAGGAAAATTGTTAGGAAGATTGGATACACAAAGCCGGCAACGCGCCTGCGATTCCTCTGGTTTTGCGGGTGTCCATGGGCGGCGGTGATTACTTTCCATCAGGTGACCCGCTTGCTCGTTTGCCTCCTTCTGCTATAAAAAAAAAAAAAAAAAAAAGTCAAACAATATAATGAAGCGGAATCTTACGTGCGAAACTCATTACTACGTGTAGTTGAAACAGTAAAGTTTTTAGCTTCTCGTGGTCTTCCATTTCACGGTCAAAATGAAGTTATTGGATCTTTACAAAATGGAAAATTTCTTGGCTGTATTGAACTCATATCTAAATTTGATCCCTTCATGGCTGAACATTTGGCCAGATTTGGACATAAAGGTAGTGGCATTCCATCATACTTATCCTCTAAGTACTATAATTGGTGAATTTATTTTATTGCTCGCTGACGAAGTGCGACTATTCATTGTAGCAGAGGTAAAAAAAGCAAAATATTATTCAATCAGCATAGATTCCACTCCAGATATTTTACACACTGATCAGCTGACATTTATTATTCGTTATTTTTGCCTGACGACGGAGAGCCCGTTGAACGTTTTATCACATTTTTACTTAATTGCGGACATAAAGGCGAAGACATGGATAAAGCTGTTTTGGCGACAATTGATGAAACTTTGCAACTTGATATTTAAGATTGTCATGGCAAAGGTTATGATAACGCCAGTAACATGTCTGGTCAATACAAGGGACTTCAGTCAAGAATTAAAGCTGTGAATCCTCGGGCAACTTTTATTCCATGTGCTGCTCATTCTTTACAACTCGTAGGCTCAGCAGCAGCAGAGAGTAGCGATGAGTCAGCTGCTTTTTTTCGCTGGAGCAACAAATATACATTTTTTTTCTAGCAGATGGAAGGTCTTGCTATCAAATCTCGATAAAGATTCGACAGTTGTAAAAAACCTCTCGAAAACGAGTTGGAGTGCCCGAGCAGATTCCAGCAAAGCTTTATACAATTCTTACAAACATGTTCTTGCAGCATTAGACTACATTTGTGAAAATGAAAATCAAACTAGAGAGACCAAAACAGAGGCAAGAGGATTAATAGAAAAGTTGAGAACCCTGGAAATGACGATATTGTTGTGTTTTTGGAACTCTGTGCTGGTCAGATTTCAAAACGTTAGTGTAAAACGAGTTTAAAAAATTGAGGTGCGGTATCACCGAATACAAAAAAGATTTAGGAAGAAAAAAGAACCAAAATTCCATTTTGACGAAGTAAAAGCTGGACACACCGAATTTGAATGCAAACGATCTTTCATCGTAGATAAATATTACACTGCCATTAATTGTCTCAAAGCCCAGTTGAAAAACCAACAAACTATCTACACCGAATACAAAATTTGGTTTCTTATAGAAATTACCTAATATAAATGACAATAACATTATAAGAACCATGGCAAAAGAGTTGCAACAACTATATGATTTGGATATAGAAGACTCGTTTATTGACGAGTGTGTCCATCTGGCACAGTTATTTAAAGATAAAGATTTCGTTGATCCACTAAATTAAACCCCAAAGAGTCTGCTACAATTGTTAAAAAGCTTAAACATTGGTTCTATTTTTCCCAATGTAGAAATAATATTAAGAGTTTTTTTTTAACAATAAGCGTCACAAATTGCAGCGTTGAAAGATCTTTCTCTGCATTAAAAAAAGTAAAAAATTACTTACGCCCAACTCTTCACCAGCAGAAACTTGAGGCACTTGCTCTATTATTAATTGAGAATGTTTTTTTACAAAATGTTAAATTTGACAATATTGTGGAAAGATTCGCCAGCGAGAAAGCAAGAAAAAGAAGATTTTTATAGTTGTCGCAAGGATTTACCAACTTTAAAAAAAAAAAATTGTAATTGTCTCAAGAAATCATCATCTTTTTTAAATAAAATTCTTGTATTATTTTAGGACCAATTTTGATTGTAAAAATATGTGTAGAAATTATTTAGTTCCTTTCGTCTTTCGTTTAAGTACCTACTTACTGACACTTTGCTTCAAAGATGTTAGATAACGTAAGCTTTTTTCTGTAAGTACTAACTTGTAATTTAATAAGTTGCACCTGTTAGTTAATGAAAAGGTTGGACAGGACAGGTTGGGGGCGCATATTTTTAGTTAGCCTAGGGCGGTCAGAACTCTAAATCAGGTACTAAGCTTAGCTTCTAAACAACATTACAATGTTTTATTTTGAATGAAACAAAATTATAAGCTCAAAATTAAATTACGTATGTAAATGAAAATAACCTTGTGTTGCTCTGTCATTGATTATCAAAGATACAATCTTCTTTCCTCTGGAACCCATTTCACACAGATTCACTTAATATAACACAGTAATTATTCGATATAAGCTCTCGATGAAATAAACACGTGTGCACGCGACGACTTTAACTGAGACTAATATACAGAAAGTTAGCAAGCAAAACAGACTAAGTAAGCCTTATCTCTGTAGAAGAGAATCAAATTGCATTACTTGTAGCATGCAAAATACAACAAACTCGCTTATTCTGTTTTGCCTGTCAATAAAACAAAGAAATCGGTTTGTTTTACCAATGAGAAACAAATAAGATGCAATATTTGGTTTTACTTGTTAATATAAAATACAATTTTCTTTAAGTGTTTTGTGGGTAAAGAAAGTAAATTGTTTTATTCCGTTATCACTGTATTTTTTTTAAAATTCTGTTTTATAAGAGTCCATATCACTTTTTGCCTGTAAATTTATTGAAAAAAATGCTAGATATTTTCTTTACCCAGAAGAAAAAACCGTTGTTAAAGCTTCAATAGTTATATGGTTTTGCCAGATAAAAAATGCGACAAAAACGGATTATCCTATGTTTCTAACTAAATTTTAAATTTTTTTGCACTTAAAACCGAATCCGAAACCGAATCGGTTTTGCCAGAATACCCTCGATATGTAATTTGTTTAGGTACTAGGTAATGAACATTCGGTAAAAAATCAAAATTCAATTCAGAACAGACTGCAACCACGGTAATGTAACTAATATAATCTGCAACCTGCAAAAATGGCTAAGTAGGTAATTATTTTTTTGTTGTGTTTATAATTTCAATTGTCAGGACAAGGTTTGTGTTGACCATGATCATGATTTTATCCTATAAGTTCGGAAGATTGATATTGTTTTATGTTAATTCAAGGTTATTATGTTGAGTTCAAAGAAAAACTAGTCTAATCTAATCATCTAATGCCGTGTCCACACGCTTGGCAAACCTCAACAAGCTGTCACAAATTCAAACATTATGTTCTACACATTGGCGTCTGGCATCTCCCGCACCGCAGCTCGCTTCACCGCGGGCCGTGCGCCCGCCGCCGCCGCCGCCGTGCACCGTCCGTGCCACGGCCCGCGGCGCTCCCGCAGTCGCCCAAAATAAAGTAATACCACAGAATAACTGTAAAACGATCCCTATTCCCTACCTAGCAGACTAACGGTACTTGTAGTACCTAGTATGCATAGTAAGGATCCAAAAGCTACTTGAAAGCTTATCAAAAACAAAGCTAATTTAAATACCAATCTTTCCACATCAAGTGAACTTCTTTCTTTGGCGGATAACCCTAATGTAGCGGTTAGGTAATCTTGTAAATACTTGCTTTTCCTATATGTACAACGTTAGTCGGAAAGGGGTACTAAGCCGCGGACCACTGAAAGTATTACCTACCATCAACTGTTATATTGCAAATATAAACTTTGCAAAAAATTTTCATATTTTATGCATATTCATATTTAAAAATTTTACAACCCTGAATAGGGGCGGGGCTAACGCCACTTTTAACCCCGGCAATGAACTCAATGAACTCAAATCTGTCTCTCTCTCAAAACAGCTGACCGCCAGGGCTACCACAGCGCCAGTTCTTATGAAATCTTAAAACAGCTGTTAATCTAAAATTATACATTTTTTAGGAAAAGTTCTTAGACAAAAGTTTTACTATCAGTATACTTTACCCTCTTTTCGGCTTAGTATCCCCTTTCCGACTGACGTTGTATAGGTAAAGATCTAGCCTCCAAAATTACTACAAATCACAAACCTCAACAACGTAGTTTAAATTTCAGTTATTTAAACTCTACGGCATGGTTTATTAGAACCGATGAAGATGAGGTCGAGCGAATTACTTCTAGCCTCAAGACTAACTGTGCTGCGGGTTGGGATAGTATCTTCGTCAGCATACTTAAATCTGCTAAGGACGTACTGATAGCAATTCTCACTCACGTTTTTAATCTTTCCTTAACCACAGGTATATTTCCGAGTGTATTCAAGAAGGCTATTGTTTATCCGATTTTTAACATGGTAACAAAGTTAGTTTGAACAACTATAGGTCGTTTCTGTTATGACATCATTTTTAAAAATCTTAGGAAAAAATCATAAATAAAAGACTTTTACAATATTAAGATAAATTAAATATCCTATCAAATAACTAATATGGTGTCAGATCTAGAATAAGCACTGAAGATGCGGTGCTAGAACTTTCTGGCACAATAGTCAAGGGCTGCGAGAAGAGGACTAAAATCCTTGTCGTCTATCTCGACTTATCAAAGGCTTTTGATACCGTGTCCATTCATATATACTTTTATCTAAACTTCAATCCATAGGTATTAGAGGCCAACTATCTGATTTGTTTGAAAGTTATATAACGGGCCGAACTGAAAGTGTTCTAATTGACGGGTTTGCTAGTAAGGAAAAATCTGTTAAATTTGGTGTCACACAAGGTAGTGTTCTTGGACCTACCCTATTCCTTATCTAGGTAAACGAGCTCTATAACCTCTCATATAATAACATGCAGTTTTGCTCTTCCAGGGCCCAGGGTACTTATTTTCCTGATGCAGCCAAAAATGCGGAATTAGAACTATCTTCCGTCTGTTATATGTCTTTTAATTTTGTTTTGTAAATATCAACACTAGTCGAAGTATCCGCCGCCGCCATTGTAAACGAAAGAAATACGTTATTACTCACACAACATGAAGTTCTAAACTTGACTTGGTGGAACTTGGTTTTTATTCGCGGATTGTGTTTCGGCTACACGGATCTCATCCACCAGCCAATACGCTCGCGAATCAGTCGCGAGTCACCAAATTATAAAATGTATCTTTTTAACATTTGCTTTGTTAGCGTTTTGGTACAACTCCTTGTACTTATGGAGTAATATCTCCCAAGCCGTTTTCTTCTGACGAGCGTTTTTATAAGTTTCGGGCGTAATATCTCACAGGCATGGCAAATCTCTATAGAAATCGATTAATTCGCTTATAATTTTGCGTTCGCGGCTTTGCTCTTCGGACGTCATTTTGCACTTGCATACGTGCGCACCCGTTGCATGTCACAGCGCAACTGTCCTAGGTTAGATAGATGTAATCCGCCGGCTACACGGATGTAAGCCACGCTCTCCAACTGCGGATGGGAACACGCGCCCGTCCACCAAGGGCGATAAAGATTGTATTATAATTTGGATTACATCTGCAGTCTACATGGATGGCACCAAGCAAGGTCACCCCTGTTGGGACGCTGCATTATATCCGTCTGGCACATGCTTTACTCGCGACTAGGGTTGCCAGGTCCTAAAATAAAAAAGCCGGACTCAGCGCTGTATTAAGCCGGACATTTTGCCCTAAAAGCCGGACATGGTGTTTGTGGAAAGCACAAGACACTATTTTAAGGGGGGTTAGGTGGTCAGTAAAAATTTGGATGTTGCGCGGGGCCTCGCGTTTGTGTCCACGATAATTCGTAAGCGCCATTCACATTTTTGTCAAAAAGTTAATAAACTTTTTAGTTTTTTTAAAAATCAAAATTACTTAAAAAATCGAAAAGGTATTTACTTCCGTGTTTATAATTTTATAGGTATTATTACTGTAAAACACGGTCGTAATGTGCGTTTATATGAAATTTTATAGGTAACTTCAGGATTTTTTCTATCAAGCCAAATGTTTCCAATCGTGTTTTGGCTTCGTTCATCTCCTCACACATACGCTCTGTAATACACATTGAAAATTTCAGTGCGAAATTACTAATATATTTAGAATAACAGCTAATAGAAAACAGCTAATTTTTCCGTAAGCCGGACTTACGCTTTTCAACCACGACAGTTTTACAAAAATAAACTGAGATAAAGATTAAGGTTTTTAAAAATTATTATTTATGAATTACACATTCATAATCAGTCTTGGCATTTGCACTTACTAAAAACTTAGAAAAGAAAAAAAACAACAATCATATATTTAAAAAAAAAATGAAACTTAAAATTAAAATTCAGTTATTTGGTGTACTAGTTACATACCTTCATTAAAATTAAAATTATTAACTAACAAAAACAAAATCAAATTCTTGAAACTCTCAAAATCAACACGTCTATAATTCAAAGTAATCAAAAGTTATGGGTATATATGGTAAAGCATTTGCACCTACTTTATCGAGAACATCGTTCTAATTAGACATCATTTCATAAAATTCTTTGTATGTTTATTTAACATTGCACAATAAAAACAATATCTTTGCAATTATTTGTGTCTGTAGTTTATTACCTTCCTTTGTCCACTGGGCGTTAATTAAAGAGAAAACTCTTTTGACGTTGGCGTTGTGGCCTAAAATCGCAAAATAATATTCTGCCAGTTTAAGTAATTCTGAATGAAATTCCTCATAATGAGAGATGATTAGAAATAAGCAGTCCACTTTTGATGTGCCAAAAGCTTTTCAAAATCACGATGGGACAAAAAAAGCCTAACAAAAGCCGGACAGGCCGGACACGTAAATATTTGGCCGGACACGACCGTAAAAAGACAAAAATGTCCGGCTAAAGCCGGACACCTGGCAACTCTACTCGCGACGGCGCGTCGAGCTTTCGGCCCGCGGCGGCGCGCCGTTTAAATTCACGGCGACGGCGGCGCGCCGGCGCGGCGCCCATATCTAATGCAGACCTTTCAAGAATCAAGAATCGATATCATTTATTCAGGTGTTGTTGTTGTGACCATGTTCAGGTTACACCTCTTAAGAAAGTCATTATGCCATCCGTCGGTCGATACCCATCCACTGACAGGAATACATTATTAACTACACACATTCTACTACTTGAACTTAAAGACATTTCGTTCACTTAAGTTTTCCAAGTTTCAGAACGTGCTCAAGTTAGTCTACGTTAATCTAATATTTAGTTACGTACTTTACGAGCATTAAATTATTGTTTTTATCTAGGCTCGTCACAATAAACAAAATCACCCAAAATTAATATAACTATCACATATTATTTAAGGACAATTTATTTTAACTTTCTTGCCAACAGATCCTTGCCAATCAGCAACATGCATCAGCACACGGTGTTCCCAGGCGGTCAACCATCCAAGTACTAAACGCACCCAATATTTGCTTAACTTCGGTGATCGGACGAGAACCAGTGTATTCAACGTGGTATGGCCGTTGGCAAATACTGTTGCAAAGGAGACCTTTCCATTTTGGCTCAAAATGTATCTAGGTACCTAACCTACCTACACTTTATTTTAAAATACATATCCTCTTAATTATGCAGAAACACCTGATGATATCATTTTGTTATAAAACACGCCGAATCTAGTATTTTTTTGAAAAATTATAAAAAAATCATATAAATTGTTTTAGAAATCGTAAACATGAAACGAAACGTGCAAATAGAGGGCGAAATATGAGTGATAACTGATAAACTGGTTTTTTGTCTTAGAATTTCATTGAGCTTTAGAGTTTTTAGTGATGGTGATCCTGTTTGTGGATCTCGCTGAGATCTCGCTAGAGTCATAGAATAATAACTAAGTAAAGCATAAAAGGAGTACAAATGAGACTCGTAATAGTTGTCCTATATTTTTCAAATGGGCCATAAACATTGAAAGAAAAGAGACAAAATAAATTTCCAAAAAGGTAAAATGTCTAGCGAAAATAAAAAAACGGTTACCATTTATGACATTTATATCCATAGTAAATTCAAAAGCGACACAAATGTAATTCGAATGGTGACCAAACGGAGTGCCCACTCAAATGTCATAGCACTCCTACAGCAAGCCGCTTATGGGCAGCTTGGACTCTGTTTTTTTTTTTTTTTTTTTATAGCAGAAGGAGGCAAACGAGCAAGCGGGTCACCTGATGGAAAGTAATCACCGCCGCCCATGGACACCCGCAAAACCAGAGGAATCGCAGGCGCGTTGCCGGCCTTTAAGGAAGGAATAGGCTCTGTTTGTTCCTGTAGTAATCGACTTGCTGTAGGAGTGCTATGACATTTGAGTGGGCACTCCGTTTGGTCACCATTCGAATTACATTTGTGTCGCTTTTGAATTTACTATGGATATAAATGTCATAAATGGTAACCGTTTTTTTATTTTCGCTAGACATTTTACCTTTTTGGAAATTTATTTTGTCTCTTTTCTTTCAATGTTTATGGCCCATTTGAAAAATATAGGACAACTATTACGAGTCTCATTTGTACTCCTTTTATGCTTTACTTAGTTATTATTCTATGACTCTAGCGAGATCTCAGCGAGATCCACAAACAGGATCACCATCACTAAAAACTCTAAAGCTCAATGAAATTCTAAGACAAAAAACCAGTTTATCAGTTATCACTCATATTTCGCCCTCTATTTGCACGTTTCGTTTCATGTTTACGATTTCTAAAACAATTTATATGATTTTTTTATAATTTTTCAAAAAAATACTAGATTCGGCGTGTTTTATAACAAAATGATATCATCAGGTGTTTCTGCATAATTAAGAGGATATGTATTTTAAAATAAAGTGTAGGTAGGTTAGGTACCTAGATACCTTTTGAGCCAAAATGGAAAGGTCTCCTTTGCAACAGTATTTGCCAACGGCCATACCACGTTGAATACACTGGTTCTCGTCCGATCACCGAAGTTAAGCAAATATTGGGTGCGTTTAGTACTTGGATGGTTGACCGCCTGGGAACACCGTGTGCTGATGCATGTTGCTGATTGGCAAGGATCTGTTGGCAAGAAAGTTAAAATAAATTGTCCTTAAATAATATGTGATAGTTATATTAATTTTGGGTGATTTTGTTTATTGTGACGAGCCTAGATAAAAACAATAATTTAATGCTCGTAAAGTACGTAACTAAATATTAGATTAACGTAGACTAACTTGAGCACGTTCTGAAACTTGGAAAACTTAAGTGAACGAAATGTCTTTAAGTTCAAGTAGTAGAATGTGTGTAGTTAATAATGTATTCCTGTCAGTGGATGGGTATCGACCGACGGATGGCATAATGACTTTCTTAAGAGGTGTAACCTGAACATGGTCACAACAACAACACCTGAATAAATGATATCGATTCTTGATTCTTGAAAGGTCTGCATTAGATATGGGCGCCGCGCCGGCGCGCCGCCGTCGCCGTGAATTTAAACGGCGCGCCGCCGCGGGCCGAAAGCTCGACGCGCCGTCGCGAGTAGAGTTGCCAGGTGTCCGGCTTTAGCCGGACATTTTTGTCTTTTTACGGTCGTGTCCGGCCAAATATTTACGTGTCCGGCCTGTCCGGCTTTTGTTAGGCTTTTTTTGTCCCATCGTGATTTTGAAAAGCTTTTGGCACATCAAAAGTGGACTGCTTATTTCTAATCATCTCTCATTATGAGGAATTTCATTCAGAATTACTTAAACTGGCAGAATATTATTTTGCGATTTTAGGCCACAACGCCAACGTCAAAAGAGTTTTCTCTTTAATTAACGCCCAGTGGACAAAGGAAGGTAATAAACTACAGACACAAATAATTGCAAAGATATTGTTTTTATTGTGCAATGTTAAATAAACATACAAAGAATTTTATGAAATGATGTCTAATTAGAACGATGTTCTCGATAAAGTAGGTGCAAATGCTTTACCATATATACCCATAACTTTTGATTACTTTGAATTATAGACGTGTTGATTTTGAGAGTTTCAAGAATTTGATTTTGTTTTTGTTAGTTAATAATTTTAATTTTAATGAAGGTATGTAACTAGTACACCAAATAACTGAATTTTAATTTTAAGTTTCATTTTTTTTTTAAATATAAGATTGTTGTTTTTTTTCTTTTCTAAGTTTTTAGTAAGTGCAAATGCCAAGACTGATTATGAATGTGTAATTCATAAATAATAATTTTTAAAAACCTTAATCTTTATCTCAGTTTATTTTTGTAAAACTGTCGTGGTTGAAAAGCGTAAGTCCGGCTTACGGAAAAATTAGCTGTTTTCTATTAGCTGTTATTCTAAATATATTAGTAATTTCGCACTGAAATTTTCAATGTGTATTACAGAGCGTATGTGTGAGGAGATGAACGAAGCCAAAACACGATTGGAAACATTTGGCTTGATAGAAAAAATCCTGAAGTTACCTATAAAATTTCATATAAACGCACATTACGACCGTGTTTTACAGTAATAATACCTATAAAATTATAAACACGGAAGTAAATACCTTTTCGATTTTTTAAGTAATTTTGATTTTTAAAAAAACTAAAAAGTTTATTAACTTTTTGACAAAAATGTGAATGGCGCTTACGAATTATCGTGGACACAAACGCGAGGCCCCGCGCAACATCCAAATTTTTACTGACCACCTAACCCCCCTTAAAATAGTGTCTTGTGCTTTCCACAAACACCATGTCCGGCTTTTAGGGCAAAATGTCCGGCTTAATACAGCGCTGAGTCCGGCTTTTTTATTTTAGGACCTGGCAACCCTAGTCGCGAGTAAAGCATGTGCCAGACGGATATAATGCAGCGTCCCAACAGGGGTGACCTTGCTTGGTGCCATCCATGTAGACTGCAGATGTAATCCAAATTATAATACAATCTTTATCGCCCTTGGTGGACGGGCGCGTGTTCCCATCCGCAGTTGGAGAGCGTGGCTTACATCCGTGTAGCCGGCGGATTACATCTATCTAACCTAGGACAGTTGCGCTGTGACATGCAACGGGTGCGCACGTATGCAAGTGCAAAATGACGTCCGAAGAGCAAAGCCGCGAACGCAAAATTATAAGCGAATTAATCGATTTCTATAGAGATTTGCCATGCCTGTGAGATATTACGCCCGAAACTTATAAAAACGCTCGTCAGAAGAAAACGGCTTGGGAGATATTACTCCATAAGTACAAGGAGTTGTACCAAAACGCTAACAAAGCAAATGTTAAAAAGATACATTTTATAATTTGGTGACTCGCGACTGATTCGCGAGCGTATTGGCTGGTGGATGAGATCCGTGTAGCCGAAACACAATCCGCGAATAAAAACCAAGTTCCACCAAGTCAAGTTTAGAACTTCATGTTGTAGGGGAGTAGGGGACAACACACACCCCTGCGGGACTCCAGCATTCACGGGCTTAATGTCGGAGCACGAACCGTCAACTGCGACTCTGATGCTACGCCCAGTGAGAAAGCTGGCAATCCATGAACACAATTTCTCAGGAAGCCCGTATGATGGAAGTTTAGAGAGAAGAGCCCTGTGCCATACCCTGTCGAAGGCTTTTGCTACGTCCAAGCTAATTGCCAGTGCCTCCCCTTTACTCTCGACTGCCTCCGCCCATCGGTGAGTAAGGTACACTAAAAGATCACCAGCCGATCGACCGCGACGAAAACCATACTGGCGATCACTTAGTAGCTGGTTCTCTTCTAGGTACCTTAAGAGCTGGCGGTTTATAATGGACTCCATTACTTTGGAGAGTAAAGAGGTAATAGCTATTGGCCTGTAGTTAGACGGATCTGAGCGATCGCCTTTTTTTGGAATCGGGTGCACAAGGGCTGTCTTCCAAGAGCTCGGGACGACGCCATTGGTGTAAGAGAGCTGGAAAAGGCGCGTTAGAACTGGTGCCAATTCAGGAGCACACGTCCGAAGCACAATGGGTGGAACTGCATCTGGCCCACTCGCCTTATGGATATCAAGGGAAAAAAGAGCCTTACGAACTGACCTTTGCAGGAACTGAACGTTTGGCATTGTACAAGCGCAATGCGGTATGGTTGGTGGAGAGTTTTCCCCATCGTCCAAGGTCGAGTTTGATGCGAAAAGAGAGCCCAAGAGATCGGCTTTCTCCTTTGCAGTATAGGCCAGGCAGTCATCGGTCTTGTGCAATGGTGGTAGGGACGGCTGACAAAAATTCCCTAAGATAGCTTTGGCGAGAGACCAGAACGCACGCGTCCCCGAAGGAAGACGCACTAGCCTCTCGCCAATTCTACCTATGAATGATGACTTCGCCTTGGCGATGTCCTTCTTAAAGGATCTGGCGGCAAAGTTGTACTTCTTTCTGAGCGCACTGGTGTTTGGATCCTTTGATGACACCGCATTAGCCCAGGCTTGGTAATGCTGTCGCTTTTGGCGAGACGCCATTTTGCAGCAACGACCAAACCATGGTTGGGACTTGCCGCCAATGGGAACCACAGAGTTTGGAATGAAAAGTTCCATTCCCTGCAGTATCACATCAACGACAGAGTCAGCGGCGACATCAGGATCATCCAGCGAGAAGCAAACTCGCCACCACGGGTAGGACGCAAAGAAGCTTCGCATCCCATCCCAGTCCGCCGACCTATAATGCCAGACTCGACGGCTAGCCGCTGGTTGCGGTTTTGAAGTTTCTGTGAGAGGCACAGTGCTGCGAATCAGACAGTGGTCTGATGAGCCTAGTGGTGCATCAACAGAAACTTGATAGCCGTCTGGGTGCGAGGTCAGCAGAAGGTCCAATAAAGAAGGTGCATGGCCCTCCACATCTGGAACCCGTGTTGGCTCGGTTACCAATTGGGACAGACTGTAGGCCAAAGCGAAGTCATGAACGGCTCTACCTGCGTGGTCAGTTGTGCGTGAACCAAGCCATTCGACGTGGTGGGCATTGAAGTCTCCCAATACCACAATCTCGGCCGAGGGGATCCGTTGGAGAAGGGAGTCTGTCGCTGTTTGGACGGTGTCGATGAGTTGGTCAGTTCCGATGTTACCGCTGTGGGACCTATACAGGCACGCGTAGACGCGAGGATGACGTCCGCAGTCGACGTGCAGCCATAAGATGGAGAGGTCCCTATCTTCAAGATTGCCGAGGCGACGAACGCACATATCCTCCCTGACATAGGCACAAACACCGGCTCGTGGCACAAATGCATGTTCCAGGTTGTATCCCGGGTAGCGCAAGTACGAGATGTCAGGAGGGGGGGATATCTGCGTCTCGGTGAGGAAGAGCAAGGCCGGTTTCGCCGTCTCGAGGTGGTAATGGACGGCGCTCAAATTAGAGTGGATTCCCCTGATATTGCAGAAGTCCACGCGAAGCGTAGGAGGGGGTGCCAATTGTCCCGCCTTTCTCCTGCCTGCAGCATGCCTTGGCACGGGCGAACTTTTGCCCTCCCCAGAATACGTAGGGCAGCCTGAGCGAGAACGCTCAGGGGGGGATTCTCCGACACTGGATGTGTCGGTACCCACACTGTAGGGTATTTACACATGTGGCAGCACTCGGGCGAGACAATTCGCTGCGAATTCGGCCTTTTTGGACAAGGTCTTAAGCGTCACTCTAAACAACGGGGTCCTGCTGTATGACCAAAACTCATTTGGCAAAATTACACTTGACAAACAACGTTTGGCAAAAAAATGGTTTCGCCGATTGATAATTTTACTACTAATCATTTTACAAAAAACCTCACTTTTCCAAATGTTTAACACTTAAATTTACATTTTATAAATAAATATTTAACCCAATAAACATTTAGCAACTGAGTTATCAGACAAAACTACTACGAGTATTGGTCTAAAAACGACTACAACTAGTCTAAATTTCTTTGAAGTAGAAGATATTATTCAAATGATTCAAAATCAAAATCACAATTTCTTTATTCAGTAAGCTTAAAATAAGTATTTTGAGACGACGATAACTTAGTCATGGCTGTGACCCTGGAGGACCTCGGCACAATACTCGGTGATCTCAACAGAGTCTCTCAACAAGTGAGCCTTAAAATGGACATGGAGAAGACGAAAATCATGTCTAACTCACGTGTCGTACCCACTCCTCTGAAGGAAGGAGACTCTGCTTTTGAAGTTTTCGACGAATATGTATACCTGGGACAAACGGTCCAGTTAGGTAGGTCTAACTTTAAGAAAGAGGTCAATCGTCGAACCCAAATCGGCTGGGTAGCGTTCGGTAAGCTACGAAATATCCTCTCGTCGAAAATACCGCAGTGTCACAAGACGAAAGTCTTCGAACGGTGTGTGTTGCTGGCAACACATGATGACATACGGTACCGAAACGTGATCACGCACTATCGGCCTAATAGATAGGCAGGCTCAAAGTCACGCAAAAAGCAATGGAATCTCGGGGTTTCTCTACATGATCAAATCAGAAATGAGGAGATTCGTAGAAGAACTAAGGTAACTGACATAGCCTAAAGAGTTGCCAAGCTCTAGTGGCAATGGGCAGGGCACCTCAAAGAACCGATGGCCGTTGGGCAGAACGGTTCTGAGTGGCGACCGCGCACCGAAAGACGTAGTGTGGGCAGGCCTCCAACAAGGTGGTCCGACGATCTGGTGAAGATCGCGGGTAGCCGCTGGATGCGAGCAGCACAAGAACGGTCGTGGTGGAGATCTTTGAGGGAGGCCATTGTCCAGCAGTGGACGTCCTGGACGGCTGGTACTTAATGATTAATGACGTAGTCGACCAGTACGTTCTCTACATGTATCCTCAAATGTACTTATTCCTTGTAGTGTATCGTTTGCATAAGGTCCATTATAACAAAAGGTTCTCAAAAATTATTTAAAAAGCCCTTGCAATCTTAAAATCTTTAAAGCCGGACATGTTTGGCATTTTACGGTCGTGTCCGGCCAAATATTTACGTGTCCGGCCTGTCCGGCTTTTGTTAGGCTTTTTTGTCCCATCGTGATTTTAAGAAGCTTTTGGCACATCAAAAGTGGACTGCTTATTTCAAATCATCAGATAATGAAGAATTTCATTCCGAATTACTTAAATTGGCAGAATATTATTTTACGATTCCAGGCCACAACGCCAACGTCGAAAGAGTTTTCTCTTAAAAACGCCCAGTTGGCAAAGGAACACAATAGACTACGCCCAGTGGGCAAAGGAACACAATAGACTACAGACACAAACAATTGCAAAGATGATGTTTTTATTATGCAATGTTAAATTAAAAGGCCTATTACAGCTCGACTGTGATTTTGCGTAAAATGCCCAATTTTGCATTTTGTAGTAATTTTCCAGTTGTATTTATCTTTTTTATTGAAATAGGTTAATAAAATCATGCTTAATATTACAAATCTCCACTCTGCGAGAATAAGCTGAGTTCGGACGGCCGGCGCATCGCATTTTATAGTAATTTTGCAATTGTATTTATCGTTTTTATCGAAACAGGATAATAAATTTGTTATATAATCTTTATTCCTCTTGAAGTAACAATTATTTTGTTATAAATTTTGCTCAATAATAAATTCACAGTTAACTTTAAGCGATTTTCGAAGTTTTTTGGTTTAGTTTAATTTAGTTTATACGACTACATAAGAGATGTTAGGCTGTTAGGCTGATTCATTTAGCATTTAAAAAAAACAATTGTTTTATAACGAAGCTGATTTGACTTTTAAAAATGTAACGGTGTCCATGTCTACAGCTTCCTCATTCGACATAGAGAAATTCTAAGCATGCCATATTTTTGTGCATATTATGTGCAATCAAACGTTTCAGTCCTAATTTTTGTGCCACCACAACTTCGTTACTATGAGTTGTTTTATGTGTGTAAGCTGGAGACACGTGTCCAGCTCGCACACAGTTTTATGATCGTAGTTTCAACAGTATTTGAGTGTTATGGTTAGTTTTTTTTGTTCCTAGTGCACAAATTATGCACAAAATTTCTAGCTATAGTCCAAAACCCTAACCTCACTGGTTTGTCTTAACGGGCGTGTGCGAGCTGGTGACACGTGTCTCCAGCTTACACACATAAAACAACTCATAGTAACGAAGTTGTGGTGGCACAAAAATTAGGACTGAAACGTTTGATTGCACATAATATGCACAAAAATATGGCATGCTTAGAATTTCTCTATGTCGAATGAGGAAGCTGTAGACATGGACACCGTTACATTTTTAAAAGTCAAATCAGCTTCGTTATAAAACAATTGTTTTTTTTAAATGCTAAATGAATCAGCCTAACAGCCTAACATCTCTTATGTAGTCGTATAAACTAAATTAAACTAAACCAAAAAACTTCGAAAATCGCTTAAAGTTAACTGTGAATTTATTATTGAGCAAAATTTATAACAAAATAATTGTTACTTCAAGAGGAATAAAGATTATATAACAAATTTATTATCCTGTTTCGATAAAAACGATAAATACAATTGCAAAATTACTATAAAATGCGATGCGCCGGCCGTCCGAACTCAGCTTATTCTCGCAGAGTGGAGATTTGTAATATTAAGCATGATTTTATTAACCTATTTCAATAAAAAAGATAAATACAACTGGAAAATTACTACAAAATGCAAAATTGGGCATTTTACGCAAAATCACAGTCGAGCTGTAATAGGCCTTTTAATTTAACATTGCATAATAAAAACATCATCTTTGCAATTGTTTGTGTCTGTAGTCTATTGTGTTCCTTTGCCCACTGGGCGTAGTCTATTGTGTTCCTTTGCCAACTGGGCGTTTTTAAGAGAAAACTCTTTCGACGTTGGCGTTGTGGCCTGGAATCGTAAAATAATATTCTGCCAATTTAAGTAATTCGGAATGAAATTCTTCATTATCTGATGATTTGAAATAAGCAGTCCACTTTTGATGTGCCAAAAGCTTCTTAAAATCACGATGGGACAAAAAAGCCTAACAAAAGCCGGACAGGCCGGACACGTAAATATTTGGCCGGACACGACCGTAAAATGCCAAACATGTCCGGCTTTAAAGATTTTAAGATTGCAAGGGCTTTTTAAATAATTTTTGAGAACCTTTTGTTATAATGGACCTTATGCAAACGATACACTACAAGGAATAAGTACATTTGAGGATACATGTAGAGAACGTACTGGTCGACTACGTCATTAATCATTAAGTACCAGCCGTCCAGGACGTCCACTGCTGGACAATGGCCTCCCTCAAAGATCTCCACCACGACCGTTCTTGTGCTGCTCGCATCCAGCGGCTACCCGCGATCTTCACCAGATCGTCGGACCACCTTGTTGGAGGCCTGCCCACACTACGTCTTTCGGTGCGCGGTCGCCACTCAGAACCGTTCTGCCCAACGGCCATCGGTTCTTTGAGGTGCCCTGCCCATTGCCACTAGACTAGAGCTTGGCAACTCTTTAGGCTATGTCGGTTACTGTGAGCCTGCCTATCTATTAGGCCGATAGTGCGTGATCACGTTTCGGTACCGTATGTCATCATGTGTTGCCAGCAACACACACCGTTCGAAGACTTTCGTCTTGTGACACTGCGGTATTTTCGACGAGAGGATATTTCGTAGCTTACCGAACGCTACCCAGCCGATTTGGGTTCGACGATTGACCTCTTTCTTAAAGTTAGACCTACCTAACTGGACCGTTTGTCCCAGGTATACATATTCGTCGACAACTTCAAAAGCAGAGTCTCCTTCCTTCAGAGGAGTGGGTACGACACGTGAGTTAGACATGATTTTCGTCTTCTCCATGTCCATTTTAAGGCTCACTTGTTGAGAGACTCTGTTGAGATCACCGAGTATTGTGCCGAGGTCCTCCAGGGTCACAGCCATGACTAAGTTATCGTCGTCTCAAAATACTTATTTTAAGCTTACTGAATAAAGAAATTGTGATTTTGATTTTGAATCATTTGAATAATATCTTCTACTTCAAAGAAATTTAGACTAGTTGTAGTCGTTTTTAGACCAATACTCGTAGTAGTTTTGTCTGATAACTCAGTTGCTAAATGTTTATTGGGTTAAATATTTATTTATAAAATGTAAATTTAAGTGTTAAACATTTGGAAAAGTGAGGTTTTTTGTAAAATGATTAGTAGTAAAATTATCAATCGGCGAAACCATTTTTTTGCCAAACGTTGTTTGTCAAGTGTAATTTTGCCAAATGAGTTTTGGTCATACAGCAGGACCCCGTTGTTTAGAGTGACGCTTAAGACCTTGTCCAAAAAGGCCGAATTCGCAGCGAATTGTCTCGCCCGAGTGCTGCCACATGTGTAAATACCCTACAGTGTGGGTACCGACACATCCAGTGTCGGAGAATCCCCCCCTGAGCGTTCTCGCTCAGGCTGCCCTACGTATTCTGGGGAGGGCAAAAGTTCGCCCGTGCCAAGGCATGCTGCAGGCAGGAGAAAGGCGGGACAATTGACACCCCCTCCTACGCTTCGCGTGGACTTCTGCAATATCAGGGGAATCCACTCTAATTTGAGCGCCGTCCATTACCACCTCGAGACGGCGAAACCGGCCTTGCTCTTCCTCACCGAGACGCAGATATCCCCCCCTCCTGACATCTCGTACTTGCGCTACCCGGGATACAACCTGGAACATGCATTTGTGCCACGAGCCGGTGTTTGTGCCTATGTCAGGGAGGATATGTGCGTTCGTCGCCTCGGCAATCTTGAAGATAGGGACCTCTCCATCTTATGGCTGCACGTCGACTGCGGACGTCATCCTCGCGTCCGACTTTATATCTGAAATAATATAGTTTATGAAGTACTTTGTGTACGTTATATTATTGTACGATTAATGCTGACAATGTATATGATTGCACTGTAATTTTATGTTTCAATGCAACTTTATGGTTTTAACTTCTAACGATGGTAAACGTCTGATATAAGTATGATCTTGGTGACTTAAAAGTAAATTATGCATGAACAATGAGCTTGGAGCATACGACTCCCTACATCATCAAGTTTCTTTTTGGCCATTGTAGAATGATACGGAGATCCTTGCAATCTCGCTAACTTGCTTGCCTTTCTTTTCCATTTAGCTGGAGTCACAACTTTCTTTTATACTTTTTGCGACATTTCTGACTCATAGCTGTTATTTGTACCTGTCTCCTGAGTGTTATTGCTGTTTATTGAATTTGGTAAATTAATTGTCCCATTAAGCCATGATTCCATAAGTAGGTATTCAAGCTGTCAACTCCCCTCGAATCAACAACATTTTTGGGTGAAACATCAAATATTAGGCACTGTTATTTGGTTTATGGACAACTATAGCTTTGCAATATTTTTAATGTTGTGGTAAGATAAAACTTTCTTCGTTATCAGAATCACTGCTCGAATAACCTTTTGCAATTACATTGACGCTTACAACAGTCTCCAGACATGGCTTCTTTGTAGGAGGTAGAAAGTAATTAGCACTGTCAGATGATTCCTATGTAAGACCTATAAGATTCACTACAGCTTGAATCATAGTTGTCTTCATTAGGTTCATAATTTTTGTCCTTAACAGAATCGTCGCTATTGTAGTCAAGATTAACTTCCGATTCATTTCCAAAGACCAATTAGAAAGTTCTTCCATCAAGTCATCTAAAAGAAAAAAAAACATTTCATATTTAAGTATAGGTACAGGTAGGTATTTTAGTTATTGTGAAAATCCACCATTCATGTTATTAATAAAAAGATAAATAAAACTTGTCAAACAACGTATGTCTTCTTCAATACTATTATTGCTTTCCTTGGGATTTTGAGATGTTTTAAAAATCGAAATGTTAGAATTTTGTTGTTCTCTTTTGCCATGGCTTTTGTTCACTAAAACATTATTATTTATTTCAAATGGAATTCATAATATAATCAATCAACAATCATAATTTAAGTTGTAAATGCTATTTTATTACTTTTTTGAACAAATGTAGGTAATAGTTTTTAGGAAGGTTACTAATATTTGTGCACAGCTCCACCCGCGAGAATTTAGTTTTAGACAAATTAGTGTTTTGTTTCATCCAGAAGATGCTATTATGTAGTTGAAAATGTACGTACCTATAAATAGTTTTCAACGCTGTTCGACGCAAGCTCCGCACGGCTGTAAGCGGTGCGCGGTGTGATAGGGAATCACTTCTTTGACCTTTCTTGCAGGTATACAATTGGTATTCTGTAAATAAAACAGCCTCAACTTTGACCACAGCCGTGACCGCAGCAAAGATGTGACGGCTGTAACATCTATGACCACACCCATGCGCGCAGCGTCTATATGTCGCTTAAAGAATCGCATAGCTGTATATATAACTTGTATGGCAGCAAGTACGTACCGACTAACTCGTATGGCAGCAGCGGTACAGCGGTCGTGGTCAAGCTATACAAGTAAAATCATAATGTCTATAATAAAAACCTATATTCAAGAAATGACTTACCTTTGCATATTACGAGACATTGTGTTTTAGCGGGAACGCGACGAAATTCGCCGCTCGTAGGCTCTCCGGCCAAATCACAGATAGAACAATATACTCTAATGGAATTAAATTTGACAATAATTGTCAAATATTGACAAATATACATACATAACATGTCCCAAAATTCAAGGATAAGCTGGTACCAGAGGATGAACCTTTTCTTGACTATTAAAGAAAAAAAAAAGAAAAAAATAAATCTCAACATTCTATGAAAATACAAAAAAAAATTGAAATCCTTAGAAAATTTACACCCCTTAACATATTTTTAACTACCATAACCACAACTTTTCTAAAATTTCAGTTTTTTTTTTGTATTGGCAACTTACATAGCATTGCTATACACCACAATCCTTAAAAATCCTAAAACTACAGTAATTTTTATTCAAAAATCAATCATAATATTTTATTTCCCTAAAAATTTGAAAGTTTTATACTTTCAGTCTACTTTCACTCCTCGTAGCGTAAAAAAAACGTATGGTAACTACTATGGCAAGTTTTTTTAAAAATTAACGCAACTAACTATGATTCTAAAATGGTATAAGACTCTACGAAAACTAGCCACGAAAGAAAGTGCGTTCTATTTCTAAAGAATAACCAAATTTAATAAATTGTTGTTGTTGCTAGTAATCATTTTTAGTGTGGGCCCAAGATAGGTTTATTGTTGCAAATTCTTGGAATTTGAATATGACGCGTGCGTGTCAATAAAATTTAGACGTCAGAGAGAGATAGATAGAGAGAGATTATGCGTTAGAGAGAGTTAGATGGTATGTTCCTTATTAAATAACAAGAGCAAGTCAGTACGCTTTACTCCTTTGTTTACTGTGCACCATTCTGTATTCAATTGACGTGGCTCTCGTACTAACGACTTTTGGCTTGGCTTTTTGGACCCGATTAAGTGACCCACTAATTAAACTGACCTGGCATTATTTTGGACTGTGATTGTGTCTTTTGTGAATTGGACTTTTGGCGTATTGTGGACTATTTAGTGTTTATAATGCCGCTACCATACACACCGCTGGAATACGCTAATATGCACCTCATCTATGGAGAATGCCGATGCAATGCTAGCGCTGCTAGCAGATTGTATCGAGAAAGGTACCCGAATGCTCAAAGATACCCGGGTTACCGAGTATTTACTAATGTGCATCAAGCGTTTTCGGAGGGTCGTTTACCTTCTGACAGGAGAAACGCTGGAAGACCTAGAATGGAACGCGATGAAGAAGTTCTCAATGAAATAGAAGATGATTCAACTACCTCGGTACGTGCCATAGAAGCGGTAACTGGTATTCCCAAAAGTTCTGCACATCGAATTCTAAAACGTCACAGGCTTCACCCATATCACTACAGGCGTGTGCAGACATTATTACCGCGGGACTATCCGCTACGTGTTGCATTTTGCCGTGTGATGCTGCAAAAGCACAGAGAAGATCCCCAATTTTTAGATAAAATTCTATGGTCGGATGAAACAACCTGCAAGAAAGATGGTTATTTAAATCTTTACAACTTACATAGCTGGAGCAATGAGAATCCACACCTGATGAGACAAGACAAATCCCAATATCAATTTAAAGTTAACCTATGGTCGGGCATATTAAATGGAAAAGTGATTGGGCCCTTTGAGTTACAAGGAAACTTAAATGGCAATAGTTATTTAAACTTTTTACAAAATGACTTGCCAGATTTATTAGAAGATGTGCCCATAAATGATTTACAAAACATGTGGTTTCAAAATGATGGTTGCCCAGCTCACTACGCTCATTCAGTGCGAGAATACTTAAACCAAGAGTATCCAGGACGTTGGATCGGGCGACTTGGTCCTATCTTATGGCCACCACGTTCACCCGATCTAAATCCCCTAGATTTTTTTTATTGGGGTTGTCTCAAAGACAGGGTCTACTCAAAACCCATTGCAACATTGGACGAGCTTCGCCAAAAAATCGCTGAGGCTGTGGATCATATCAACGGTAGAAGATATGCACGACGAATAAAACGATCCTTTTTAAGGCGATGTCGTGCCTGTATTAATGCCGGTGGCAAACAATTTGAACATGTAACTACTCTGATGTTAACAATAAATTAATAAAATAATTGTAAAAATGTTTCTACTATTCGTTTTAATTCATTCAACATTTTTGAACAACTAGAAACCTATTTTGGGCCTAACTAAAAATGATTACTATCAACAGCAAAAAATCATTAAATTTGGTTCTTCTTTAGAAATAGAACGCACTTTCTTTCGTGGCTAGTTTTCGTAGAGTCTTATACCATTTTAGAATCATAGTTAGTTGCGTTAATTTTTAAAAAAACTTGCCATAGTAGTTACCATACGTTTTTTTTACGCTACGAGGAGTGAAAGTAGACTGAAAGTATAAAACTTTCAAATTTTTAGGGAAATAAAATATTATGATTGATTTTTGAATAAAAATTACTGGAGTTTTAGGATTTTTAAGGATTGTGGTGTATAGCAGTGCTATGTAAGTTGCCGATACAAAAAAAAAAACTGAAATTTTAGAAAAGTTGTGGTTATGGTAGTTAAAAATATGTTAAGGGGTGTAAATTTTCTAAGGATTTCAATTTTTTTTTGTATTTTCATAGAATGTTGAGATTTATTTTTTTCTTTTTTTTTTCTTTGATAGTCAAGAAAAGGTTCATCCTCTTGTACCAGCTTATCCTTGAACTTTGGGACATGTTGTAATACACAATACAATAATTGTCAAATATTGACAATTATTGCAACTGCCGTGTGCGTCTGTGGCACGAGATGCAACTGCAGATAACTGTATTCTAGCCTATTAAAGAGGCTTAACCTTTTTTAAACCAAGGATGACGTGTATAAAATGAATTTATTTTACTTGGCATAAGAAGGGTTAAAGA
This sequence comes from Scoparia ambigualis, assembly GCA_963921215.1. Lineage (NCBI taxonomy): Eukaryota > Metazoa > Arthropoda > Insecta > Lepidoptera > Crambidae > Scoparia > Scoparia ambigualis. The sequence continues at coordinate 55,749,192 of OY992501.1, forward strand.
ATCTTAACTGATTTGTAATTAAGTTTTTGTTGTTAACCTCTTTATAGTTTAGTTTTGTACGAACATTAGCTTAAACCATACTAGCCTTTAGCAGGGTTAAAGCCCGTTAACTTAATTTAAGTCTAGCATAAATGAATAACCCTATTAAAGCTAAGCAATTTATACAAAAATATCTAGACTTCGTTAAGTTATGATACTTTAGCCCCCTTATAGACTAGTATTGTGGCTTAGCTGATTTTTAAATAAGTAAATCGTAAAAATAGTGTCACTTAACTGTTCACCGACAAGCTGTATCTCAATAACTAATAATGATACAGGTATGGTACCTAGATCAAAATGTAAAGAATTTTGCGCTTTGTAACTTTGCATTATTAACTCAAAATTGATCAAACGAGGGTTAACCCTTTTTTAGCTTAAGTACGGCAGCGTTACACTCCAACTTCAAGTACACAACGCGAAAAAAATGGCCTACCGATTTCTTTCGACCTAATGATGTTAGCGACATCTATGATTCTCAGTTCAAACTAGCTCCGTAATACTATTTTACCGACCGAGGCATAAGAACCTAGCAGTTCAAATATGCAAGTTATTGCTGCTAGACGGGCTTACCTCCTAGACGGACTTCCCCACATTGACCTTATGTCAATTATTTACTAACAAAATACCCCCAATCAAAGGTTTACCTTTCATTATCCGTTAAGATCAAGATATAGCGCCACATAACTTTAGCTGAAGCAGTCTAAAACTGAACTGATATATTTAAACATCTATCTATCTATGAAATAAAGATAATTTATAATAAATACATTTAAAAAAAATTACTTCAGGTAACAAAAACTCTAAATTCAAAACAAATAATAAATTAACCAAATTATTATACACTTAAATTTATTATAACATGTCAACCATTTATTAAATAAACTAGATATAAAATGTCCCTGTACCCTGTATTAATTATTGAGTGTGTACCTACTAATCCTACTATTTTATATCCACATTCATTCTAATATTTCATTACAGCGTATGAGCGCGCCATACGAATCACGACTCCCACGAGTCGAGTCGTTTAAAATTTTGGAGCCTTTTCGTCACAACTTAGTCGTTTAAAAATCTCGAGTCTTTGTAAATTGACTCAGTCTAAAAATAAAACTCGAGTCATAGTGGAAGACTCCTAAAAGACTCAGGACTCAAGGTTTAAAGACTCGATCGAGTTGTGAACCGTCAAAACCGAGTCAAGTTTCTTTTGAAAGACTTAAAAGACTTGAGTTCTTTCATCTCTAGATAGGTTAGAAATTTAAGACAATCGCGAAGCGCAGCGTAGCGATTGTCTTGAATTTCGAGGTTATTTTTTTTAATTAGACAACAGAAATACTAGCTACCCTATTCTTGTAGGTCATATGTATTGCTATTGTTGTCTAATAGAGACAACCTCGAAATTACAAAATACATATTTCAATGACTATTAAGTTGTGGCAGAGTAGCTTTTTATGTTAGTCTGCCGCTAATGAACTACTTCACTACGCTACCTTAATGTATATTTAAAATTAAACTTTATTAGCTTGCGTTAAGGAACAAATTGGAAGCAGAATAACATTATTTATTAACTTACCACTAGTGGCAGTACATTAACTTTTACAACATTACATAACCACTGGTGGCAGGCTAGACACTTCCTATAATATATTATATTACCGTGCTATAAACGTCTTATTGCCTGGGCACAGGCCTCCGCCTACCTACATAAAAACAGCACACAACAGCACAAACATGGAAAAGTCGCCTGTCCGATCCATCGGCCGCGCCGCGCCGTGGCACTACGCGCCCAGCCGCTCCAAGCCGCGACATGCTTTGCCGGTCCCACGGCCCGTTTGCGGACGCGCCGCGACAGGCGTGGCAGTTAAGCGTTCCCACGGCGCGACGCCACAGTATAAATATAAGCTAAAGCAGTACGGAAGGTCGGCCTTTTTCTTGTTTTATATACCTACGCGCCAATTGAGCGTTAGGGTTGTCCTCTTATTTTTGTAAAACTAAAAAGTTTTTGTTTAGTTAGCGCTGTATCTCAGCTAGTTAGCGCTTTTTTTGAGATAACTAGCAAAGCACTTTTTTTTTAAATTAAAAACTAATAAGTTATAGATGGCGGCTACTTCCTCATTCTATTATCGGATTTATTGTCGGAAACCCCACAGATCCCCTGATATCGATTTTTAAAGCAATCGGTCGAATAACTAAAAAGTTCAAGATGGAGGCTATTTTGTCTCATACTAATAACGAAGTCGTTGTCAGAAACCACACAGATCCCTAGATATCGATTTTCAAAGCAATCGGTTGAATAACTAAAAAGTTCAAGATGGAGGCTATTTTGTCTCATACTAATAACGAAGTCGTTGACAGAAACCACACATATCCCCAGATATCGATTTTCAAAGCAAAGTTTATTAACGTTGAAGTTTCGTAGTATCAATTCTTATTATTTTTCACCATTAAAATAACGCGCGCTCAAAAACTATACTTAAGTAAGTACGGCAAATAACCAATTTAGAAGCCAATAACCAACCCAACGATTTATTTAAAAGAAAAATCTTTTTATTTAGTAATAATTAGTCATTCTTACCTTTAAACATCAGCAGGAAGTTTAAAAAACGAAAGCTCCGGTTTTGAAGAAGCCGTTTGTAAGGAAGGAACATAAAGTCGATTTTTTAAAATATAATAAGTATATTTATGTAATCAAAGTATGTACTCTTTTGCCATCTCATAAGTAGTTTATTGATCCTTTACTAAAAAACCATTCGGACGGGAATCAATAAAGTCTTTGAAGGCGCTTTGGCAGTCCAAAGTGGGGCAGTCCCCATTGGAGTTGAATTTTTACCTTGCAAGAAGTCATCCAAACGAAAAATAATGTAATCCATTCTATTGGAGCAAGGTCCGGGGAGTACGGTGGATGTCATAGACATTCCAATTGAAGCCCATCTAATTTGGTAGCCGTCTTTTGTGCAGTGTGGTCCTGAAGCAGCAGTGGCCTAGAGCGATGGATCAGCAGCAGTTGTTTAGCAGCTAGCTCTTCCATCATGGTTTGCAGTTGCTGACAATAGACATCTGCCGTAATCGTCTGGCCAGATTTATGAAAGCTGTAGTGAACGACACCGGCACTAGTCCACCAAACGCACACAAGTTTTTTTTTTGGCTTGGGGCACGATATAGCTGGTCCGCCATGGTTCAGCAAATGCGATGAGCGTTTCCGATTATCGTACAAGACTCACTTTTCATCACAGGTAATGATTCGATTTAAAATCCCTTCATTATTGTGCCGGTTAAGTAAAGTAACGCAGCAGTCGACGTTTGTCGGTTTGCATCACTCAATTCATGAGGTACCTACCCACCTTTCAAGCGTTTTCACTTTCCCAATTTGCTTCAAGTGGATTAAAACAGTTTTATCACTAACACCGCAGGCTGCAGCTAACTCGGACATAGTTTGCGATGGATCTGCTTCCACAATAGCCTTAAATTCTTCGTTATCAACTTTGGTCTCCGGCCGTCCACGGGGCTTGTTCTGCAGGTCGAAATTTCCAGAACGAAAACGTTGGAACCAAAAACGCAATGTGTTTTCTTTTGCGACACCGCCACCATACACATCATTAATCCTTCGAGCCGTTTCTGCAGCACTGGTGCCACCTTAGATAAGTGATTGGTTTGGTCTCGTCGAGCGCAGCAAGACCTAATACCGCGGTCCCACGGCCTGATTTTCGGCAGGCCTGAGCACGTCCAACCGCGCTAACAGATCGTGGGAATCAACGCATCCGATGAGGCCTGCCGCTGCGTGCCGTCGCCTGTCCGATCCATCGGCCGCGCCGCGCCGCGCCGTGGCACTCCGCGCCAAGCCGCTCCAAGCCGCGACAGGCTTTGCCGGTCCCACGGGCCCGTTTGCGGACGCGCCGCGACAGGCGTGGCAGTTAAGCGTTCCCACGGCGCGGCGCGGCTTGTCTTCAGACAGGCCGAGGGACCCGGCCATAAGGGTGCCACGCCACGATGGAACTCGTACTCGTAAATAACGCGCTAAATCAAGTTTTCCATTTTTTAAACTGAGCAACGCAAATAAAAAACCAAAAGAGGAAAAAAAAAATGAATCACGGTTTTCAAAACACAAAAGCATGAGTATGTAAATAGCTGTAAAAATTTGAAATTGGAATTCTTAACTAAAGAGGAGATATTTGAGATCAAAGTGGCCAGTACGACAAAACGCCAATTTCTTAAGTAAAACAGTTTAATGTCTTTGTAAGGACCTAATATTACAACCAAAAAATTATTAGGCGTAGCCAAATCGGTGTGATGCAAGTACAAACTTTCTGGGCATTGATTTTTTTAATCTATTATGTCGATGTATTACTCGCCTAGTGCGAATAAGGCACAGCTCATGTGGCACAGCCACATGAATAAATACCCTAGTTACTCATGTAGCACAGCCACAGACTGGGCACAGCTCAACACAACAGACAGAGGTTTTCAATTTCATTAAATTAATTAGTTCAACAAGGTTTGTAAAAATTCAACGAGTTCAATAACTCCCGTATGGTCTAGTGGCTAGGATACCTGGCTTTCACCCAGGAGGCTCGGGTTCGATTCCCGGTACGGGAAAATATCTTTTTGGCAAATAATAATTAGTTAAAATATTTTACATTTATTTAAACATTTCTTCTTCGTTTATCTAAATAAATTATTAGGCATTTTGTCTTTGGTTAGTAAAATAAAAGGAATATTTCATAAATAAAATGAACCTATTTTACCTTGAACCTGAAAAACATACCTATTTTATTTATATAGGTAAGTACTACCAAGGACGATATAATAGTATATTCGTCTATGGTACTACTGATTATATTTTTTATTACTCTAATTTTCTCAACCGTTTTGTTTTACATAACATTTTTATAAAGGCATATTATGTCGAAAAACAAGCATAATTCTCTGCTCAGGCAGCAGCGGTGGAACAAAATTGCCTAAATAAAAAAATATACCGAATAATATTAACAAAAAAACTAGTGAAAGAAACAAAAGATTTGTCAGAAGTGGGATTCGAACCCACGCCCTCAGAGAGGACCAGAACAGCTCAAACCCACCTACATGGGCAAGGTACCTATCCTTGAGTCTGGCGCCTTAGACCGCTCGGCCATCCTGACAGATATCTGCATGACGAAATTAGCAAACACTCTCAGAAGAACGTTAAAATCCTCAACCTAACAGGATTGAATGTCATTAGATAATTACAAGAAAAGTATAAATTGTAATTTGTAAGACAATAACTGTAATTTGACGATTTGGATAAAAATCACTGGCCAATAATGTACCTATATGTATGTACGCGCATAACTTCGGAACCTGCTTACCTATTTAGCTATTCTCTTAATTGTTCGAAATTGACAAGACAAGGTTCGTAATAAAGAAAAAAAAATAGAAATTCGTCACGCGACCAAAGTCCCGGGTGGACTGCAAGTACCTACTTACCTACCTATAACAAGTGTATTATTCTGTGCTCCTGTGCTATACCTAACCATGAAATAAATAACAATAATTAAGTACGTACTGTGTGTACTATTGTATACGGAAGTTTGTAAATCTACAAGACAAATAAAAACTATATTTGGATGAGCTATGATATGCTAGGAAGAAAGATATTGTTAGTTGAAAAAGTAGCCCAATAAACTAATTTTAGGAAAAACTTATCCTATAACATTGAGGTACAATAAACTAGAGAAGACACCGCGAAGCAAGTTTGTGCGCAACTAAGGCGCAGCCGCAAGGTCCACAATCGCTTGAATCACGCACAATCACTGAGGCGTTTGCAGCGAAAGCTCAATTTCTTATAATTATTATTTATTAATGCATTTAAACGCCATCTATCACCGTAATATAACAATGCAATACACCGTAAGGTGAGAGAGCCATCTATTAGCAACTGGCAACATTATGTGCCAGCGTCGTAATTTAACTGTAAAGAATTTATATTACGACGCTGTCAATAGACACGTGATAATAATTTAAAAATATCAAACTTTTGACATTAGTGCATTACAAACCTACTTACATATTGAAATAATTGAGAATAGGACGACGTGAAAGCACGTCAGATGGCGATTTTATTAGGGCAAAAAATATTTATTTTATAACAATTAATAAATTAAATAACATTTTTAACTTTTATGGTCACTACAACTTTTAAAAAAAAGGGATTTTTATCATGTTTATTATGTTGTTGGTTTTGAGTCCCCGATATTTCGGAGCAGTTTAAAAATCCCGTTTTTTTTTCTAAAAGTTAATTAATAAATACCTAAATATACGTAATATCCCTTGATTACCTAATAGGGCATCGAAATCGAAACCCGATGCACTTTTTAAAAACCCGGGTAACCGGGTTTTTCGAGCTTATTCGGTCTTTTTGTATTTTTTTTTAAATATGAAGAAACTGTGTTTTAATATAGATTTCCCAAGTCAAATACGAATACTTATATAAAACAAGAGTTAAATTCATGTAAAATAAAAAAGTAGGTAGGTAAACGTAGGTAACTACTTTCAAAATCACAAAAATATTTTCAATCTAAGTAGTTCTTTGGACAATGAGTACCTAGGTATTTGTTGCAAACAAATAAAATAAAAAAGTAGCTAGTATTTATCTACGAGGGGCGTTCAAAATATTCTCGGTATGTGGATAAAAACAAACAAGTACGAAAAGTTTGATATTTTTATTTTTAAATATACTCCCCCCCTATGTTCATACACTTATAAGATCGATCAATTATTTTTTTTAATCCCTCATAAAAATATTTTTTATCTTTGGTGTAAAAATGCTCCTCCACGGCCGTCTTCAACGCTTCATCGTCAGAAAATTTATTTCCACGCAGATCCTTTTTAAGATTGGGGAACAAAAAGAAGTCGCTTGGGGCTAAGTACGAACTATAGGGTGGATGAGTAACAGTTTCAAACCCACATTCAACAATAGCTGCCTTGGCAATATGAGCAGTATGGACAGGGGCGTTGTCATGCAGAAGCAGAACACCTTTGGTTAACTTTCCTCGCCTCTTTTCTTTGATCGCATCTCTTAATTGACGTATAACGTTAGCGTAGTACTGCCCTGTGATATTTACACCTTTTTCTTTATAATCGATAAGCAAAACTCCTTCACAATCCCAAAATATTGTGGCCATGACCTTGCCAGCTGACGGGATTACCTTGAACTTCTTGGGATGAGCTGAACCCTTAATGTGCCACTGCATGGACTCCTGTTTGCTCTCTGGGTCATAATGATGAACCCAGGTTTCATCTCCAGTAACTATTTTTGCAGCACCTCATCGGGATTTTCACCACACAGGTCGATAAAATCTGAACAGCAAGCCACACGCATATCCTTTTGAAGAAGCGTCAGCATTCGCGGAACCCATCTTGCACTTACTTTTGACATATTAAGATGGTCATGTATAATGTCATGTACGGTACCAATAGAGAGATTGGTTACTTGAGCTATAGATTTTACCTTCACTCGGCCGTCTTCCAATATAAGTTTTTCCACTTTATCAATATTTTCTTGTGAGGTAGCCACTACAGGCCGGCCAGGTCTAGGGTCATCTTCAATACTCTCCCTTCCACGCTTAAATTCGCTTGACCATTTTTGAATAGTAGATAAAGAAGGAGCAGACTCACGGTAAACACAATCCATTTCCTCTTTTATGGTTTTTTGATTATTACCCTGTTTTGTCAAGAATTTTATGACGGATCGGTGCTCTAATTTCGTTAAAATTGTTAATTCGCTCATGGTGTTCATGTTTGTTCGGCAATTGCAGAAAAACAAAAGAACATCTCGGTTCCAATTTTACTTTTTTTTAATGTCAATGGATTAATCTTAGCGGCCAGTAACAAATATATATATAAAAGAGGTTGTAACGTATCAATACCGAGAATATTTTGAACGCCCCTCGTAGCTAGTAAATATTTTTAATCACAGACTCACGCAGGATAAATTATATATTTATTTAGTCTTTTGGTAATATATAGTCAGTTCTTATACTTACTACTAATAATTATAATATGCTGAAGACTATTTTTGATAAAATTATAAAAATATTTTAAAATTATCAAACTCTTTTATTAACATTAATAATAAATAAAATTCGTCTTAGTAATACCTAACTTACTCGAAAGTAGTGAAAATAATCTAGTCTTTTCAAAATAATCTTGCTTTATTTATTTAATCTTTTTCGCACAAAAAACAACTACCTACTTACAGTTATACGTAAGTATGTCAAGCAAATTATAGTTATTAGTTAATAGTTTAATGTCTTTGGTGTAGGGGTAACTAACTAACTTAACAACTGCCCAATGATTCCAATGAACAACGATAAGTAAAGAAAACAGCAGACTTATTAAAAACATTTATTAGGGTAATTAATGTAATCATCATTCATTGCTGTTTTGCAACTAATAACATTGTGTTTAATTTTTAATACTATTGAAATCCATTTTAGTGAGTTGCATTTTATCTAGAGAACAAGACATGCCAGATTTAAAACAGTTGTAAGTTGTAATGGACCACAGCACATGGGAAAATAGGGCCATTACCTCACCACATTTGGCTTAACACGGGTAGATGTCAACTAAATTCTGCCTCACCATTAGCTTGTAATAGTCCTACTGCTGGGCATATGGTTCCCACAAGTACAACAGCACGTGGCGAGATTGGGCCATAGCCCATAACCCACCACACTGTCCCAATGCGGGTTGGTGGATAGAAAAATGTTCAACGGACATTTATTATAACATACATATTATATTTAACTGTTTTAAGACATTCTAGAAATAATAAAATGTAATTAGCTTGATGTATGTCTTATGTCTGTTGTACATTTTTGCATCAAATCTGGCTATAAACATTTCACAGTAGACTTTCTACATAATAAAATAACATAGGGACATTGTGTAACTCATCTTAGGACAGCTCGGACAAATGAGTAATTGTGCCTTTGGCCGAGTAGCATTCAGTATATATTTAAGTTGGTAACACAACTTTACAAGGTCATGTACCATCCATAATTTTACATTCTTTGTATAAAAAGGAGCACAAATCTAATTTAAGGCACAAGATTTCTACCAAAATTAATCATTGTCTGTTAGTTTAGTACAATCTCCTTGTAATTGGTGTTTCATTGGTAAGGCATTTGTAAACGAGTAATCGCCAGCAAGCAATAAATTGTGCCAAGCGAACTAAACATTCATTTTCGCGCAAAACTATGAACGTTCGAGTCGAACATCCGAGCTTGGAGCATTTGAATACTAAATGTCATTAATTTTAAAATGACGGATAGAGCGACCTGGCTGCAGCATTTTTATTGCTCCGAATTGACAATAACACGATAATACTAGGCCAAGAAGGTCACGATCAAGGAACTGTTCCTTGTTTACGAGTGGTCAGTAATATTCCTACATACATACTAATTCATTTCATTATCTGAGTACTCGCTTTTGGGCGTTTTGTTTGCGTGAACATTTGAACAAGAGTCATATCCGCAAACAGCATTGCGATGTCCACACTGGCCGAAGTTCGTGCTCGCGTGTTAACTTTGTAATGCTCTGCTCAATGTCCACACCACTCAAGTATTCGACGGCGAATGCTCATTACACGCGAATGTTCTCAGTGAGGCTTTAGAATTACAAAAGCATTGGAGAGAAAGTAATTAAACTTTACACTGTTGTACAATTGGGCAATGGCCGCCATCATTAAAATTAAGTACTTATTACAAATGTTGGGTATTGGCATAATTGTATTTATTGAGAAAGTTCACAATCTTTCAGGTGGGTGTCTGTGATTAAGGTGTTGTTGCTTACTGAACAGCTAATTCACACAGAGAACAGTACATTCAGTTTCTAATTACCACTATCTACTAGTTGACTCAACAAATTAGTTTGAGAACATTTTATCTTTTTACATAAATCAAATAAATTATTTACTTTACTGTTTAGTAGCTTCCTTGTTAACATATTGCATTATATGTAATGCATTAGCAGTTAAAAATAGCTCACGTTTTCTAATATATGTATGTTATACACACTCAAGTTCAGCACCTTATTACAATTACGAAATGGTCAATTTATTCGCCCTTCATATGAAGGCATAACAAACAATTACCGAAATACAATAGAGCAATACACAGAATAGATGGGACAGTCAAAGTAATAACAGTGTGAGGGCCATGTAAGCCAGTTGGTAAGTAGGTATATTCTCTTCATCATCACATCATCTACATGTTCACCATCACATTTCTTATCTTATCTTAGCGGGGCCTACATATCTCCCTCTCACAGTAGCATGTTGTGTTGTTGACCCATTGGGACTGTGCAAAATGTGAACCAACATTTAAATATACCTAATACACTTCTTTGGGCATTGCACTCAGCAAAGGACGAATGGACTTCTTAGACCCAAGCAATAGTAAAATATTAATAATCAAAAATAATATTACTTTACTTGCGAGTTACTTTACTTGATATAATATTTCCAATAACAAAAATACTGAATGTTGCTCAGTATAAATATGGCCACAAATTATTACAGGTATTTGTCAGTGACTATGTCTTTATCAGCCAGCATTGGCTTGGCAGCTGAAACGTTAATGCAATCAAAAATTCATTTATAGAACAGATTTACTATTAAACTTGAGTATAAAATGAACATCTTGCTTGAAAGGCCAAGAATTTTAGCTCGCATTTGTGTTATGGACACAAATGATGCATGATGACTTAACCTTACCAAATTCATTAGTCATTATTACACAATATATGAGAAAGTAAATAGGTACATTAGAGACCCCCATATCAAAAAATAATTCAAAAGTTGTAACACTATCATACAAATTGTTCATTGTTTGTTGACATCCCATCCACACGGACTCCCACTTTATTAAATAAATAAATGAGCAAACTGATAATTAAATCAATCTTTCACCACAAAAGATTAATTAAGAATAAATCGACACAATGCATTGTCTTCTATTCATTCAGTCTAACACTTGGCAGTCGTCATCATCTATGAAACCGCCATTCAGGGCGTCATTCATAATTTCGTTTTTGTATTTCTTCAGTTCATTGTTGATGAAGTTCCTACGTTCTTCCTTCTTTTTCATATCAGCTATCTTTTCTGGGGGCGTCCGTTCCACTAAGCCCTTCGTGAAAGTGTAGATGACTGTCGTGGAATCTCCTTCAATAAAAGCAAGGTTCACAGCAGGACCCGTTTCAACGGTGCACAAGTTTTCCTGTATTCTGTTGATGAATTCCAAATTTATATCGTCGTATGTAGAAATTGGCACGTAAATGTTAATTTTCTCGTTCTTACTGGGTCTTGCGACTATGTAGAGCGTGTCTATATCTTTGTTGTAACAGTATTCTGTATCGTACATTAGTTTTTCGTCTACTAAGTGTATATAAAGGTGATACGCAAGAGTCATCTTCATATCAGACTTGCAGCCGAGAGTTTTCATGTCCTCCTTGATTTTTGTTTCAATATCCATTGTGTGTTTTTGTAGATAACGTAAACGTAAATTAAAAAATAACACGACGCGGAAATTTAACCTCAAATTGCGGTTTGTTTTTAATATTTTTTCCGTGAAGGAACAGGCTAAGGTTAGAGACCATACTGCCTAACCATTAGTTTTTTATTTCTTTTTTTCCCGAGATGATAATGAGTGGTGATTAAGATGATGTATGATAAATGATATTCCCACAAACCTTTTGAGTCCTCAGTAAAGATGTGGAACTTTACTGAGATCTCACGCGGACTTCTTGAGAGAATTTAAAAAGTGATGTTGCACTGTTTTGTTTTATTTGCCAACACTCATGCACGTTCACGAACACTTAACAGTAAATAATCCACCATTATTTCACATTAATATCAGACAAAACACAAATTAAAGAAAATAAAACAAAGACGCTTTACTTTCCCGCCAAGAAGTTCTCCGTACGGTTTTCTTTTTTGTTTGTTTTTTTCTCCTTAATAATGTCTTCGTGCGATCAGCATTTTTAGCCAGTGTCAAGTTTGTTATAGTATTTTTTTTATATACATTATGTGGATGATAATGAACGTTTAATGGTAAATGATTTTCACCCAAACCCCTTGAGACTCAATAAAGCTGTAGGACTTTATTGGGGTCTCACACGGACTTCTTGAGAGAATTTGAAAAGTGATGTTGCACTGTTTTGTTTTATTTGCTAACACTCAAGCACGTTCACGAACACTTAACAGTAAATATTCCACCATTATTTCACATTTATATTCGACAAAACACAAATTAGGGAAAATAAAACAAAACTGCAGACATGCATGACGCTTCACTTTCCCGCCAAGAACTTTGTGTTTGTTTATATGTCTGTGGTTTGTTCGCTATCGCTACCATAAACTCAGAATCCTCAGAACAATAACTCAGAATCTATGCCTCAGAACATTATTAAATAAGTTCTGTGACCTTAACGCTACATTTTACGTAAGAAAGACAAAGGGATACGGTCCATACAGTCAGGTCTTTAGATGTTCTATTAAGTGATAAATATTGATAGATATAAAATAAATAATAGTACTCGTAGGTGGCGATACTAGTGATTGATTAGTTAAATCCCCAGTGTGCGTAAATTTTCTCGGCCAGGCGTGATCGCGACGGCCAAGAATCGTACACGTTGATGATGACTTTCTCAAGGAGCGCGGTACGGCGGGTTCGATGCGTCGTTTTAGGCCCCTTGAGACGTTGATAGTTGATGATTCAGATGATGAAAAATAAACATTTTACTTTGTCACACTGATTTTAATAGGTAACACGATTTAACTACTATAATTTACATGAAATGGCGTCCACGCGCCTTTGAATTTGAAAACCAATGAATGACTATAATGAATATTGAACTGGCATCCACACGCCTTGATGACAAAACCAATGAACAACTGATTTAACTAATATAATTAATATTACATGGCGTACGCCTTTTATGAGAAAACCAATGCATGGCCGACTGCCATCTTTTATCACATCTATCTACTCCTCGGACCAAATATTACCGAGATCTACTCCTGTAAACTAGACAGGTTTTTGATTGAATGACAAGTGATTCTTTTTTTTTGAACGTAAGATCGATAACGCAAAGGCGTTAACATTAAGATAATACACAATGAAATATATACAAACATGTTAATTTTCGATTAACATTCCTCCCGCCACCAGGGGGAAATGAACTGAATACTTGAAGTCCTTAATGCGCTCTATTTATAGTAACAATAACACATAATATGACTCATACACATGACTTAACTTTAAGAATGAAAACACTATATATACGCAGAAGTGCAATGGTTAACTTAAATTACTTTCTATCGGTATCGGTAATTTACACAATTTGACCACTGGTCTTACAAGCTCTCCGCTTTGAGTCCTTAATTTAACTGATCTAACAATGTGATCTGATCCCTTAAACAATTCAATAACTCTACCCTTTCGCCAGTGAAGAGGGGGTGAGTTCTTGTCAATAATAAGAACTAAATCGTTGAGCTCTATATTGTTAATATGCTTATACCATTTATTACGTGACTGTAGTGTACTCAGATACTCAACATGCCAGCGCGACCAGATCGTCTGGTACAATTTCTGAATAACTTGAAAACGGGACAATCGCGACATTTTAGTCTCCTTCCAGTGAGCTTCTGGCAAGGCAACTAGTGGCTGACCTATGATGATATGACCTGGCGTGAGAACCTCTAAATCACTGGGGTCCTCTGACATAGGCACAAGAGGCCGTGAATTAAGTATAGACTCTATTTTAGTAAATAGAGTAGACAGTTCCTCGAATGTTAAAATGGTATCGCCCACCTCTCTCTTGAGGAGGTTTTTAGCGCTTTTGACTGCAGCCTCAAATAGTCCGCCCATATGGGGCGATGCAGGAGGATTGAACTCCCAGCGAATGCTCTGTTTTCTGAACTCCTCCTTGAGGATAATCTGGTTGTCCAACAAGAACTGAGTGATCTCCTTTAGATACGAATTAGAACCAGTAAAATTGGTACCTCGGTCCGATCTGATTAGTGAAGGCAGCCCTCGTCGGCTGACAAACCTGGTGAATGACGCGATGAAGGCCTCGATGGTCAATGCAGAGACCACTTCGAGATAAACAGCTTTTGTACCTAAACATACAAAAACACACAGGTAAGCTTTGAGTGATTTCGCATTTCTTAGTAAACTGCTTTTGACTGAGAAAGGTCCAGCAAAGTCAGTCGCTACGCCTGAAAATGGTCGTGCGGCCGTGACTATATCAGCTGGTAGGTCTGCCATAAATGGTGGCTGAGATGAAGCATTGAACCTGAAACAAACTAAACAATTTCTTATGACCTTTGATACTTGACGTCTGACTGACGTAATCCAATACTCTCGCCGCAGTATGGCAATGAGTGCGTTTGTCGCTGCATGACAATATGACTTGTGATAATATTCTATGAGTAATTGACCCCACCTATGATCCTTAGATATCAAATATGGATGCCTGGCTCCGTAAGGCAATGTTGATTTCCGTAGTCGGCCGCCGACTCGGATAAAGTGATCTTCATCCACGAAGACACTTAATTTCTGTAGCGATTTACAGACTAACTTTCCTTGCTTGATTAATATAATTTCATCTTTATATGAATCCATTTGAATTTTCTTAATCCAATGTCTGGTTGCTTCACGAGTCTCGTCTAATGAGAGTGTAGAGTTAAGATTCCGTCTTTCTTTAGGCAATCTAATATTTCGGCAAAATCTAAGTACCAATGAGGTAATATTGATGAGCTTACTGAACGAGCTGACACGTGATAACAGCGCGTCTTCCCATGGTTCGACAGGGGTAACAAGATTGACCAATTTCTTGAATCCAGGTAAATCGTAAGGCATAGTAACTGGTAACGCAGGCCATTGTGACTCCTCCTTAAGTAACCAGTCTAGGGACCACCATAAATTGAAATGTATGAGATCTTCAGCCGCCATGCCTCGTGAGGCGACATCTGCAGGGTTTAATTCGGAACGTACATGTCTCCATATCATAGAACGTTTTGAATTTTAAATGTCTTGAACTCTGTTACATTCGAATGTTTGAAGCATGTATGGTTTTGTGTTTATCCAAGATAACACGATTGTGCTATCTGACCAAGCATTGATGCTGTCAAATTGAATTGAACTGTCATATGACTCTGATACATGATGCAATCATTTAAACACTAGTTGAGCGGCACTGAGTTCCAGTTTTTGTATCGTTTGCTTTGATCTCTGAGAAGCTACTCTTGATTTAGCTATAAGTAAACGTACCATGACATTTTCTGACGCGTCCGCGGTCCTGAGGTAGACGCTCGCGGCAAAACCAGTCTCTGCAGCGTCTTCGAATCCGTGAAGTGAATATGAGACAGTCTGTGGCAGTGCAACACATCTAGGTATCTGCAAGTTTGACAAATAATTAAGGTCTTGAATGAGTTCGTCCCACTGACGACATTGACTATTACTGACAGGTTCGTCCCATTTGACTCCATCTAAAAATAGTGTCTGAAGAAACACCTTGAATCGAAACACAATAGGCGCACAATATCCACACGGGTCATACAGGCGTGCTATTGTACTAAGGATATGACGCTTAGTAATTGCTTGTCCTAGCGGTACATTGAGTCTGATACTGGGTCCCTTTGAATACCTAATACTTTAATGAAGCTTTGATCGTCAGTATCAAACTGATGGGGCAGCTCGCAGTGTTCCTGCGGCAAATCCTGCAGTAATTCATTGCAATTTGATGACCATTTCCTGAGCTCATATTTGGCGCTTTTCATTAGTGCGATGAGTTCTGATTTGAGGTGTTGAGCCTCTGATAACTGAGATGAACTGGTACTTCCTGTCTTCAGGGTGTATCCAGGTCATTCGAAACATCTGCTTGATGTTGGTCGTGAAGACTATTTGATGCCGTCTGAAATTTAACAATATTTGGGTAATATCATTTTGAAGTGGTGGACCGGTGTGAAGACACTGGTTTAGTGATGTTCCTGTTGATGAACGAGCACTCTCGTCGAATACTACACGGATCTTATCCGTTCCCTTTTTGAATATGCCATGATGGGGAATGATGAAATGTTCGGAGTCTAACTGAAAGTCCGATTTTGACATATGACCGAGAGTTTCATATTCCTTCATGAATTCCTTGTATTTACTTGCGAATACTGAATTTTTTGCCATCTTTCTTTCTAATGATCGCAATCGTTGAATGGCTAAAACCTTTGATTCACCCAATGGTGGCCTTGTTGAAAGTAATGGTAACCTAACCAAATATTTGCCATCTGGCATACGTTGAGTACTTGAATTATACAACCTTTCACATTCCAAGTAATCCGGATGAACAGCTGGCTTCGAAGGGGGCTGTTCCACCTTCCAAAACTTTTCTAAGACTTCCTCCAGTCTGACTGCATGGAGTCCATAGTCTTCTACTGAAGCGCCTGCCGACTGGTCGGGTGATGTGACTGTCGATGGTGACTTTTGAGTGTGTATCGCTCCCATGATGACGTGACCGAAACATGATCCATAAGCCGCTATCCCTGGAATGTTGGTTGAGATCTTTGAACCATCAAGTACATAATTGAGCACATCTGTACCAAGTATGATATCTACATCTCGAGCTTTATCAAAGTTGCTATCAGCAAGAATAATATTTGATGCCTTTAACTGATTCTTTAATTTAATATCATATGGTGGAATATTTCCTGATAATGTGAACATAACCATTGCCCGGGTACCAACTATTGGTAATTGAGCCCCTACTGGTTTGATTACTAATTTGACAACAGTGCCCGGTCCCGCCGTACCGCGCTCCTTGAGAAAGTCATCATCAACGTGTACGATTCTTGGCCGTCGCGATCACGGCTGGCCGAGAAAATCTACGCACAATATTTTGGTGGTACCCACGAGGGGAACCGTTTAAAAACCCAGGACGGGAATCGTTTAAACCCAGGAAGGGATAAACAGCATTATAGGTACTGGACACGTGGTTGCCGTCCAAGGTCATTGTCGGCAAACTCGCGTCTAAGCTGCCGTCAACATTATAAGTTCAGTGTGAAATACCGAATATCAAGTCAATCTCGGAGTGTTTCAGTGTTTAAATTCAGTGGTCGTAATAATTCATCATAATTATCACCTTCATCAAAGGGTCGAGATTCGACGGGGCGTATTTATTGAAGATAAAGATACGCCATTTTGTAATTGTGTATCGCATCGCTACGCTACGCAACGGAAACACAGACAGCCGACGCAAGAGGGCGCGCGCTGCGGTTCACTCATTCTTACGGACTCATAAGTTAGTGTTATTGTGTTGTGATTGGCCAATAATTCATGTAAGTACATTCATTCTGATCAAACCAATCTCAATCGGTCTAACTTCATTCAATCCCTGCGCGACCGCGTAAACCCTACCACAGTATAAATATAAGCTAAAGCATAAGCGGACATCGCAGTGCTCTCAGTAGCGCGTGCCATGTTTTCTGAAAAGCTTAGATACAGCGCTATTTAAACAAAAACTTTTTAATTTTACAAAAATAAGAGGACAACCCTAACGCTCAATTGGTGCGTGGCTTAGGTGGGTATATAAAACAACAAAAAGGCCTAGTTTCCGTACTGCTTTTGCCACAGACATATAATAAGAAGCAGACCAAACATTATTTCACAACTACTTAAATGAGAATAAAACAATATTTCTACTTCTTTCTCTCCAACCACAAATTAGTAAGACTTTCTCGTTTCTTTTTAATGTCGCAACCTCGGACCAAATATTACATTTGGTCCGAGGTCGCAACACTTCCACACACATAGACAAACTGGACCGTGAGGCAAAACGCCATATTGACAAGCTGCAATTAAGCTACAAATGTCTTCCTAGACTTGTCGTGTCTTCTTATTATATGTCTGTGGCTTTTGCTTAAATTTATACTGTGACCCCTCAAAACAATATGCTTTAGTTATTGTTCTGAGTGTGACCCTTCGCTCTGTGACGTCATGACGTCAAATGGATATCGAGTCAGCGTTGATAAGATTTTAATTTCGCGTGAAAGTAGTCAGAGAGTGAACCTTCTGTACGTAGTACTATTAGTTATAGTTATTCTGTGTTATTGTCCCCAAATGGTTAGTAGGTAGTACTATTAGTTATAGTTATTCTGTGTTATTGTCCCCAAATGGTTAGTAGGTAGGGGAGGCTGGGGACCAAAGTAACACTTTTGTTTGAGGCCCTTTTGGGAAAATTTGGGTAAAATTTATTTGCTTTAAATAAAAATAGTCAGTTAGTTTAGGGACACAGGTAGTGCAACTTAGATATTTTGAACTCACAATAAAGCTATTGTATAAGAGAAACGAAATAATCTAATTTTATGTGAACGAAGACAAGTGTTACAATAATTATTATTGTACTCACGCTGTGGTCAATTGTAACAAAGGCTTTTTATAAAATAAAACACAGATGCGTTGAGTAACGACACCCAAACTATTTTTATATTGCAGTTTTATCAGTTAATAATCTGTCTGACAATATACAAGTTAAAACTTACTTTGGTGCTGCAGAAACAAGAATTCATCGTCGCACACGTCCGTTTCGTAGCTCGTGCGCCGCTGACTTGTAAGCAGGTCGGGACGTGTCCTGTGCGTATTCCGGCTTACATACATAGGCGCAAGTGGCTTAATAGTAGAAATATAGCCAATGTTACAATTGCCCTCTGTTACTTACTACTGCCCCCTACCTACCCTACTACTATGAGGGGTTTGCATTTTTTCACATAACTTTTTCAGTCCTATTATCGGAAGTCCGAAAATATTTATCATACCATTTTACATCATAATGATCACTCTTCATAAAAATCGAAACCCAGTATCATCAGAATTCATAATATCTTTAATCATACACCTTGTTTTTACTACAAATTTTTTTTCATATATTTTCTTAAACTAACTATCGAAACTCCTATTCATTGTTATACATAACGCCAATATTCATAAATTGGTTAATACTAATATTTGTTTTCATATATTTTTTGATCATAAATGTTTTTATGAGCCACCCGCTATGAAGAAAAAGTTAAGTATGCAAAACTATAGTTCCGTTGGTTAGTTTAGGTTAGACTTATGACAAATAACTTTGTGATTTTAATAAATACTCTGTGCTTGCATTCATGTTGAATGCATAATGCATGTTTTATTGTAATACTACATGCTTGTATGCATGCCTGGATGCATGCTGCCTGCTTGCTTGCATGCTGAATGCTTGTTTGCACGCTGCATGTATGCTTGCATGCTGCAAGCTATGGAGCTTGCAAACAACCCCCCGGCATGCAAGCAAGCATGGGCACAGCTGTATCTTCGTAATTGTTTAAGCTACGGTTATGAATTATACCTCAAAATTTTGTGCCTAATTTGTGCATAAGGCACAAAGATTTTCAAAACTTTAACTCAAAAGGTTTTTGAGCTACGAACCGATAAGTATGTGTAAGCCGGTGACACGTAACACGGGCTAACACACGGTGAATTACTGTAACTGTATAAGATAGCGTTTCGTTTTAAAGATAAACTAATACGTTATAATTTGTGCAAACACGAGGCAAAATTTCAAATCTCTGGGCCTCTTAGTTTAAAAATTATAAACCAAGAACTGTTTTCCCGCCAAAAAATTCAAAATAATGGCTCGAAAGAGGCTAAGCGCGCCGTTGCCGTTTCGTGCGCTACACGATTGCAATCGAGTTTGAACTTAAGAGCTAGCAATTTTTAGAGTCATTTTAATTTGCGCTCTCGATTGTGTTAATTTATGTACCGAGAATTTTAGACTAGGAGCCGTTTGTTATGCGCGACGCGACTAATTTAGTTTCACTATAAGTAACCTACCCTACTTTTTATTTTAAGGCCCCAGTACTAGTGTTGTTGCAATAGTGATAGTTTCACTATCGATAGTTGACCTTGAAAAATAGTCGATAGCGCGAATAGTCCTATCGAAAATATCGAAATGCTGCGATACTATCGATACTATCAATAGTGAAAATTAGGTAATACTATTAAACTTGGTCGATACTATCAATAGTATCGATACGTTTCGATAGTTTTGCTTTAGTAACTATCGACGAAATTTCGATACTATCAAGTGAGTATTGTAAATCTAATGATATGATGTGATAGATGACCT
The DNA here is from genome assembly GCA_963921215.1 of Scoparia ambigualis. Classification (NCBI taxonomy): domain Eukaryota; kingdom Metazoa; phylum Arthropoda; class Insecta; order Lepidoptera; family Crambidae; genus Scoparia; species Scoparia ambigualis. The sequence continues at coordinate 55,769,415 of OY992501.1, forward strand.
ATGTAGGACCTTCGACAGGACTATCGATAGTATGACTGATTTTCGAGGTCTCGATAGTGTTCGGAACAAAATGGCCACTTACGGCTGGCAACCTTTTTGTAGTTTTAATTTGTATTTGACAGACGACTGTCAATGTCAGTGTCAGTGTGACACTCACGTTGGAATTGTGGTGAGGTTAGGAACTGGACCGCGGGGTCGCGTGAAAAATATTGACTTTTGTAGTTGTGATTTGATGTGGGGGGCACATAAGTTTGATTCGGGGGTCCGTAATAATTAATAATTATGAACAGTGAACATAAGTTTCGTTGGAAACCAGGGCGGCCTAGCTAAAATCAGTTTTGGTTGACGTACCAACACGTGGAGTGATTTGTGCAAGTGGTACGTATTTGTCTGGGGATTGAGAGCTCTCAGGGGTAGCCACGGGACGCTTAGGGCCTTCCCACCCACCATAGCACCAGCTCCGAAGACGCGCCGGAGCGCGGTCAACCACTACCACGCTGACAGCAGCGTGCCGAAGACAGCCGGCGCGGCGGACTGCAGCCGAGCAGAAGACCACGAGACCGTAAGGGTGTGGCACACCGTCTCATAGTACGTAAGTTAGTTTATATACATAATAATTTAGTATAGATTTAAGTTGGCTAGAAATAGCCTGGTAGCAGGGTTGATGTAGACTTTCTATATCAAACAATTTTTGGTAAACCAGAGCGTGGTTTTGTCTACGGACCTCAAGTATTTAGTTATTAGTTTTAGTTTTAAGATTGTTTGCTACCGCATATTAAATTGCATTCAGAATGCAATGTTAATAGTTAGGTTTTGTTGATTATAGCAAGTAGTGTAACAATTATTAATTTGGGTTTTGTCTCGCATTTAGAATGCGTTGATTATTTCATTGCGGAAAGTCATTGCAAGAATGCAATAATGTCATACCTAACTTGCTATAATTGCATTTTGGTTACACATTTAGAATGTATTTATTTGAGTTAGGATATAACTGTTGGTTGTATTACACATTGTACTTGTGTTGTATTTAGGCTATACAGGCTTTGAATTTATTTGAGTACTATCAACTCACCGGGCGGTATAATTGTTTTTTAAAACTTTAATTTAGAATTAGTCTCGCTAGGGTAGTGCAAATTTGTGACAACAAATAAATGTTTTGATTATGTTTGTTGTATTTGTTGTGCAAACTGAATTTTAAGATTCTAGCGGTTTGCAAATAATTAAACATTTTGTTTGTTCCTTGATTGTTTGAAAAATTAATTTAGAATTTAAAGTTAAAGCATTGAAAATTGTGGTACTTTGATTTGGTTTGTTGTTTTCATTTTGAAAACATATTTAAATATTGTAGGCATTTGATTCACAATATTTGTAGTTTGGTTGTCTAGCGATTGCAAAGCTGTAGACACAATATCAATATTGCAGTTATGTTACATTATAAATTGATTAACATTTTGTTTATTGTAGTTTTTTTGGGAAATCAATTTGATTTCCATTTATTTGTAACATTTGTTTGGTAAATGACTTGTTTACCTAGTGGCGTATGTAATAATAATATCAAGGAAAATTTTTATTTTATTTTTTCTTTGGAAATCAATTTGTTTACATAGTAAATTTTTATTGAACATTTTTATTTGATATTTTAATTTTCTTTGGAACCGATTAGATTTGTTTTGTTCTACACAGCGGCATATGTAAAATTTGGTTGGATTATTATATAACGGTTTATACAATAATAATAGCACATTTTGTTTTGTTTGTGCCTTCATTTTTGAAAACCAATTTAAAATTTATCTTGATTATTACATTGGTTTTAACTTGATTGATTTATGCATAGGGACTATGTAATAATAATACTTGTACATTATATTTGTTAGTGCGCCTCTTGTAGCAAACACGTATAAGTTTATTTTGTACTTATTAATTTGGTTGTGCCTACATTGTAATTGAAAGGGTATGTGTGTAGGAAATATTGTTCTGCCATATTTGTGCTATTGTTGGACATAGAATCTAATTCCTCGTTATTTGTTTTTTGTTGACAACGCGATGGCGGAGGCAGTCTTTGCAACGCAGCTGCGCTGGTTCGTTCATACGCAGGATCTGCTGTCTCGGAGGGACTGCGATGATGTCATCCTCGAGCGAGCCAGGCAGTTAAGGCAGCGGGTGTCTTCGGTTGAGACCGCCATGGTGGTTTTGTCGGAGACTGCTCCAACATCCCACAAAAAGGTATGGTTGGCATACGAGGATGATTTCGACCAAATCATGGAGATAAATGATAATGTCGTCCAGGCGGCCTGCGACATTAAAAGGCGACGGATAGGGGATGTCCAGCCATCCATACCGCCACCAATGTGAGGGCCTGCGATGCCTGATGGGCTTCCTACCCATCAGTTAGGAAGTTTGGGTGGCGCTGTGGAAGAGGGGTCGTATGTAGACGCACATGCGCGTCAATTGTTGTCGCTACCTAGGGTAGCTAATCAGGCGGACTTACCGACGCAGCTGTTGACGCCAGTCACAGTTGCGTGTACCGCGTTACGTAAATTAGGGTTGCCAGTAGCCGAGTGTTCGCTGCTACTGGTACACATTGTGTTGGACAAGCTGCCAACGGACGTTCGTTCCCGGTTTGAGCGGGAAACGGCAGAGAAAGGGGGGGGCTACTCTGCCGGGATTGGAGGAACTTCTAAAGTTCCTCGGCGATGAGGCGGGAGTCGTAGCGACCTCCCAGCCTGACCTGCCACCATCAGAGGTGCAGGCTTCAATGGGACGCCAGGCGAATCCCACTGTACAGCTGCAGCCAGGACACACTACGTCGCGGCGGGCGGCGCTGATTGCAGCGACCGGCATGGACCCGGCTTGTACACAGTGTGGCCAAACGGGTCATACTACGACGCGGTGCCAGGACCGACGAGGGCCTATACGCCGCCTCGTCATTACACGCAGTGTAATGACGAGGCGGCGTATAGCAAGGCGCAGCGGCCTTTGCTTTGGCTATAGGCCTCAACGCCGCAGTGCATTTGGTGGACCACTCCATTTATTATTGTTGTGTGTCAACAGATCGGGAGCGGCTTCACCGACCACTCAACAGCGGTGGCAGCATTACACGGGCAGGGGTGCTCCAGCACGGAGCACACACCTACCAGCGGACTGGAGGCCCAGTCATGCGCGAGGCGCGCCCCCACACCGGAAGGTGAACCATGCGCAGGCGCGCAAACCCGCGCCTGCAGGTTACCATGCTGCCGGCCCATGTGCGATTCGGGTATCACACGGGCGGGGGCCCGGTGTCACGAAGGAGGGACCCCTCCCTGTAACTAGATCTATGCGCGCCAGCGTGCAGCCGCGATCGAGCTATGCCGCAGCGGTTATAGTACCACCCGCGGTATCACACGGGCGGGGGCCTTCTTTGGGAATGGGGGACCCGGGCAGGCCATAGCTAGCCTGCCCCTTTGCGAGAGCAAAGCCACGGACGGTTTTACTTTATACTACGGCGGCCGCGGTTTGAAAGATTTTAAAGAAATCTTAGATTTGAAATTTTAATTTTGTGCAACATTGTTTGGTAGCATGTTTACCGGGAGTTTGACGGGGCTAACACAAGTCACCCTCTCCTCGGTACATGCATCTATGTGAGAATGTCAATTTCGGTAACGGTAATGAATTTACTATTGTAGGTTAACAGCCTTTACCGATTCGCCCGCAGGGATAACGGCACAGACATTGGTCTAGATCGGGCAGACCCACTCTTTGTCACCTGGCCCAATTGACCTACTCTTGGGCTCGGGTGTACTAGGACGGGTCCTACTAGGCACCCAGATAGCTCTGGGTCGCTCTACACTGCTGGCAGTGCCAACTATTTTGGTTTTGTTTCTATTATGTACACAGTTTGACGACTCGACTCCGCATAGTCTAGAGTCAGTGTGTTTGTGTACCATTTTCATAACTATGCACAAGTTTGGGAAATTGAGAAACCTCCCATGGTCTACATGGTAGCCCATGCCCATGAGGATTGTGAAGCCTTTCAATAGGCCAGTACGTCACGGTTGACGTCTGTTGGATGTGTTACTAGGTAACCTAATTTGTAATTTTGAATATTGTTTGTTCAAAGAGCTTTATTTGTGTAGTGCTCTTTCGGTGTTTATTTTGTCACAGTGGACGTCTTCACCCGTGCAGCCGCAGACGGGGGGTCTGCCTTCGGACCGAGTCGCTCAGTCTCGTCCGTTCTTGGGGGTTTCACGCAACGGGTTCTGCTGGACCTTTCTCGGTAAAACTGATCAACTGCGCAACGCTCGGGTTGTAGGTAAATTATTTTGTGGTTTTTTTTGTGCCTGGCTACTAAGGCCGTCCTCTTAGGAGTCTCTTCGTTGTCCACGGAGGCCTTCGTCGTCGTGTTGGATCGTTTCGTGTCGCGTAAGGGTCTACCTTCACTTATTCGCTCCGACAATGGCACAAAATGGCAAGGGCACGGGTGTAACTAAATGATGTTTGTAATTTTTTAGATAATAAGCTTTGGTGAATAAGATAATTTAGCATTATTTTAATTTGGCTAATTAGACTTAGTATGTTGTTGAAGGAGAATAACTTGCTCTTCTTGCTTGTAGCTAGGGCAGCATTGTAAAGTTGTTAGTTGGCGAGCATGGGACTGCGGTTTGAGTCCGCGATGAGCCACAGCAGCTGTCTCCCCTTGCCCGATTGATTGAGCTAGCGGTCTGGGGCTGGCCCTCCAGACCGAAGCGGGGGGATGTTCGGAACAAAATGGCCACTTACGGCTGGCAACCTTTTTGTAGTTTTAATTTGTATTTGACAGACGACTGTCAATGTCAGTGTCAGTGTGACACTCACGTTGGAATTGTGGTGAGGTTAGGAACTGGACCGCGGGGTCGCGTGAAAAATATTGACTTTTGTAGTTGTGATTTGATGTGGGGGGCACATAAGTTTGATTCGGGGGTCCGTAATAATTAATAATTATGAACAGTGAACATAAGTTTCGTTGGAAACCAGGGCGGCCTAGCTAAAATCAGTTTTGGTTGACGTACCAACACGTGGAGTGATTTGTGCAAGTGGTACGTATTTGTCTGGGGATTGAGAGCTCTCAGGGGTAGCCATGGGATGCTTAGGGCCTTCCCACCCACCATAGCACCAGCCCCGAAGACGCGCCGGAGCGCGGTCAACCACTACCACGCTGACAGCAGCGTGCCGAAGACAGCCGGCGCGGCGGACTGCAGCCGAGCAGAAGACCACGAGACCGTAAGGGTGTGGCACACCGTCTGATAGTACGTAAGTTAGTTTATATACATAATAATTTAGTATAGATTTAAGTTGGCTATAAATAGCCTGGTAGCAGGGTTGATGTAGACTATCTATATCAAACAGATAGTATCACGATACTATCGATTGACTATCGCTATCGCAACAACACTACCCAGTACACATTGGCGACTTGGCGTATGTTGGCCCATTGTCGGCAATCGCCATTGTGTAGAGGGGGTAAATTGCGCGCCACTATCGATAAATTGCCCGCGACTGTACACCATTACCCCGTCTACACAATGGCTATGGCCGGCAGTGGGCCAACATACGCCAATGTGTACTGGGTAGTGTTGTTGCGTAGGATCGTGATACTATCGTGACTTCGAAAATCAGTCATACTATCGATAGTCCTATCGAAACTATCTACCCTTAGCAATATTATCGATAGTATCGATTCATAAAAATAAGTAATACTATTGCTAAAGATCAATAGTTTCGATACTATCGATAGTATCAGCAAAAAACTAATCGATCGATAGTAACAGTTGTTCAACATCGATAGTCGAACATTTTTCGATAGTATTGCTTGCTCATAAAAGGTAATATAGCTGGTAATTACGTACCTCATTTATCACATCATATGATTAGATTTACAATAGATAGTATTGACTCACTCACTCACTCGATAGTATTGAAAATTCGTCGATAGTTTCTAAAGCAAAACTATCGATACTATCAAACCGCGTCGATAGTTTATAGATAGTATCGATACTATTGATAGTATCGTATGTCGATAGTATCGATAGAATCGACCAAGTTCAATAGTATTACCCAATTTTCATCATCGATACTATCGATAGTATAGCAGCATTTTGATATTTTCGCTAGGACTATTCGCGCTATCGACTATTTTTCAAGATCAACTATCGATAGTGAAACTATCACTATTGCAACAACACTAGTACTGGGGCATTAAAATAAAAAGTAGGGTAGGTTAGTTAGGTACCTATAGTGAAACTAAATTAGTCGCATCGCGCATCGCTTTAACAAACGGCTCCTAGTCTAAAATTCTCGGTACATAAATTAACACAATCGAGAGCGCAAACTAAAATGACTCTAAATATTGCTTGCTCTTAAGATCAAACTCGATTGCAATCGTGTAGCGCACGGAACGGCAACGGCGCGCTTAGCCACTTCCGAGCCATTATTTTGAATTTTTTGGCGGGAAAACAGTTTTTAGCTTATAATTTTTAAACTAAGAGGCCCAGAGATTTGAAATTTTGCCTCGTGTTTGCACAAATTATAACGTATTAGTTGATCTTTAAAACGAAACGCTATCTTATACAGTTACAGTAATTCACCATGTGTTAGCCCGTGTTACGTGTCACCAGCTTACACATACTTACCGGTTCGTAGCTCAAAAACCTTTTGAGTTAAAGTTTTGAAAATATTTTCGCCTTATGCACAAATTAGGCACAAAATTTTGAGGTATAATTCATTACCGTAGCTTAAACAATTACGAAGATACAGCTGTGCAAGCCAGAGACCCGTGTCTCCAGCTCGCAGACAGTTTTATGATCGTAGTTTCAACAGTATTTGAGTATGATGGTTAGTTTTTTTTGTTCCTAGTGCACAAATTATGCACAAAATTTCTGGCTATAGTCTAAAACCCTATCCTCACTGGTTTGTCTTAACGGGCGTGTGCGAGCTGGTGACACGTGTCTCCAGCTTACACACATAAAACAACTCATAGTAACGAAGTTGTGGTGGCACAAAAAATAGGAGTGACATGTTTGATTGCACATAATATGCACAAAAATATGGCATGCTTAGAATTTCTCTATGTTGAATGAGGAAGCTGTAGACATGGACACCTGTCGGTTAGGTAAGGTTGGACTTTTGACAAATAACGGAGGGGGGCCGCAGGGCCCTCGAGCCCCGACCCCCCTATTTCATAATCATAAGTGTAATTAATATTAAAAACAATATTATGAGTTTAAGCTTGTTCTTAGTAATGACAGTATTAATAAAAATATATGATAACTGTCTGTTATGAGTAAGTTCATCGGAACATAGTAGTAATAAAAATTTATGAACAAAAAAAGTATGAAGATAAAAATGAGGAAGAGTAAGAATGATTATTATGAACACAAGTCGTTAGTAAAAAAAAAAATATCATTAATGGTTTTATGTGAGCCAATTATTATTCTGTGCCAATATGGCCCCTTCCATGAGTATAATATTATTCTAAATTAGTTTACAATATCTTTATTTACACTACAGTATCTTTATTTACTTTACAGTATCCTAAAAAATGTTCTTACGTTGTGTTTTGTAAGTAAGTATAGGAAATAAAATAAAAAACATGTTTAATTATTGTTTTTATTTTATTATATTACAAAATAGACAATTTATCAGTTTTATACATACTACAAAGTATATTTTACAGCAGGCAAGCGTTAATAGGTACATTATTTGACATTATTTTAATTTTGCTCTGGGTGGGGTCTGGTAAATACATCAGAAAATATTTATGTTTATTAACGATACACTGAAAATGCCCTTGAAATATATGTCTCATTGTCTTGAAATATAAGATTTAAAAATACTCTAAGAAATAAATATTTTACTCATATATAAAAGTAGAAATTCCTTAACATTAAAAGTTCGGTTACAAAAATATGCTCAGTCATAATAATTATTTTACAAAAAAATCAAGTTAACCTAATGTGCACGTAACTTAAAAATACTACGCATAAAGTTAATATTAATATATTACAATGAGAAAAACTTTAAGACGTGGCCACAATCTAAGACGTATTCTTACTTGTTAGCTAAAATAACTACACAATAACATTAGGTGGAATCGAGTAAAGAGGTCAGCTATTTACAAGATTTCACCACACTTTCCTTACATTTAATTATTTTAATAAATATTCCTGATATAAACTTTATAACTATGGATTCCAATAGCAAGCGAGGTTATATCAAACATTAGAGTTTCTACTTCTAAAAATCGAATGTGAATTTAAGTGAAGCTAGTCAAGTTAAAAATAACTTATTAAACCTTCGCTCGTCATGGAATATTGGCTTTTTGTGTAAGAACATCAGAATTTAAAATTGTAATTGTCCACGTTACACCATATACTCTTCACTACTTTGAACACAAGTCTTTAGCACCACTTTAGTTGATATAACTTCCCTTTATAAGATGTCTTTGTTAGTTTTAATACATTTCCCTCTGAAGCATATTTCTGTTTCATGTGAGATTTCTGTAGACATAGATGTACTAACCACGTTAGCTGGATTCATAAAAGTAGATTCAGATGACGTTTCAATATTAACTGATTGTGTAGTTCCTTCTCTGTCGTTAATAATTTTCTGTATATCTGTGAAATCGGTAGCAGTTTCAATGTTTTCATCCGCAACCGAAGTTATTTCTTCGGGAATGTAATTAGTTTCAGTTGTTGCTGCTTTATATTTCATTTGTTTTGTTGTTGTCTCTATTTCAGATTTCTGTGTTGTTTTTTCAGCTTCGATAGTGACATTTTTGCTATCATCTTTCTGGTTGCCAGTGGAGGTAGTACCGAAAAAGTAATCCATTATACTAAATCCGTCAGATCGGTCGAGAATAGACATCATACTTTCACTTGATGTAGGTTCTGTGGGTGTGCTGTAGTACATGCTGTCCATCATCGTTGGATCAGGAGATCCTGTGCCGAGATCGACTTCACCAGGACTGGTAGGTTTCTCTGTGGTCATTTCTTTTACTTCTTCTAGTGGTTCTGTATTATCATTATTTGGTTCGGTTGGTATTTTGCCAATTTTAGGTATATCAACTGTTGGAATTAAATCTTCGGGGATCTCGTCATCACTTTCAAATAAATCCTCAATATTATGAATGTTGTTTGGTTTGTAAGTTGTGATAGAGACCTTTGGTTTGTCGTGGTTGAAAGATTTGTCGTAATTATCTTTTGAAGACGCAACTGCTTCGCCGAGGTGGTTGACGGTGTTGGCGTAGTATTGTGATTCAGCCGTTTCAATGGTTTCCGTGCTTACTGGACGGACCTTAACCTTCTTCCAGTAGCCGCGGCGATGTCCCTTGCGGTCAATTTGTTCCTGAAATGATTAAAAAATATATTTACTTATAAACATCAAAAAAATAAAATTTACAAAAAAGGAATGAAATGATTAGAGTCACGTGCATTTATCTTTACACTGAGTGAACTGAACCATGATTGGATTGCGTGACGGTTTCCGTTAGATAATTACTTTTAAAATCGGATTTTACTTAAAAATAAAATACTATTAAATGTATTTTACCTTCTCCAAACCAGTTGATTCGTAATCAATAGAGGCAATCGTAGTAATTTCTTGTTCTGCTATTGTTGCCTTTTGCGTGTTTTCGTCTCCAGAAGTAATTACTCTTTCTGGAGGTATCTCACCAATTTCACCGCCTTTATGTTTCATAACATTAAAAGTATATTCGTCTTCATCTTGTTCTTCTAAACTTTTCATAACCTCTTCCAGCATTGTTTCAAAGGTAGACATTGAGTCAGTCGAATCAGATTTAGTCGTTTTACTCTGTTCAACCAAAGCCTCAAGAGTCGGAGGGATATCAGGTATTTTCTTGACAGCTCTGGTATTTGTAGCTGGTGTGACTGAAATAAGAATGTCTTCATAGTCATTTCTGGCTGTTATTATATCTTGTACAGCATCTACAGATTTCTTTTCTGTTGTAGCTTGCTTAGTATCTTCATCAATATTATTGGGATTGTAAGGTCGAAAAGAATCGACGGAAATTTTTGGAGACCATTGATCACTATCTGGCGCTACATATTTTGGTCTGTTAATGGAGTGGTTCGACTCTTGGTCCTCGGTTTCTTCTGTTGTTTTATCAGTTTTTTTATTATATCTCTCCGAAAGTCTAGGCCTGTGACTATATCTGCTATGAGGTGTGTTTCTAACAGTTGAAGTGGTAGTTTCTGATTGCAATTCGGGTTTATCGGTTGGTTTTTCTGTTGGTCGTCTTCCCCTAAACCGGCTTTTAGTTTCATATGTATTCTTTTTGGTTCCAGACGACTCAGTAGATGTTGTGGTGTAAACAGGTCGCCGCCTACGGAAATGTCCACGTTTTGTTGTACCATCATATGAGCTTGCAGTGGTAACAGCTGGTTCAGTGGATGGTTCGGGCTTGTAAACAGGATGCTTATAATCCTGGAAATCTGGTCGAGAATGAACTTGTTTTGTTTTTAAATCAGCCTCAATTTCTTCAATACGCATTGTGGTTCTGCGTCTGTCAAAGGCAGGTCTGTAAGTTACAGCTTGTAACCTCTTTCTCTCAACTTTCATTCTAGAACTTTCAGTAGACGATGCTTGATGATATTGCCTAATGACTCCAGGACGAACCCGAACTCTGTTATAAGATGGTGTTGTTTGGACAATGTTTTCTTCAGTGTCGGTTTCCTGTGTTTCTTGAATAGCAACCTTAGTTAATTCAATATCTTTTGTTGTTTGTGCTTCTTCTTGTTTATTAAAGTCATTATTAACAGAGTAGTTTGGTAAACTTTGTTCTAAACTTGAGCTCGTCCGCTCAGTGGCGTATGAAACTACTTCTGGTGTGGTCTGTTTAGAGTAATCTTCTTGCGTTTCATCCGCGACATCTTCATAAGAAGCAATCGCTTGAACAGGTGCTGCGCTGCTCCGTGTTTGATATATGTACTCTTCATTGCGTGTCGATGGTAACTTAGATACGTAAGTAGTTTCTGTTTGAGTTTCTATGTCTGAAGTGTATGCTGGTGCTTCCTCCCTTGAACCAGTATTCTCAAGATAACTTATGGACGCTGATTGATGAGCGTATGCATTTTCAGTATCATAAGCTTCTGCTCCGTTTTCAAAGTTTTTCGTGGAAGACAATTTTGGTGACGGTTCTGTCATAGCTTCAATATCAACTGTACTCATTCTTTCCATCAAAGTGACTGGATAATTTTGGTGTAGAACATCCCTTTGGTATGCTAAGTCTTCTTTTTTAGTGCCGTATTCTTTATTTTTCTTGTTATAGTGATCATCATTTTCTGAAGGTTTGTATTGAATGCGGCCTCTGGTTCTCGTTCTTAGAGATTTCGTCGTACTTTCTCCGGAGTCTAACGGTTTCCTAGTGGCTCTTTCAGTTGTTATCTTATTCGGTTCATATTTGGACCTGGAAGGCAGGGGTCGTCTTTCGCGAAGCGGTTTACGAGTAATTGGGGCGCGTGTTGTACTGGACTCTGCAGATTCCGCTGATGTTCTAGCTGTAGTGTACCTTGGTCGGCCTCTGGTTCTGAGAGGAGTTCTCCTTGTTGTTGATGTTGTTGTGGTTGAACTTGTTGTTGAGCTTGAGTATTGGGTATCTGCTGGTTGGTAGTTCGTCTCATAATGCTCATAAGATTGTTGTTGTGGTGCATTGTTATCTGCAAAGCCTGTTATTTTGTTGATTATGGTTTCCGTTAAGTTGTGGTTTGCGGGAGCATTATACTCGACAGACTCATGAGAGCTTACTTGTGGATTAAAATTGTAAGCAGGCTGTTCGATAGGCTGAGCTTGCTCAGCACTATTCTGTTTGGTTGATTGGTAGTTTTCAGATGTCACTTCTGTTTTAGCAGTGTAGTCATTTGTATTATAAACAGGATATCTAGAATTGGTAACCTCAGATTTGTAATGTATTTCGGGCGTATAGTTTTGTAAATAATTTGGTGAAGATTGTTGTTGATAATTTTGTTGTTCAGTTACCACTTCTGGTGCTGGTGGAATGCTAGGAGGTGACGCTGGCGTTGAAGAGGTTTTTGGTGGTTGAGCCACACCTTGGTTGGCATAAGGATCTTTAAGTTCATCATAGTAGCTATGATAATCTAAAGGAGTGCTGAAGTGGAAGGCCTGATTGATAGAGTATGGGTTGTGAGTTTCTAACAATTGGCTTGAATATGTTGAAGACGGTTCGGATTTGGTTGTCGGTAGTGTTGGTCGGGGAGTTGTTGAAGTTTCTGGCTTGACGAAATTGTACTGACTAACGGGCTCTTGTTGAGCCGGGAAGTTAACGTATTTCGTGGGATTATATTGGTTGCCAAGATGTGATATGAAATAAGTGCCAGACTTTTGTGGTACAGCGTTTAAGTTGTTATCGTTTTGTTTTTGAGGAGGCACGACTGTTACTGTTTGTGGTTCTATAGAGTAGTAGTTTGATTGATGGCGTTGGTTCGGTGGAGGGTTGTTGTTGGGAGAAGCAGTACTGTAATAAGAGAAGTTAGGCTTTTGTGTAACTACTTTCTGTTGCTGAGGTGTTGCTGTATAAGAGTTTGGAATGACGCTAGCGGCTTGCGTCGAATGCGTCGAAAATGCTGAATTTGCTTGTGAGCCCGAATCCTTTATCTGAGAGTTAATGACCACAGACCCAACGTGTGGCGATGGGAAAGGAATCTTTGCAAAACCATTAGGAGTATTGTAACTTAAGGGTGCTACAAAGAATGGAAGTTGTCGAAGCTTCTTGTCGCTATTTTCGATGTTCGATAGATAAGGAAGTTCAAACTTGATAAAACTCTCTGGAGGATTAAGTGTTGATGGTCCGATAAAAACTTTTGGTGCATTCTGTGGGTTGACAGTATCCAAAACTGCAATCGTATTAGCATTTTTCAATGATGAGAGTACATCTCCTACTTTTAATTGGTTTCTTTTCCGAGCATCTTGTACCATGAAAATGGCCAATGGTGGCTGGTGTGGTTTCAACTTTTTAGGTTTTAACGTTACCGGTGGTGCTGTGGGGAAAGGCGAGGATATTGTTGAAAACTTCGGCACTTGATCTTGATCTTTCAAGGGATCGTAGTTTGAGAAAAAGTCCCGGTTATGGCCGAATGTATCGCCGGGTTTCGCTAATGGCTTTTGCATTTCATTCGAAAACGCCTGTTTCAGAGGATTAGGTTTCGGTAAGCTTTGCGAATATAAGTCGCTGTTTATAAGCTGTGGCTGTGCTATAGGGTTTCTAAAATTATACTGGCCCCTGTTCAACGATTCCACTGGTACGTAGAGAAGCTGGACTTCCTCCCTTTCCACTTTAGGTTTTGAAACCATGGTTTCTATCTTCGGACTCTTGTCAAAGCTTTCGAACTTGATTTTCTGTAAAGATTGCACTTTCTTTTTTGGACTAAAACTAAAGTCGTTAGTGTAGTTTTCAGCGCGATATCCGTCAACAAGTTTTGGCTGATCGAGTTTGGTCTTCACAGGTTGGCCGATGAATGGTTTCATTTGCTGTGAGGGAAGGCCTTGTTTCGGGAAGTTGTCGTATTTGATAGGATTCGGTGGTAACTGTTGCTGAGGTCTCGGTTTCAATTGTGGTGCTGCGGGGATGTTGTCAAACGCAAACTGTGGCGAGATGAACCCTTGGCTCAGTGGGAAGTTAGGTTGTGATAATCCAAATCGAATGCTCTGTCCGAATCCTTGATCGGACAGATAATTCTGAGGAGCAGAGGGTACGGATTGTAGGTACAGCTGCCTGTTGGCTGGAGCATTGAAGTACGCTCTAGGTGGAAAAGCGTCTGGTCCATATCCAGTTGGTCTTGTGAAACCTGGAAACGGTTCTGTCAGTATTCTTGGTTCGGCAACTGCTTGTCTCTTGATCGGAGGGAGAGGGTGTACGTTGGGTGTCTCTCTCTTGATAGGGCCCGGTAGTGGGACCCAGTCGCTTATGTCGGACGTGTAGGAGCTGATCTGCCGCGACCATCTCGTCTGCTCTTGCGGCGTGCCTGACGCAGCCAGGAGTGCAACGAGCCAAGCTAGATGCACGGTTCGGTGCGCCATCTGTAATAGAAGTAGAAAGGTTATTAATAAAGTGTCACTGTCACAATGGTTTGGAGGGCTTCTGAAGGGCACGTTAAATTCACATAATAGATAATAGTGGTCTATTTATACCAATGATATTGAAGTAAAGAAATACTATAGGTATGCTTATTATTACAACTAAAGTTTATACTTAGCGGAAAATAGGCAATAAAGTTTTGTGACTTTTAAAAATATGAGTAAGAGTTTTGACTAATTGAAAAAATACTATCTTATGTGAAATATTTTTATTATCTATTTATTTATAATTATGATTGTGACGTACATTTTACTGAACCGAACTAATCTGAACTGAATTACATAGTTTTTAACAACCTTTCTAATCTTTATATTCTAATGTTTATCTGGTGAGAAAACCCGGTCATGCAGTTCAAGGTAAATCTTTCACCATAGTGTCGTTGTTGCATTACTACCATAGACATGTTCTTCTTTAGTGACACTTGTGATTCAAATGTTATCTGCCTTACGTGTTTTACGTTGCGCTTGCGACAATAACGACTTTTACACCTTTTTGCGTACGTGTTATGGTACAAAAACGTTCTTCTTAGGACGAACTAGAATTTGTAATCGGAATTTGCCATCGGCATTGTGGCTACGATGCGGTTACAAAACAAGCGGAGATTTCTTTGTGGACTTAACTTTAGATAAACTTTACGCCGTCATCGGATATCTGGGCGGTGAGTGAAAAATCCTGATAGATCTAGGTATAAAGCTTTTTTTCTCAAAGATTTTTCTTTTTTGATGAATTTATATACGATACGATGGTGGTAATTGAACCCGGGACCATTAGGAATGATTAGCTAATTTGTAACAATGTCAAATACTATCGACGTATTAAATTATTTACCTCCTACACGCGTTCTCATAATGAAACACAATATCGTCATAAACAAAGGTAAATGCTAGAAATTTTAGATTTTTAGATTGCAATTTTGACGCAATACTATTTTTTTTTCACTCTCTCCATTTGTAACCGCAACTATTATCGTCCTTGCCGCAACCGAAGCGCCTCATTTTTCCCAACGTGTGAAGAATCACACATTTGCGTAATATTGCGTCTATGGTTTTAGACTTTCCTGGTGTGGCAATAGCAACTGACCTAATATTGTAGGTAAGTAGTAACAGCTGTTGTCTATGTGAATTTCTATATAATTTGTACTTTTATCTGAAATATATAAACATCAGAAAGCTTAAGTTATACCATAGACAAATATATCGTCCTTGGTTATACCTACATGTTTCTTATGGAAAACATAAATAAGCAAAGCTTTTATATAATTTTCGATACAAATATGATATATGATGACCGTCATACATAATTATATAGCGCGCCCGCGCCATGTAATTGATTAATTATGTATGGCGGTCTTTTTTCTGTTGTGTGGTCTCTCCAATCGCAGACAAAAGAAAGAGGTCTCCTATTCTGTGTGGGTGATTGACAAACGAGACGAGAGAACGAGACTATTGAAAGGCAGTTTTAACTTAATAAGGCAAGTTAATTATTGTTAAATAAAGCAATGCAAAACATGGTCATAATAAAAGATCTATGACAAACTAACATCTTACGTTCTACTGTATATACGGGTTGCAAGTCTTTCTTGTGACGTGACGCTTCACATATTTCCAGAAAACTGTAGGTCAGAACTTTCCAGTATTAATTAACTAATGACTAACGAAAATAATTACAGCAATAATGCAGGCGCACCGCCCGATACGCGGGCTGTACATCAATCTCGTTACGCCCTAAATATCTGACATTATTGTTATAGTGCCACGCTTGCTTTGAAGCTCATTGCTAAAACTCATTTTTATTAGCGTTAAATATAGGAGTGAGTAACGCCCGAAATTAATAACCTTTATCTGTTATTTCGCTCTCACGGGATGGGTACCAAAAATTCAAAACATTTCGTACTCCTCCGTGCTTCTTAAGGCATGTGAAAACAGGACCAAGTAACGCCCCCGTTGTTGTCGCAAGGTGGCAGTAGTTAAAACACCCACCAATCCGTACTGAGCTATCGTGGTGAGTTAATATAGCCTAATCGCCCAATTTGCAGTTTTTCATGTGAGCAGGCAGGCCGGTGCCCAGCACTCGGCATATAATTCATTGTTTTTTGACGAAAATATAAAGTGCTACTCTTGCACTGTAGCTAGCTATCAATGTGTTTTGTGAGTGGGTAATTGACGTTATGATACTTTCATCGTCTCAGTAATTTGGCTTATTGTACGCATGTGAAAGTAGACTGTCCGTTGGTTATGTAGGTACTTATCTGTCTCGACAGGTATGTTGCGTTTAAGTAGTTATGTTGGTGTGTCATTTTACCATGATAACAACATTTTGTAACAAGTTTATTTGGAAAATTTCGATGAAGCTTTATTTTGTATGATTTATTCTATAATAAACATAATAAAAGAATACGCACAATCCTAAAAAACGTTGGATTGACGATATCGTCAGGTTCGCTGGCAACACCTGGATGAGATCGGCACAACACAGAGGGACTAGCACAAAATAAAGGAGACCTATATAGGTCACCTTTCACCACTCTCCCAGCAGTGGGTGATTGCGGGCTGAAATGATGAGATGATGATGATGCTGCTAGATAACGGTATAATACAAAAAAGCACCCAGACCCGAAATCAGAAACAGTTTTTTCTAAATAGACACGACCGGGAATCGAACACTTTAACCTCAGAGATGTGACGCCAGAACCAGCGTCACCCAACGACGGAGGTTGTCAAAACTTGTATCCTGGTAGATAGGCGGGCTTGGAGAGATGTTTACGACAACCAATTACACACACTAGAATAGGTCCCCTGGGAATCGAAAGTGAAACCTCCGCGTTAGCGACTGGTAGTCTAACCACAAGACCACTGACATGACGTGGTAAACTATACACGTACTTTCATTAATTTCTAAACTTTAAAGGCGAAAAAGCATCATAAACAACTGACCATAATAGGTTCAATACCTGAACTTTTTAGACCTTAAAGTATTACTACTGCTGGTGCTGTACCACAAAACTATGCCTAAAGTTAAACAAATGCTACTTTCGCCGTTCGGGGAAGACGGAACATTATGACGGCACCGTGTTTAAAGTTAACCGTTGTTAGCCATTTAATTAAGGTGTTTAATTGAGGTTCAGTTTTTGCATTTCCTTTTTCAAGTATTGGCGAAAAATTGTGGGCATCAAAACATGTATAAACTATGAGGGTAACATGTTTTCGGACAAAACCTTCAATGTATCATAAATTAAGATTGAAAAAAGTATTATTTTAGACATATTTTTGTGGTTAAAAAACAGAGTATAATGATTCAATAAACAATGACGAGTTGCATTTGTTCATACCAATTGTAAGCGAGAATAGAACCACCACTTCCGCCAGACTATCACCGCACACTATAATGATAGTTATTTTTGTACCATATTGATTTAACTCCAGAGAAAGTGCCTCATTGTAATGACGTTTTCACCATTTCAGAAAGGAAAAGCTTCGGTCTAGCCTCGCGTTCACAGTGACACTGTTGACGTTCTTAAGTTGAAGCGAGGAAGGTTCCTTTTCGAATGTTTGTTAGTCATTGCAAGTAATTAAGCTTGGTGAATGTAGACGTAATGTAGACATACAGCTTAAGATATTATATTTGCTATAATTCAAGGGATTATGGCTCATATTTCTGGCGAGTGTTACGTTTCCTGTGTAGTATTCAGTACACATTTATTGTCTGTTGCAAGCTGATCCTATTTTTCATACTACATGTTATTTTATAATCACGACAAAAATTGTCTCTTTATGCTTTGATTTATTTTACACAGTGAGTATAATAATGAAATATAACCATTTATCATTCATACAAAAAATAATACAATAAGTGGTAAAAGTTAACAAAATAAAACAAAACACATTAAATTAAGGCTCGTTTCAATGCCTTGAATAAATGTATTAAACCTCAAAATACAGAACAAACTTTATTCTGAGGTGTAGACTATGGAATGGTCGTTTAACCGTGTCTTCCCTTGGGTGGCGTAAAAGGCGACTAAAGGACTAATGACTGCACATACATCCAACATCATAGATCGGCGATGGGCGGTCCCTGTCACGCTGAGCACATGTTCAGTCGCTATTTGGTGCGAAGTAGACTATGGTAGAGGACTGGTTCTGCAGTCCTCATTGCCTAGTCTCTGACTAACCCTTTGGGGATAATATAGTTGTGATTAAATGTATGTATGTATGTATGTATGTATGTATGTATGTAGACCCTAATAAGCTGTTTATTGAACTACTTAAATAAAAAAAGTAGTGAAACGGGCAAAAAAGGGAGTGTTTACGTTTAGCCTCTCCGTTATCATTCTAAAAATACTGCCAGGCTCCTCCCGCATTTAAAGGCTGTAAGTAAGTACTTGTTAACTTACGTTTATGAAATGTTTATTAATTTATTGTATTTTGTTTATTTATTATTTTATTATGACTACCACACATCTAACATAACCACACCATTCCTGTGAATGGTACAGTATTAAGTACTTATTAGGGTGTTACCAGACCAATCGATCGTCGATAGACAGCATCGATCAACGTCGATCGAAGTTGATCGACTGGTCTGGTAGCTTTAATTGATCGACGGATACTGTTTAACTAACCAATCGATCGACGACGGTCGGTCGACGTTGATCGATAGGTCTGGTAGCTTTAATTGATCGATGGATACCGTTCGACTAGCCAATCCATCGACGGTCGGTCGATGTTGATCGATTAAACCCGGCTATATTCCATCGAGGAGCTCGATGGCGCAGCGGCTAGCGCATTCGTCTTGCGATCTTGCTTGCTAAGCCACTTTCGCAATGCCAGGTGACCAAATTAAAAACATCTCGAGCTCCTCCGTGCTTCGGAAGGCACGTTAAGCCGTTGGTCCCGGTTGTTGTCGTAAGATGACAGTCGTTAAAACCCACCAACCCGCATTGGGCCAGCGTGGTGGGTTATGGCCCAATATCCCCACGTGCTATTGTCCACGTGGGAGGCCTGTGCCCAGTAGTGGGACGTTAATAGGCTGATGATGATGATGATGATGATATTCCATCAGTTTCTTTAGAAACGTATTCCGAAGAGGACGCTTGTTCTTGGCCAGTACGATGTAGCGGTACCATTATTACGGAGACGCAAACGCAGAAGAATCTGGAGGCGGCCGTGTTTTAAAGCTAAAGATCGCTTATCTTATCCAAATGACATTCTAAGTAGCGGTTTTTGGATGATTTTCGAATGAGTAAGAGTGATATTGAAAATCTGTAAAATATGGTGGCTCCTTCAATAGCAAAATTAGATACAAATTACAGACAATCAATTTCACAAAAAAAGGCAAAAAAAAGTGAAGCAGCCGGCACGTCTAATTAAACAGCTCGTTCGACGTTCTGACACTTGTACGTATTGATTAGCGGTCTATAAATCATCCGGACATTATGTCAGCTTCGACGTTCTGATACTGACGAAGTGCGGAAGGCTAGCGGGCCGGATGGTGTTCCGGCGATTGTGCTGCTCAGATGCGCGACTGAGTTGTCTCCTGTGTTGACACGATTGTTTAGGATGTCTTACGATACCGGTATTGTGCCGGTGTCTTGGAAGGAAGCGAACATACAACCCATCCCCAAAAAAGGGGATCGCTTGGATCCAGCCAACTATCGACCCATATCAACCCATGTTTGAGCGGATAATTAACACTCAGCTTATTCACTACCTAGAGTATCACTCGCTGCTCCATGATCGCCAGTATGGGTTCAGACCCAAGCGATCAACGGGTGATCTTCTAGCGTACGTTACTCACGCATGGGGTGAAGCGATGGACAAGCATGGCGAATCTCTGGCAGTTAGCCTTGATGTCGCCAAAGCTTTCGATAGAGTATGGCATCGATTCATGTCCTTTGTGAGGATAGTTCCTCCGAGTTCTATAAAGTCAATGCCGGAGTGCCGCAGGGTTCGGTGCTCTCACCTACTCTATTTCTTCTGCATATCACATGTTGTCCTTGGGCAATATTCATTGTTATGCGGATGACATAGTACGGTGCATGAGCGGTACATAGGACATCCTGCGGCAAAGCAAGCTGATATCGTGGTGAAAAGAAAAGTGAAAACTGACTCTCGATCGTGTCTCTAAGTGGGGATCTGAAAACCTGGTCGAGTTTAATGCCAGAAAAACCCAGGTTTGTGCATCCTCGTCCAAGATAACTCCCTTCCTTACTCCTCCCTCTCTTCAGAACTCTCCTTTACCCATTTCAGTGGACCTCAGCATTCTTGGCATGGACATCGGCCAGGAACTGAATCCAAAATACTACATCGAGAGTGTTATTTTAACTGCCTCCCGTAAGTTGGGTATTCTCAATAAAGTGAGGCGGTTTTTCACTCCCGAGCAGCGCTGTTTGTTGTACAAGACTCAGGTGCGATCGAGTATGGAGTATTGTTCCCATCTATGGGACGGCTCCGCTAAATACCTCCTCGATGCACATGATAAACTGCAAAGGCGAGCGGTACGCATTATTGGAGATGCTGAGGTTACAGCCTCTCTTGAGGACCTCCAGCTGCGTAGAGACATTGCTTCTCTCAGTGTATTCTACTGAAATGACTACGGAGAGTGTTCTGAAGAACTTTTTGAACTAATCCCGCCCTCTCCTTTCATTTTCCCGGACTACATGTGCTGGTCTTAGGAACCACTATCATAATGTATAGAATATCAGCACTCAAACCAAAAAAATTGGCAAGTCGTTCCTCTGTAAGACCTTTGGAATTCTCTGCCGGCGCATGTGTTTCCCAGAACCTATAATCCCGGGTCTTTTAAACGGGGCGTGAAACGGCATTTATGCAGGCCGTCATGAATAGGTGCGCTTGTTACCGTGCTTGTTCCACGGTGAGGAGCGCTCTCATTATTTTGGACTGCATCGGCTGCTTATATCAGGCAGGATGTAGTCACTATGACGTGTCACAATGAAAAAAAAAACTTGGCCTAACCTACCCCGGAGTCATCCATTCTACCCTTAGAGCATTGGTTTAATGCTCTAAGATTTTACCGGTCGATTGTCGATCGACCATCGATCGATGGTCTTGTCGAAACTATCGATCGACGATCGATCGATTGGTCTGGTAACACCCTTAAGTAACACTTGGTAATCTGTGGCGATAGCGCTACTCCGATTTTATAATAGGTCGTGCGAGGTCAAGTGCAATGCGCTATAGGTACCTACTATTATTATGTGTGCGTATCGTCACGCACGGAATACGCGCAAATATGTTACAAATACTCGGAGCTGCGCTTTTTATCCGCATACCTGATTGGAAATGATGCACGTCATAATATCATACCTATTACACCTCATATTAATATGGTATTAAATTCAATATAAGTAGGTACTAAGAAATACATTTTGTTGCGTGATCAACTCGTAGCCAACTCTCTGCTATTTCGATTTTACATTTCATTTTGGTTTGTTTTAAGGCCTATTCAAACCTGAGCGGTATTCGCTGCCGCTGTGGGTAGAGCGGCCGCGAATACCGCTCAGGTCGATCTAGCCGCGGAACTTGATACTAAATACCTGAGCGAAACCCGCGCGGTACCTGTATTATTACACGAACAGATGAGAATTGGCATTAGTACCGAGTCTTCCTGAACAACAATTATTTAAACGTTCTAAAGCGTTTCATTTTAAACATTTAGTGACAAAGTTATGAAGAAGACAAAGAAAGTGTGTCAGATCGTAGCAGATTGTAAGTTGCGTTCTATGCCTACGCCTCCTGAAAACGGGCGTGATGGATGTACTATCGCGGACTCTGTCGCTTTACCAGTCTGAAGTCCAAAATCCCTTGCATACGGTATCGTCTATTTGGTAAGGGCAGAGAATATGTATACGGGCACGTACCCGGGCGCACTATGGGGCCAAACGGTATTTTCCGTCTCAAAAATGGTTGTGACAAATATCGTAATTCCAAAGCTTTTTTCATGGTGTTATATTCTTTGGTAAAAGAACAATCAGTAGCAATAGCTAAAAGTTTTTTTCTTTAACTATGAAGTATTTAAAATTACTCGCAAACATTACACTTCGATATTTTCATACTACCAAATTGCACATTATAAAAGTTTGACTTACGTTATTTCTATGTTTTGCAAAGGAAGTATATTAATGTTAAATATTGTTAGATTGCTTAGGATCTCTAGTTTAAAAGTACGTTACGTTTTTATCAATAATATTTTTGTGTAATTTTTTATACATTTTTAAGCAACATAAGGATTTTTTTCATTTTCTTATATTTCGATTGGAGGTTTCGTTGTTACCTACAGCTGCCTATGTCGAGTTCATCACTTTTTTTAATTCCTTAACTATTTAGTAAAACCAGGAAATAAAAAAAACTTGCGTCATTACTGCGCCATTTTGATATAGAAGCAGAAATGTCAATGAATAGAAATAAATAAAATTTCAAAAAGAATTAATTGTTCATTTTTCTATTTATTCATGTCATATACATGACTATGATAGACGGGAAAGTTGCTCAGGTGTTAACACATACATCATCCAGTACTACGTGCATGGTTTGTGGTGCACCCCCGAGACAAATGAATGATCTCATTACAGTACAAGCAAGAATTGAAAATGAAAATTCATTTAAATACAGACTATATACCTTACACGCATGGATAAGGTGTATGGAATTAATTCTTCCTATTTCCTATAATTTAGGTTTTCAAAAGTAGACTGCATCGACACCAGAGAACAATAGAATTAAAGAGGATAAAAAGAAACACGTGCAAGCTCGTTTTCGGGAATTGCTAGGTTTACACATTGATAAACCACGTCAAGGTTCCGGTAACAGCAATGATGGAAATACGGCAAGGAGATTCTTTCAAAATTATCAATGTTCTGCAGAGATTACGGGTGTGGATGAAGGGCTAAGTAAGAGATTATACATTATACTGCAGACCATGTCATCAGGATTTTCTATTAACGCCGAAAAATTCGGTCAATATACGCTGGAGACTGCACAGTTATAGGTGAGCAAATATAACTGGTACTATATGCCATCTTTAGTGCACAAAGTATTGATACATGGAGCAAAACTAATAGAACATTATGCAGTTTTGCCTCTAGGTCAATTTTCTGAAGATGCTCAAGAAGCAAGGAACAAGGATTATAAAAAGTATAGGAAGCATCACGCTCGGAAGTGTTCCCGGTCGGCTACAAATTATGAAGTCGTGATGCACATTTTGTTATATACATCTGATCCTTTTATATCGAACATAAATATACCTAGTTTTATAATAGCAAAAGAATTATTTGATGAAGACGAAGAGTTGTTAATAATGACAATTAAGGAGTAGGATAGGTATTGTAATTTATGAAAAATATACTTCATTTTTATTTTATGTCATGTAACTAGTTATAGTATTATTTATAATTCAAAAGTAAACTTAATCTAAGAAAAAAGAGTAATTTAAATATTCATCTTATTATTTTTGTTTGAAAAAATATGTAATTTTATTTTTAACAAGCTATCACGAAATAAGTACTTATTTAACATTGATGAGGTTTTATTTTTCTATTAGCATACATATTCAGGAATACGTGTACAAAATTTCAATTCAAAATGTCAAGAAATAAAAACGTTATAGATTTTTGAGACAGTTAAGACCGTTTGGCCCCATAGTGGGGCGGTGCGCTTCATATGAAAATTTCTGCAAACTGGTAAAGCGACGGTGACCCCGGTAGTACCTATGTATGTTTGTGGGTATCATGGACTTAATACAAACTTACATTTATTAAGTCCATGTTTTTTATAACGTTTGTGGTCCTACAGGGAAAAGTAGTTGCATTAAAACATGCTATTTAATCCGAGTCCCATTATGAAGTTTTAGTCAAATTAAATATCTAATCTAAATTGCTGTAAATATACTGCGTTTTTTTAAATGTGAAACGCACATCAAAATGCAAGCATTGAAAGTATTCTGGTAATTGCATGGTCGTAAGATTGCGAATCGTCGACGCGACGACGACGTAAGGAAAAAAAACACAGTTTCTCAATATTTAACGCTAAAAAAGAGTACTGGTATCATTACCTGTCTATAAATTAGAAGGTAGACGTATTAAAAAGTAGCTCATTTGATTTGTTTTCTAATTAACCTTTTTTTTTGTTAAACGGTACTTATGATAATAATTAATTAATTAAATTGGCTGGTGGTAGAGCTTGTTTCGAATCCACCTGCATAGTTGTTACCATCATCTTATCTAATCGGCATAATAACAATCTTCATACCTAGCATTGATCCGAGTGTTCCGACAGACATAAGATAGCCAGCTTAGTAGTTAAGGGATCTGGGTAAAGTTAATACATACATAATACATCACGACTATTATCCCCGAAGGGTTATTCAGAGTCTAGGCAATAAGAACCGCAAAAGCAGTCCTCTGCCATAGTCCATTTTTTACCAAATAGCGACTGCACATGCGCTCAAGTTAATGAGAGATAAAATTCAAAAGCCTATACTCGTTAAAAAATAAAAAAAACAAATAGCCCCTCAAAATATAGAAATAATTAAATAAACAGTAAGTATAACTTTTTAGCTACAAGTTCCAGTTTAAGTTGGTTCTGATTTACTTTTTTTCCTACCGCAAATCCACCAAGGCGGTTCTCGTTCAGCCACGTAGCTCGCTAGCATGCGCGGCTGCGTTTCGCGGGCACGCGGTTGCGTGGAACGGAGCGCGCGATCTATTTTATTTCGCTCAGTTGTGTGCGTTCGGTTTTACGCAAAGAGATTTGTAGTAATAGTTTAATGTCTTTAGTTTTACGTAATGATTTTTTTTAATGGTGGTTTCTTGCGCCCGTTCTTTGCCACAGTTAAAAAATGACGTCCTGAATGGGTGGTAGGTTAAACATTTGAACGATTCAAACATATTAATTGAGTTTATTAAATAAATACATTATGAGTTTCATTTTAATGTTTAATATTTTTTTCATTTGTCACTAACTAAGTTAATTAAAAGTAAGTAATGATTATTTTTGCATTGGCACTAAGTACTTATTGTTAATAAATGTAACAACATAAGAGCCATGAGTGTAGCGGCTCATGAAAAGGCTGCACACATCCAGCAGCATAGAACGGCGAAGGGCTCACCACCTATCACGCTAGGCACATGTACAGATAATTGTATTTAGTAAAAAGTGGACTATGGCAGTGAACTGCAAAAAAAATCAAACATCAATTTTTTTTATTGAGTAATCTTTAAGCATTTTGAATCGTCAAAAATTTAAGTTTAAATTTACTTCTCTATATGAATGGATGAGCAACACCCATTCAGGACGCATCTTTTAGCTAAGAACGGGCGCAAAAAACTCCACAGCTTTATAATAATATAGAAGTAACGACATTTACAAAACAATATGTCATTACCAAATTATACAATCAACTCTTAAACAATTACCTACATACTCGTATTATAAGAAAAGATAAAAACAAAAACAAAAACAACTGCTTATACGATCCTCATAGCCTTTATCTCTGACTAACCCGTTTTGATAATAGGGTAGTACTATTAGTTATTAGTAGAAGAAGAAGAAGAATAGCAAAATAAATGGAAAGCAGTACCAAAGTATTTGTAAAATTGCAATCGTGGGAATCGAAAGGACTGAACCCTATCGCGTATAGGTCTCAGTTCAGCCTACATTACGCCACCCATTCAACAGCCTAAGTGGTACTAACAATAGGTTCAATTACATACAGCCGAGAGTCATTGTTTGAATAATTGACTCCAGTGAAAGTACATTTTGTATCGGTACCTTTGTATGAAGACGTAGCTTTTACATGCTAATAATGACAGAGCCTGACTTACTGAAGTACCTACCTTTAAGAAGTGATCACGTTTGTTAAAATGCTGGAAACGTGCTTGTAAATATGAACAGTATCATTTGAAAAGTGGTTAGTTATGTCAATATAGGAAACCCGTCTGTCGCTAAAATGGTTGTTACTTGCCGCTTCTCTGCGTTTTGTTTCACTTCGGGTTCGCTTACTTGAAGAAACACATTAACTTAACGAAGTGTCATCACATTCATATGAACGGTATTATGAAAGCGTACGAACAAAGACAAATAAATATCACACAAATATAGACATAATGTACCCGAAATAAAAACATCTAACTTTATTTAGAGCAAATAAGTGATAGCCTAATCGGCACAGAACAGAAGGGACTAGCACCCGGGGGTCCAAGTCTGCTAATTTACGAATGGCATAATTGAATCGCAATTGTATCGCATTGTAATTGTTTGACACATTTGGTATTCTTAAATGAGTAAGAGAATACCAAATGTGTCAAAAAATTACAATGCGATCCATTGCGATTCAATTATGCCATTCGTAAATTAGCAGACTTGGGCCCCAGGCCTATAGGTACCCATAGCAGTGGGTGGTTGCGGGCTGATTGATGATGATTGATGATGAAGTGATAGCCTGTTGCCCTACTGCTGAGCATTATCGAAATCAAGTCAAAGCTATAAATGATAGGTTATTAATTTTATAACAAACGGGCACGGTAATGTTTCGCGAGATTATGTAGCCTTTTTAACTATACTCCATATACTGTGCATTTATCTCTATAACAAAATTAACCGTGTCGCATAGCGGCGAAAGAATACTAGGTACCACCCCCTTTCTTCTTTTGGGTGTCGTAAAAGGCGACTAAAAGACTGCACATACATTCAACAGCATAGAGCGGCGATGGGCTTACCACCTGCCACGCTGAGTACATTGTGCAGTCGTTATTTGGTGAAAAGTGGACTAATGGCAGAGGACTGCTATTGCGATCCTCAATACCTAGTCTCTGACTAACCCTTCGGGGATTATAGTCGTGATTATGTATGTATGTAAATTTCACAAAAATCGGTTTAGCGGTACCACATGCGTAACAAACAATAAAAATTGACTCACTGTTCTAATTAGTATGTTAGTTGGTATGTAAGATTTGGGTTATGTACACCTTGAGGTATGATAGATATGCGTAGGTTTGCAAGCGCTTGTAGAGGTTATAGAGGCTAATCCAAACGTTTGTAGAGGTTTGGAGTTTGCGGCAAGTGCCAAGCGTGCGGACGCGGCATAAGCGTCTTCGTTACAGACAAGGGGCTAAGGTGTGGTAGTAACCTTTTCACAAGCAAATTGTAGAGAGCCACAACTCCTTTCAATAGTCATGTTTGTATTGTCCAGTTGTTTGCAGCCGGTGTCCGGTGTCGCATTGTGACGGGGAAGTGCTGGCTTAGGTGACTGACACGTAACACTCGATATCTTTGCGTAATCGGCGATGCGAAAAGGATAGTGTCAATGTTGGACGGCCCACAGTTTGTTTTAAACTAAGAGTATAAATAACCTATACTGTAAGGTTTTAAACGATACCAAATGATAGACAAATAGTATGGTTACTTAGGAAAGTAGGTAAACATTCTTGCAAGGTTTTCTCGATTGCTTACCTAAAAGTGTGTCTGATGGGTAAAGAAGAAAAAAAGTTATTTTTTATCGCTCAAGGTTGTCTGGAAGAGATTGCTTGTCTGCAAAAAGGCCGCCTGTTCTGTACTCTCTCTGTGTCAATTAATGGGTTTAGTAGATGTGGCGGCGCCACCTACCTGCATGACGCCGCACATAGTTCGACACCTTCTCAACCGTGTCAATATATATGGCGCCACAAAAACCAACTCAACGACATTTCCATACCGCGACAAAAAATAGTATGGAAAGCCTGCATCGCGGTAGCGAAGTTTCACCACCTCCTTCGCTATATATATCACCTCCAACTAACATCCGTTGGACCTCGGTCCCCGAGCTATACTACCCAGCTCGGAGGAAGATCTTCCCTTTGCCTTCCTCAAAGTTGCATCGATTCCTACCTACCACGGCCTCCCTACAGTAGACTTAATTCACCTGCAAATGGATGAATTAAGTCTACTGAAGGAAAACGTTAACCTTTAGTAGACTTAATTCACCTAGAAATATGTTTCTAATTTCTTGTTTGCAATAAAAGTTATTAAGAAGTTAATTTAAGTAAGTGTGTACTTGGTAAGCTGTGAGCTGTGTCATGCATGGCGCTTCAACTTACTGCCAACCGCTCTCTTCCCTTGAGTGTCGTAAAAGATATATCATAGAGCGGCGATATGCTGAATTGATTTTACCATCTATCACTCTGAACAGGTTGTTAGGTAGGTGTCATGTTCGGCTTTACTTATATTCTGGTTTGGTCATATTTATTCCGCTTTAGCCATATTCTGTTTTAGCCATCTTCTGTTTTAGTCAAATTCTTGTTTGGTCATGATTATAGTAATTTTTAAGCCATACTCGCAAAGGTTTCTGAGTTGGTAAGTATAGCTAGACCGCTTAACGCTAGTTATCCTGTATTTTTTGTGACTATTACCAAGGCATGGATTTTCTGTATGACGCAATGTAGTCTTAATAATAAATTGTCGTAAATGTCATGCGGATTAGTGGTCAAGATCCTTATCTGTAGTTAAATGCCAGTGGGCGGTTAATTCAAGGTTAAAGCTAACTGCGAGTCTACCAATACAATACTATATTAAGCTTTAAGAGGTTTTTTTTATTAAATTAGGAGGCAAACGGGCAAGCAGGTCACCTGATATAAAGTAATCACCGCCTTCCATGGAAACCAGAAGCAGAACCGAGAGCTGGTTCCACAATACTATAGTTCGAGGCAAGAAATTTCTTGAAAAACGCGCAGTAGTAGACCGTCATCCATCAAGGTGATGTGTATGGAGTGACAGTCGATTGCATGTAGTGCGGTGAAGGAAATGATCAGCAGGGATCAAGCCGAAAAGTTTAGGTTATTTACTTACTTATCTAATACTAGCAGACCACCCGCCGGCGACTTCGTTCGCGTGGACCCCGTACCCCGTGGTGAATTTTCAAAATGACTTAAGGTTTATTTTGTTGTTAGGATTTGAACTTTATACCTTCGGGTACCTCGACCACTTAGCCACTGAGTCACTATGGTCACTAGGCGTTTTTTTTAAAGTTAGATTATAGAATAGAAAGAGATTTATTATGGAACACACACTTACAAGATAAATATACAAAATAAATTAAAAAAGATAAAAAAATTTAATTAACGCAGGCAATAATAAAAACAAGAGAACAAAATTAATGGGCCTGTCTCAGCATAATGCTTCTGTGTCGTTCGTGGATATTCAGACGACGCAGAAGCGCTGTTATTCTGACAGAGCCTGAATGATTTGAAGAATAAGAAGAGTATTTATTAATTTTAGGGTCAGCAGGATGAGGGTGACTGATGCTACGTCTTCACGCTGCACCAGTAACGGCAAGTGGAGTCCTGCGGGCCTGGCATGCGCAACATGAGGAAATTTTCTCGACCCGTTTTTTCGTGTTATGTCTATATACGATATGTCAAAAATAGACAAAATAGTAGTTTTTGCTTGTCTTTGTTTTTTTTGTCTACATACCCTAAAGGCCCCAGTACACAGTGGCGTATGCTGGCCCACTGCCGGCCATCGCTTTTGTGTAGACGGGGTAAATGGTGTACAGTGGCGGGCAATGGGCGATTTTCTGACAGCCCAAATTAAAAAATGAAAATTAGTTTAAAAACACTGGATAGATAGCGTTTTATGAAAGCCGAGCCGTTCCTAAGGCTGTAATAAATTGTACACTTTTGCTTGTCAACCAACAATAAAAAATAGCACCTACATATTTACATTCAGGACATCAGGACGTATTTTCTACTTTGGAATGGAATAAATATTACACAGCTATTCACTTTATCTCCATGGACTCGCCTTTTACTAAGCGCCATACTATTCCATGCTAAGCGCCATCTATGAAGTCATTACGAACCAATTTCTTTTTCTTTTTTTGATCTCGGAAAATCGCCCATTATCGATAGTGGCGCCCTGTGTACTGGGGCCTTAACACGCAACATAATTTTATCGAGTTTTGACAACTGTAACCGAAATAGTTTGTCGTTCCCGCCATCGAAGGAAGAGAGAATATCGTCCGCGACATATCTCGTGTTGCGCATGCGAGGACAATTACTGTTGTCCTCGCACCAGTTAGACTCCACTTCCACTTAACATCAGGTTTAATGGAGTCATTCGCCGTGCATATTAATAGATAAAAAATGTATAAATGACCATCGCTTAGATCCAAAATAAAGTATCAAAGTTACCAAAACAGTAGCTGCCCCAAAAGCTCGTTTACCTGTAACAATTAAAAACTAATAAGTGACCAATCGATCGCTTCATCAAATCATTGACCTGACCGAGCATCGAACCGAGACCGCACGCGCTCAGCCGTTGGTTGCGTGCTACACAACCATTAGGCAGTTGACCTGTTACTTACTTACGCGTGATTTTACATTACAGTAACAAAAGATTACGTATATGGTATGGACACTTAATAATCGCCGTATGTGTACTTTACGAAAGTAAAGGCGTTAACTGATTTTTATTTTAAATTATGTAGTTGGTGATAAACTAAGCATACCTTTATTATTGAAATTTTACATACACAATGCTATATAAATATAGGATAAAATGTTTACTAGAAAAAACCGGCAATATGGACTGGCAATGCAAAGGTCATTTGCAAAGGGTTCGAATCCCATTCGGGCTTCCAAAAATCCCTTTTAGAGAGACTAGTTTATTTTTTTTCTAGTAAACATTTTATCCTACATACATGTTCACGTGAGAAAATCGGGATAAAAAGTATCCTATGTGTTAATCCAGGTTAAAAACTATCTGTATACTGAAGTTCATCCAAATCCATTCAGTACTTTTTACATGAAAGAGTAACAAATATCCATCTATACTTACAAACTTTCGCGTTTATAATATTAGTAAGAAGAAGATGAAGCAGATTATCAAATCTCCAATTGATAAGAATAAGAATAATAATAAGAAAAGTTTTATTGGCACTCACACACATATACACACAATACAGCACATTAACAGTAATATATAAGATATAAAAGTGACAAAAAAATAAAAATATAAAAAAAATAAAAAATAACACAGGATCACAAAATGAAAATTATACAATAAAAAAAAATCAAATAAAAATAAAATAAAAACAGGTGGTTAGTATGTTAGACCAACAAGGACCCTGTCTCAGCAATATGCTGCCACGTGATAATGATAAGACATTGTGCTGGTTCGATTCCCACCCGAGCTAGTAATTTTTTTCAACGTTTCGATATCTTCAAGGTTTCTTGTTACCGGATCCGATTCTTCTAGACAACAAAAAACGTGGATAGGATCCTGTTAGTTTTCTAACTATTCTTACTGTTCCACCATAATTCAGCCATCAGGATAATCATTAACTGCCTGTCAACGTCCATTCGTAGAACGTCTAGTCGCAAAATCAACGGATCGCATCCGACTGTTAACGGAATAAAGCAATTAATTCGTATATGTAGGTATATATGCGGTGACAGCGGCGGACGTCCGTTCATTTGACTTCATTTAGTTTTTGTGTCGTTCACCGTGGAGCGTTCGATTACAAAACTAGATACACAGTCCCATGGAATAGATGATGATGATTATTAGATGCGAAATACACAGAAGCGATGTAAGATTCGGATGCGATGCGGATGTGGATCGGATTCGTTGTCGCTTCAAATCTTGTTCGTACAAAAGATGCCTCGTAAATTACACAGAAAGGATGCGGCGCGGATTTCGCGGTATGTAATTTGTGTGTAATTTACGAATCCGATCCACATCCGCATCGCATCCGAATCTTACATCGCTTCTGTGTATTTCGCGCCTAAGATGATCTTACAATTGATTTTGATCAAGCAGAATAAATTATGTGTTTTGTAGAATTTTTATTTTTATTTTCCTCTCAATCGTCTAGTTACACTGAAGTATAACTAAAAGGCCAAAATCATCTAACTTAATCGTAACCGAATAAAGGCAAATTTGACCTAATTTTTTAAATAGCATTTCGTCATAATCATCTCGCTGGGTACTCTTTTAGTGCGGACGTTTTGAGAGCGTTGATTAAAAATTAAATAAAAAAAAACAAAAATTAAATAAAAAAAAAAACAAAAATTAAATTAGTGTACGCTCTTACCACTTACTTATCTAGAACAAGATGAGTATTCTTTTGAAACTCGTTAATATAGTAAGATAACGGATAAATTTACTTAAACATGAATAAAACACCCAGACCCGAAATCAATTTAGAAAAACAGTTTTTCTCTGAATTGACCCGACTGGGAATTGCACCCGGGAATTGAGGCCAGTCCCGGAGTCACGGAGGTCGTCATCTTGTTTTAGATTGTGCGTCTAGATTTTATAAGTGATCAAAGCGTGGAGCTCAACGGCTGGCGTGTTAGTGTATCGATCGTGGAAGTTAAGCGGCCCTCGCATTGGTGGATCAACGGATGGGTGACTATTAAAAGAATATGACCACGGCTAACTTTGCCAACGTTGCAATTGGAACTCGCTCGAAACGTCGGGTAGGTTAAAAAGGTATGTCTAGGATGCTAAACGTTTTACTTAAAGTTAAATATTTAGTATAGTAGGTACTTAGGAAAGTTTAAATGAGACTACTGTTCTGGTTTTGTTTGATGAAAAGTAAACATAATGTAACCTCATTTCGAAAACAAGTAATGTTGGTTCAACTTGGGTCCTTGGTTTTTATTGTACAGGTATGTTATGTAAAAGTATTTTTCCACAGTTGAATAAGTTTCTAAAATACTGTTATTAAACTGTCTCTACAAGTTGCTTGAACTATTCTTGTTTATAAATTATTTAAACTTTTCTTTAAAATTTTGCATATTTTAAAGAACTTAATGTATTTAAGTATATAGTTTTATGTATGTTTTGGTTTTCTGTTTGTTTCCTGTATGTAGAAATACCAATCTTAAATCCTATTTTACTATTGTAAGAGTAAAAGGTTTTCTAAGCGAAAGTCAATTCAAGCCACAAGTAAATTATTACCACCAATCGTGTTAAGGAAGAAATTAAATCGAGTACCGTACGGTAGAACGACATAACTCACAGAATGGAGATTTTGAGCGACACTGCAAACTGGACCTCACATGTTAGGAGGTAAAGGCGGTTTTGTTAAAAAAAGTGGTGATGTAAAAAACATTACCTTATAAAGCCGTCAGTTCAGAAAAGGTAGTGAAATAACTGGAATCGTTCCAGTTCGGTAATGGATGAATAGGACCGGTTTCATAATAGTCCTCTTGCTTTCGTCAGTTGATCGACGGAACATTAAAGCATTATGCAATGTGGAGCTAGAAGACAAGATTTTACTTGTAATAGCTTCTATCTAAGATTTTTGTGTCTTTTATTATTTTATCTCATCCGGCTAACTCGGCTATCTCATCTCTTACTTTCCGAATACAACAATGCTACTAACATTGTTAAATGGTAACAAACCTATCTTATATATAAGAAAGTAAAAGCATCAACTAAACCGAGTTCTTTTTTTCGGTGAAAAGGGATTTTTGGGTCGGAGATAGAAATAATTATAGGGATTCTTAACGTTTACAATTTCGTTCTCCTAAGCTTTCTTTCTTTTCTAATATATTTTTAAGGTTACGAAATCTCACTGAAAGTAAATACGCTAATGCAAGCTAAAACAATCTCTATCCAGCCGACATTTTATCTTTTTAGGTTAAAACCACTGCCATAAGTATTCGGATCTTATCCAGCCACCAACCACTTTTACCGGAAGCGAGAGTGGATGTTTACTAAATATGTGTTTGTGTGTCTGGCCGTCTGAACTGGTATTGGGCTAGTGGGTGTTGGGATGTGAAACTAGTATCTGCAATGTGATTAGATTAATTAACTAAACTATTAATATGTTTATTAATACTTTGCGTCTCATCTTATCTAAATCTAGCACGTGGCTTCAGTGTCGTCAATTCAAAAACGAATAAGCAAAAGGTAGTGTTTTTTTAAGTATGGCAGTAGTGGCACCCAAAAATCTATCCTCTCTGTCCCCAAGTCTGTCGCCATGAAAACAACGTAAGCAGCATTGTTGTGTTAGAACTAAGATCTTCAGAATCGTTAAGGATATCGGATGAAGTTCAACTCTATTTTTATTCTAATGATCAGTTTACATCGAAGGAAAAGCCGTGCGCTTACACAGTAACAAAAACAATTTTAATAGAGGGGACGTTTTTGTATGATATAATGTTTCATATTGGTACTTTTGCCGAAATCCTAGGATATACTCGTACTGTGGTTAATCATCATTGACTAGTCTCTGACTAACCCTTCGGGGATAATAGTCGTGATTATATGAATGCATGTGATTTTATGCAATAATTTATTTATTTAAGTACACACCATTTTAGAATTTTCATTGTCACAGGTGAAATACGAGTGAGCCGGAAGCAATCGTAGTTAAACAGTGGTAATTACTGTCACCGGATTGAAAATCTCGGCCTAGATCTAACAGTGGGCTAAATGTCATTTATATCAAAAAGGCATACCAGTAAAGGTGTAATGAACTCGCAACATGGACGCGTCTCACTCCACTACTTCTGTTTATAGCTAGGTTATTTAACTTTCTTGGGAAGTCTTATTTGATACCTTTATGTTACGGTAATGTATAGTATGACGGGCTTGGTTTCCTGAATATACTCGTATGTTAGGCAATAGGCCGTGCTAGTTACATTTACATACGTATTGGTTTGGGCTGTTGAAGCAATAAATTGTTTATTTAGGTAAGTTAAGACAGACAGTTAGGATAATTTGGCCTTTCTACATAATTTTATAACATTTTACAAAATATTAGGTACATGTATTATTCTGTCAAACTATAGTTCAGTTAGTCGGCAGTTTGTTTCAGGGATGTTTATACATCCCACGGGTATACTCATGTTTTCTCACATGAACAGCAATTAAAATATATAAATATTAATCATGACCAACTTACGACAACAACCGGGTCTGACGGTTGAACATGTCTTCTGGAACATTTAGATATTTTTATTTGGAATTAAAAAAGTTGCTTTACATACAAGATAGCAGCACGAACGTGGTAGCCGAAGTGCACAATAGAGGTTCACATTTTTATTATTAGCTAATTCTTTATTATTATATTTCTGAGTTATACCGTTTCGTGCAATGACGTCGTGTCAATGACCTAGGAGGCTGCATTTTAAAGGTCACTGCTTTGTCTCAGACCGACAACCACGACTGTTACGTAAACTGGAGCGGGTTGCGTAACTTTGAGAATTGTACATTTTATACAGGGAGAAATAGACACTAAAATAACAAACATAAAGGTTTATTTTTCAATGCACGTAAATAGTACCAATTGGTCGAGACTCTACACGTTCTTTATGTTTGCTATGCGACCTATTTAGTTGCATTTTTATACTTTTTTATGGTTTAAGTTAGCTAATGTGTTTTTTACTTTTTACTTGAATGTTATTATAGACTCTTGACATATATGTCAAGAGTCTATAAAACATTATAGGTATACCTATTTTCCTAAGCCAATTAATTAGCCAAATATATAAAAAAACTACTTTATTATGTATTTAGTATTTTAAAAAACTGCTTTTTTTTAAAGATTAAAGTATTATTAGTTTTAAAAGACAAAGGTATAATCAAGTAATAAAATGCATCATGTTCGTTCTACGCGTATTTCTAACTCTCACTTACTTATAATAAACGCGCGTCATCTAAGTGAGTTGGTTCCATCGACTTTTCCTAGAAAATAGTAAAAAAGACTTCAACGCGAGCCAAACATAGCAGTCAAGTTAACTACAGAGTTACTTACTTAATCCATGCGATGACATTAAATCATGATCATTTACTTAACATTTTTTAAATATTTTGTTTTATTTATTTATTCATAGACACTGGTTAATACTGCACCAAGCCATTAAAGAAATAACACATTCATACGTCATTAAAAAGCTGTCACGGCATGCATGAAATTATTTAAACATTTTCATAAAAATAGAAACTTATTTAAATATTAACAAGGTCAATGACTCGCAGTGAATTTACCAATGATTTTAGATATCAAGTTTGTAAGTAATTAAGCTTATTAATAATTAATAAATATTCGGTCATTTATTGTCCACTCGAAATCAAATATATTTATATGATAATTTAATTATTTTCTAAAAAATACAAAGTAACTTTCGTGGATACTGAATGGCAATTTTTTTAGTTTCTTCTTTTCAGTTTCCAACCAGATATCTAGTGTGAGTCTTCTTTAAATTTCTCCATTTATTCTTCTCTTGGTTCATGTTCACTGTGACAGCGAGAAATTTATATTTTGAATATTGTTACTTGTATCTATTATGTAGTTCCGTTCGTGTACTTTTAGGTCTGTGGATGACATGTAAGGCGCTGCGACTGGTTTAGGTGAGAGTGAAAACAGGCGGCCGCGCTTCGTCGTTTTACTAAAAACCAAGTTTAATTTATTGACATAACAATATGCTAGTGTGTGACATAAATGTTAACTTTTACTTTTTTACCGAATATTTTGGGTTAAGCTACTTTTACGAGTGAGATCCGATCGCAGGAAAGCATACTTACTTTTATTTACATGCCCTTAAGAGGGTTTACGCATTTCGGTTTCCCATACAAATTTCCAAGTTGAAATTTTAAAAAACCAGTGAACCAATTTTGATGAAACTCGGCATGCTGAAGTAAAATATAGAGATCTAAATAATTTGTTGAAAACATGTAAAAAAACGTTTATTTTACTGAGTCATTGTGATTTTAAACTTTCTATAGAGGACTTTAAATCGCAATAACTCAACCAATTAAACGTTTTTTTAAAATGTTTTGAACAAACTATTTAGATTCCTGTATTTTACTACAGCATGTAAAGTTTCATAAACAATGGCTTATTGGTCTTTAGAAATGTCGACGAATTGTATGGGAAACCGAAATGCGTACACCCCCTTAATTATCCTCCAAATTTTGTAAATATATAAACATTATTTGAAACGTCACTGAAGTTTGAATTTTTGGGCTACACATTTATTTATATATCTACTGAATTGTAGGTAACTTTTTAGAGCTGTATCGTTTTAGCGAGCACTACACGTTGATTTTAAATCTGTTTATAATTTGTTTGAAAAAATTATATTATCTCAAGGCCCACGATAAACTATATTTCTGCAAACAATTAAGGTTTTAGGAGTTTAAAATGACCTACGATATTTCTAGGAAACGCCGACTTCGCCCGAGTGCGTCGAAAACTTTCTCCATAATTATCGTTGCCGGCGAGAGTATTGGTTTTGGTCAAAACAGGTCTCGAATAACTTTCAGATTTACATAACGCAACATATCATTTTGTGGGAGTTGAAGCGGTAGGCGGGAAATTTGTTGATGTAATGCTAAGCCTTTACTGTTAACTCCAAAAATGTTGCCTAAAACAACAACATGAGAACATGTGCATATTATATTATTTGGTGGCCGGGGACTAAGGCCGGCAACGCGTCTGCGATTCCTCTGGTTTTGCGGGTGTCCATGGGCGGCAATGATTACTTTCCATCAGGGCCCTGATTCTGTATCGCAATCTATAGATTCCACACCTAAACCTTACAGCGCACAAACGTCAAACGCATACGTTTTTGGGAAGATATCGTAACTTTTTAAGGAATTAACGTGGTTTTGAAACAAGAAATCGTTACAGAATAAGGGCCCAGGTGACCCGCTTGCTCGTTTGCCTCCTTCTGCTATATAAAAAAGGCAGAGAACTGATTTTGCGGCACTCATTGCCTAGTTTCTGACCAACCCTTAGGGGATAACAGTCGTGAGTATGTGTGTAAAAAACCAACAGACTTAATAACCATTTTTAACTAGTTGTGGAGAACGGGGATTTTACCATTAACTCTTAAAGCAGTATTACTTTAATCGTACTATACAAAGTCCCATACGAACTAAGAATAATTGTAAGATTAAAGTAATACTGCTCTAAGAGGTGACGGTAGGGCCCCAGCTTTGAACAGAAGTGACGACAATTACAAAAAAAATGTCATTCCTATAAACAATTTGGTATAAGATAATTATAAATTATTCTTAAAAAATCTTTCATACATGTATCGTAAAAGCCATAAGGTTTCAATAGAGTTGCTTTCAGTGCCATAAACAAAGTATAATCAGAGCCTTGTGACTTAATGGGGGGATAGTTAAGGCTAACCGGTAAGATAACTGGAGCATAAATATTAATTGAAAAGCCTGCAGGCGAATACACCTTTACACCGTATCTTAGTTAATATCTATGTAGTTACTTTTACGGGTAGGTACAGCAAGTTAAGATTTTTCATTGGTTTTCGACCTTATAATAAAAGAAATAAAGTAAAAATTATGGTGTCTTAATATTGACAGAGACATAATTAAAGGTTATGTAGAACGGGGTTATTATTGAATTGAGTGTGATATTAATCACTGTTCCAGTTCCCTATATTTGTTCATTACTGGACTGGCCTCTCAAAGAGTACGCCACTGACCACGATCCGCGGCTATTCTCATCCAGCTCTTGCCAGCCACCTTGCTAAGATCGTCGCTCCACCTCGTCTGAGGGCGTCCTACGCTACGCTTGCCGATACGCAGTCTCCTTACCGGAACTCGTCTATCCGAACGGTCATCGGTTCTGCGACTGATGTTTCTGGCCCACTGCCACTTCAGCTTGCTAATCCGGCTATGTTCTGTGTCCTTGGTTCTCTGTCCTGTTCTTTGAACTTGTCAAGTAGGGGTCTTTGTAGCCTAAAGTAAAATGCATCATGTTCGTTCTATGCGTATTTCTAACTCTCACTTACTTATAATAAACGCGCGTCATCTAAGTGAGTCAGATACATCGGCTTTTCCTATAACACAGTAATAAAGACTTCAACGCGAGCCAAACATAGCAGTCGAGTTAACCACAGAGTTACTAAGACGGGATAAATAGACAACGCGTTAAATCATGAGATGACAATTGAATCATGATCAAAATTACTTACTATTTTTCTAGTGGTTCATCGGTCTCAGAACCAGCGGTGCCGGATTTGATTTTGAGCGGGGGATTCATATTAATGTACTCTGTTTATTTGTACATAATTTTGTTTATACTGCCCTAAAGCGGGACGATTTAAGTGCGACCATTAAGGGGGGCTTTTATCCAGTAGTTGAAAGCAATAGGCGGAAGAGATAGAGAGAGAGAGAACTCGGTTTGTTTGCTGATAGGTAGATAGGATAGGTGTTTTAAATCCACCTGCTTAGCTTTAAGAATTTCTGGAGTCAAAATAGTTACCGAAGACTAGAACACATCATCATTTTCATGACCATAGGCTTCATACATCTATGATAGGATGATTAAAACAGTTACCAATTGTAAAGTTCGGCTTTTTTTAAGTGGCTTGTAAGTCCAAGGCTTGCAGAAAACAAGCGAAAGTTACTCGTATTATTGGTAGTTTATAGAAAATGTGGCAAATTTAGTCATCCTTTCAAAAATGGAACCATTGGTTACTTATTTAATCTGTCCTATTGGGATTGAAATCATTCCACATTCGTTGTGATTAAAGTAGTATTAATTTAAGTATAGCTAAGTATTCGTATTTCACCGCAAATTTCCCAGAACGAGGTCAAAATATATTATATTATCGAAGTTATTGATATACTCAAGCCTATCGTAATATAACTACGTTAGCACAAAATGGCGGGTTACAAAACGCAGGAAATCACCACGAGTGCGTTTGTCATTCTGTCCGTTCGGTTACGTTCAGTTTGCCAACACTCATGTCTTCACCTCTTTACTGCATTTTTAACATTTCTGTTCAATAGCCTAAGGCAAAACACTTTTGTACCTTGTCAAATAGTGAGAGCGTTCATCCATAAAACCATATTAGATAAGAGCCAATACAACATACAGTGGCAAGGCTCTTAACTTATAGACTAATTACTAAATGACCAGTTGAGTTTATGTTTTGTTCTGTGGTAGCTAAAGGTGTCTTCATCATCATCACAAGCTCATGATAGTCCACTCCTGGAGTCTGGACATAGGCCTTTTCCGTGGGAGGATTTTGCCATCTCCACGCTTGCCTGGCGGGTTAAAAATCTGCTGCCCGTTTTCTGGTCTACTGAGTTGTAAGATGGACTACTTCGAACATACTAGTCGCCTTTTACGACATCCTTGTGTGTGAAGAGTTGGTGCTATTCTATTCTGCCAGACACCACACCCAAAGACTACCATGAGAGGCAGGTGGAGGTGTAACCCAAAATCCTCAACTAAAGAGGAATTGGCTATCTTTCTCTGTACCTCTGGTGTCGCAAATGTTCATAGGCTACGGTAACGTTAACCATCAGGCAGGCACGGGCCGCGACCTTCGTGGTGTATAAAAAAATGTCAAAACACAACAAAAACGCTTGTAACATCAATGTTATGGCAACACACTTAGAGAATATGATGGTAGCGAGCAATGTGAACTTATAAGTCTTACCACCATTTAAACGATTAATAAGGGTACCCTTAATAATTGAATACCTATGTATTTCTTGCTATGTAACTAAGTAGTTGTTATTAAGATAATGTACCTATACTATGTGCTCTTTGCCAGGAATTGAATCAGGGACATATTATTTTAAGACCGATGCATAGTCGGACCACTATATCACACGGGGCAGTTAAAAGTGTGCAGTGGTTATGTTATAACTTTTAGAAACTTAAACCAATCACCATAAAATGAACCAGCCACCTTAACGGTTGGCCTGGCAAGCTTCAAGTGTTGAAGAAAGCAAACACAGTTATTGGGATTAAATGGTTTAAACTACTTTAAACCATTGAAAAAGCGACAAAAGAAACTAAGGCGGGAAGGGAAAAGTGTCAAAGTTAATTGATTATTTCGACTTCGACTTTCTTTTGTTATTGCCGGATATAAGTAGAAAATAAAAAACCTCTTTCATCAGCTGTGTTGCCGAAACACAGGGATGAATTGTAAAGTGTCACTTGGGATGGAAAATAGTAGCATTATTGTCCATAGTTTATGAAATCAGGGTAACTTACGTCGATCTATCGATGATCTAAGTCACCTAATAAAAGTGTATTGAGGCTGTCACCAGAGTATCGTTTGTAACAACACGTGTACTGAGTTTATATTTAATTCAATCAATCGTACAATATTAGGTGTCCTATTACAAACACTTCTTAAAATTTCAAAAAACTTTTGTGGAGAACAAAGGGAGCAAGAAACTTCACAGCTTTGTACAAGAGGTAACGACATTTACAAATGAATATGTTGTTACCAAATCATGCATTCAACGTGCAGTGCATAGAAATCTTTTAGTGAAACAAAAAAAACAACGTCAGATGTTGGCCAGCGTGATGGAATAGTGAATAAATCTGTACTAGACCCTATGTAGTATGATTAACCTTGCGGTTAAACTTTATAAACAGAGAAGATCGACCGGCACGAATGGTAAAGCTCAGAGGTTAATCAAGGTCGCGGCACGACCCCGGCATTGGCAATGAAAGTGAGAGGCGACAGCAAGCGGCATTTGTTTAATTCGAATCAACACCTCTTTTACGAATGGCTCGAATCCATTATCTTTACTTTTTAAACTAAAGCGGCATTTGTTTTTTAATTCGAATCAACACCTATTACCAATGGCTCTAATCCATTAGCTTTACTTTTTAAACTGAAACAGCATTTGTTTCATAAATCGAGTCTACGATTTATCCTTTGTATACAGACTTCAAAAAGGAGAAGATTCTCTATTTCGTCTGTCTATTTTTTTTATTTACGAGTATGCTT
The DNA here is from genome assembly GCA_963921215.1 of Scoparia ambigualis. Classification (NCBI taxonomy): domain Eukaryota; kingdom Metazoa; phylum Arthropoda; class Insecta; order Lepidoptera; family Crambidae; genus Scoparia; species Scoparia ambigualis. The sequence continues at coordinate 55,811,270 of OY992501.1, forward strand.
GCGCATACATACCTGAGTTATCTGTTTACATATCCTTTGAATAAATATTTCGTTCGGTGATCGATTATAGCTAAGATTTCATTTGTTTTATATTTTTATTCTGTATCTATCTTTTACGTAAGTGGCATTTGTCTTTTTGTGAATAAACTGTTTAAATCTATATGTCTGACACTAATACCACCTAATACCTACACCGATTTGAGTGTTTAGTTTTTTAGAAAGAGTTTTTTATTTATTACGATATCGTTGTTAGCTAATAGACTCAACGCTACGCTATGACTATACTCTCTAAACTATATGTAAAGTACCTGTAGGATGCTTCTGACATATAGATAGACACAAATTATGTTATAGACAACTCAATGGGAAATTTACAATTGGTGTATCCAGCTGCTATTATGTTTTAAGTATTATTGACTTCTAATCGTTAATTAAAATCGTTGTTTCTATTGAACAATAACTTTCAACGTCATAACATTATTTAGCAACAAGAACAGACGAGTGTCTGGGAACAAACCCAAAGTCTGTTGGTTTAATAACCCAAAACCCTCATTAGTTTGGGTCAACGCACTGATGGTCATAACCTTGAACAGAAGAATCAAATCCCACGGGTCTATGATGGTTTATTACATCACATGCTTTCTAATGACGTCAAAATGATCTTCACTGTTTTAGAAAGAAAAGAGTATGGCGGTGGCTATATCGCTCTTGAGTCGAGATCTGAGTAAATACTCTTTTGTTTGAATTTTTTAGTATGAAATGTCAACGCTCTTTTGTTTTGAATGGGTATTTGTTTTAGGCACTCGAATGAATTTCCCTGACTGATACATAAGTCAGGGAATTTTACTAACGAAAATAAAGACATTGCTTCAGGACACACCGAGGGCATTGCAATAATTAATTATTTAAAAATTTATAAAATGTCGTCATAAGCCCTAACTTATTATTATCATTTTCCCGAAATCAATAAGGTCACATCAACAACAACTTAGTTATGTTATAGTGTTGGTTTTCCTTTTTTCAAATAAATAGATAAATAATTGAATTGCAAAAAATATGCTCGTCGGCTTACAAATGAAAAAAGTGCAATGTAACAAAATGTTTGTGAATTTATAATCGTTACAGGCACAATAATCTATCAGCCAAGACACTTTATTACAGTACATTAAAAGCATATTACCTCTGAACGGCAAAATACTTTCTCCAGTCCTTGCGGTCATGAAGTTACGAAACGCTAACCCAAAGTCAACTTTAACTTTGAAAGTGTTAAGACGATTTTTATCTACAGAAACTCACAGGTGCAATGACTCAATCTTATGCCTTTGGTATCGGTATTTTGCCATCTATTTTTGGTAATGTAAATTTGTTCCATGACCATTATAGTACCATCTTATTATTAACAAATACTTGCAGTTTTTTTTCAATGAAATTGGTTCTATTATTTAAGGTATAGGTATTAGAGTTTAATGTTAGCGTTTGAAAAAAAATAAAGGTGGAATTAAAGAACATTTTAGAAATATTTATCTTAATTTTTTCTTCCAAAAGTAGAAATTTTGGCATTAAAAATGTATCTTTGGTACTGTGTTTTGGGGGTTTTAAATGCAATAATGATCGCGTTCGTTCTTAAGTTTCTTGTTACAATAAATTAAAATTTTATTCGTTTTTGGAAGGCTTTTTAATACAGTATCACGCAGTTTCATTAATCGTACTCAATGAATAGAATTTCTCTCACAATGACTGTGACAAGTCGTCGTTCAAAGTACACATTCTTAAGTCAGATCACACTATCACAGTGGTTGCATAAACAGTAAGTAAATCATGTGAATCCTAATCTATTGGATTGAGGCCAACACACGGTGGCTTAGAAAGTGGGATGGCGAATCAGTTACTTAACTACACCATGTGCTGTTTATGTATTTGTAATCAGAAAACATGAATTTTCTTAATTTCATTTTCAGTCAATAGGAGTAACATATTGAAATGAAACACTTTTTTCCGATCTAACTCGCGTTTATTAGATTTTAGAGTTTTAATTTTAGTTCTTAAAGGGTCCGTGGTCACAGGGAGACTGTGACTTCCTGTAACCACGGACCCTGTAAGGGTTCTAAACGTCAGGACTAAAATTAAAACCCTAAAATGTAATAAACGCGAGTTAGATCCGAAAAAAGTGTTTCATTTCAATGTGTAGTGCTCGCGTATACCTTAGAAAACAATATAGGAGTAACATAGTCTATTTGTGACTATATGCATAGCATGTATGTATGTAATGTAATCTAGCAGTACATAGGCTAGCTCGGTTATATGCTGCCCCAATGCTAAGCACAACCTTCTATCTTGTATACAAGTCAGTTGATCAGTATGCCAACTTGCCAAATACATGTTGGTGAATTTGTGACCCGGGCTTTTCCCAAACTGGGAACTAAACCTAGGGCCTCCTAATACTAAAGCAAGCGCTATAATACTCGGCCGCCGAGGCGTTATAAAGGGAAACTTATAGCTTTCTTTATGCATCTACGCATAAATCGCCTTGTCATAAATCTAGATCACAATTTATGGCAGACTACAAGAAACATCAATCAAGTGTAACTTGGGAAAACGATGGTCATGTTCCATTAAATTGTATGGGAATCTAGACCATATTTACACGTGCAGAAGATTGAATCTCTTTGGGCCAGTTGTCGGTAGGGTCGGCAATATTTCTTTGGCAAAATACCTATGGTACTTTTCACAATTAACTATAAAAACATAGTAGAAAAATAGTATTTACTATAACTTCCTAATGTAATGTTTATTCAAACTTTTACTATTTTTAAGAATAATTGAGCCATGTTAACGCAAAAAACATTAAATACGCATACACTAAGGCTTTGCCACCTTCGGTGTTTGAAAACTAGTATTATTGCGTACAATACATTTCTTTAACTATATATAGTACGCAGACCCGAAATATACTATGTATTATAGTACGGTTGGCGACCCTACTTGGCGACAGTTTTTGATGTATTTATATATGGCGGATTTACTATTCAACTTTTGAAAGTGACATCAATAAACATACACCTTATAAAATCTATATTACCTCTTACTATGGAAATAAGTGAACGTGCTGGCGGGGCCATCTTTTAGAAATCATGATAAGATTAAGCACTTGTATCAGGCATACGCTTTTTTCAAGTATTTATTACCCACGGCGATGGGATCACCACCTGTCACGCTGAACACATGTGCAGTCGCTATTTGGTGAAAAGTGGACTATGGTAGAGGACTGCTTTTGCAGTCCTCATTGCCTAGACTCTGACTAACCCTTCGGGGATAACAGTCGTGATTATATGCATGTATGTATGTATTACTATTACCCACCAATCCGCATTAAGCCAGCAGCGTGGTGGGTGATAGCAAAATCTCACCACGTTTCCACATGCTGAGATTGGGCTACCCACACTATATTGGGAAGGCTTGCGCACAACATTAGAACGGTTGTAGGCTGATAATGATGATTATAATAAGAATGTTCTGTGTATTTGAAATATGATAAGAAAAAAAATTTGACGTACACATCCTTACTAATATTATGTATAAACGCGAAAGTTTGTATGTATGTATGGATGTTTGTTACTCTTTCACGCTTAAACGGCTATACCAATTTGGTAAAATTTGGTATGGAAGTAGATGACACCCTGAATTAATACATAAGCTACTTTCTTTTTATCCCGGTATTCCCACGAGAACGGGATTTAAGCAGGTGAAACCGCGGGCGAAAGCTAGTTTTAAATATATGCGAGTGAGTTAGCGGAATTAGCACTACATAATTTTGATTGCATTTTTGTAAATACTAACTCACCAACAAAATAGGGTAAGTATGCATACATACGAGTACATTATTTATCATTATAATCATTATATTCATTATATTCTCATCATTATATTCTTGTTTTTTTTGTTTGTTTTCACCTTTTTTATTAATTTATATTCTCTTTATCATTCTCTGTGTTCTCTACATTATTTGTGCTGGTGGTCAATAAATGTTTTCTTATCTTATCTTATCTTATCTTATCTTATCTTACATATACACACGACTATTATCCCCGGAGGGTTGGTCAGAGACTAGGCAATGAGGACCGCAAAAGCAGTCCAGTAGCTGCCACAGTCCACGATTTCACCAAACAATGACGGCACATGTAGGTACTCAGCGTGATAGGTTTTAAGCCCATCGACGCTCTATGCTATGTGTAAACTTTAGTCCGTTAGTCAGGTTTTACGACACCCAAGGGAAGAGAGGGGGTAGTAGTCTTGTAGTCTTATTTCACCGCTATGCTACACGGTTAAATTTATAGTATATTATTAGTAATTAGTTATTACTAAAGGGTATTCCCTTCGTCATGTCTTACGGCAAAAACCGGGACGTACGTACGTAGTACATTATAACTCAATGGGACGTACGGCTTTTAACGTGTCTTCCGAAGCATGGAGTCGCTCCAGATATTTTAATCTGTTCATCCAAGATCGCGCTACTGCTCGTTCCAGGGACTTTTGCCTGTTCAAAACTAGTAGTTAATAATGATTTATTTAGATGCTGAGACAGAGACAAAGAGCGCCGACGATCAATATCTCAGAGGGCTCTCTCTTTCTCCGAAACGAAATTTCGGACGATTTTCGTTTCTTATTACAGCGGTTTCCGTTCCTTTCGAAAATAGTGTTGGCATATGGATTATTAATTTTTAGAAAATTGGATAAAATGTTTAAGTACGAGAAAAAAAACAACCAGTCTCAGGAAAGCTCGAACGGGATTCGAACCCATGACCTTTGGATTGCCGGTCCACTGCTCTAACCGCTAAGCTACCGAGACACCAGAAGACTCGTTGAATTCTTTCTAGTAGTTGATACGCTGCAAGCCAGCGGTATTACGTCACTGTGAAGTCTACCCTCACATTCGAAAGAAATGCTACTGCAAGAATTTAACAATCGATAAAGACGTAATTGCTTATAAATATCTTTATTCTCGAAATTTTGCATTCAAAATGCTATATAGATATAGGATAAAATGTTTACTAGAAAAAAAAATCCCGTTTGAGCTTTCCTGAGGCTGATTTTTTTTGTGAATAGCATTGTGAATGCAAAAATTTCAACAATAAAATGTTTTAGAAAATTGTTTAAATTTCAAAAATAATAGAAAGCGCTATAAATAGTTAAGGAAATTCAGCCGAAATTTCGTTTGGGAGAAAGAGAGTAGGGCCTCAGGTCTGTGGAGTGACGTGTACATAGTTTCCCCATTGGAAATCTAGGAGTCCAGTGTTTGCCAGTCATCCCATCACGTTTCTAGCGCCATTGAAGCTGATTTATCTAAGCGAGTTACTTAGTGGCGGCCACAGAGGCGGACTTAGGAGGTAATATGACATAGAATATGTGAGCCGTATATGAGCCGTGTCGTAAAAGGCGATTAATGGACTAGACTGCACCACATACAATAGCATAGAGCAGCGATGGGCTCATCACCTATCACGCTGAGCATATGGGCAGTTATAATTTAGTGAAACGTGGACTATGGCAATAATTGCCTAATAGTCTCTGACTAACACTTCTGGGATAATAGTCGTGATTATATGTATGTATTATTTATTTACTTACAGAGGCCGAGACAGAGACAAAGAGCGCCGACGATCAATATCTCAGGTCCGTGGTGTGCCGTGTGACGTGTATATAGTTTCCCCATTGGAAATCTAGGAGCGCAGCATTATTTGCCAGTCATCACGTTTCTACCGCCATTGCGGCGGCTGATTTATCTTAGTTGTCTATGAGTTATTTAGCGGCGGTCACAGAGGCGGACATAGGAGGTAAGGTAAATAATATGACATGGAAATATACGAATTAAAATACGCGTACATATTTAGTAACGTAGCACTACATTGTCAACGCAGCATTATTAAATTTCTCTGTCAACTAGCAGCCCGCCCTCGACCACGTCCGCGTGGACCCCGTACTCCTCCGTGACAAATTTCCACAAAAAATATTTCATTTAAACCTTGTCCTAACTTATTGTTGTCTGCTGAGGTTTAAGCGAGTAATACACATTGAAATGGAACACTTAACTCGCGTTTAATTTACTACATTACAGGATAATATACATATACAGGATAATATAAAAAAACTATGTAATGTAGTAAATTAAACGCGAGTTAACCCATAAAAAGTGTTTCTTGACCTAATTACTAACACAAATAAAAAAAGAATTGGCCAATTTAGTACAGCCGTTCTGAAATGTTGCGCGTACAAACATTTCGGCACTTGATTTTACATACATAATATAATCACGACTATTATCCCCGAAGGGTTAGTCAGAGACTAGGCAATGAGGACCTCAAAAGTAGTCCTCTGCCATTGTCCACTTTTCACCAAATAGCGACTGCACATGTGCTTAGCGTGGCAGGTGGTGAGCCCATCGCCGCTCTATGCTGTTGGATGTATGTGCAGTCTTTAGTCCGCAATTTACGACACCCAAGGGAAGATATAAGGGGTGGTAGTATTCTTTCACCGCAACGCGACACGGTTTATTAATATAGTATGTGGTAACCGTGTTGGTGACAATGCTATGAATTCATTTGTCTTTATTATGATTATTATGTATTGTCATTGTTTTTAAACCCAAAAAATGCAAAAAAATACGATTACGAAAATTCCTATGTCAAAAACAAGTCAATGTGTCAAAACAGCACGTTTCGGTTTACCAATCCTGAGTCGTTCTTCTATTTCTTACATCTACGATTGTACAGTTGTTATTAAGTGTTATCTAAAAATATCTACTTACTTATTATAAAAGTTGTAAGTGAAATTAAATTTACAAAACTTTGTTCAGTCTTCTCACAGAAGCAATAAATTAGTAAAACTAATTGTCAACCACTCAATAGTGGATAATTAACAATCCATTCAACCCCAATACGTCTCTGCTAAGTTTAACGTTAAGAATGTGCTTCATGCATAAATTACGCTCTAAGTATTTGAAAGGCGCAGTTTTGCGGTCAGCTACTACTTTAAATTGTTTATGTTGGTACCGCGTAGAAAGCAAAACCATTAAGACGCTTCAACTTATGTTATTGTTAACTGTAACATGTCATTTTATCGTATACACTGTTTTGAACGAGAATTATCTATAGAAAGCTCTGAGCGTATCCGAAACTGCGTTGGTCTGTAATTCGTCGTACACTAATATGCGAGTTTGTAATTATTACATACTCGCATATTAGTGTACTCAGCGTGACAGGTGGTGAACCCATCACCACTCTATGCTGTTGCGTGTATGTTCAGTCTTTAGTCCGTTAGTCGCCTTTTACGACACCCAAGGAAAGAGAGGGGGTGGTAGTCTATTCTTTCACTGTAATATACGCGACACGGTTCGTTTTCCTAATGTGGGTTGATCGGTTTCAACGACTGTCATCTTACGACAATAACCGGAACCAATAGATTCACGTGCCATCCAAAGCACGGAGGAGTTTGAGAATCGAGATGTGTTTTTAATTATTTTAGTGATCCACGCAATGCAAGTGGACGTCGCGACAGACCTAGAAGGAGATTGCCGGACGAGCTAGACTCCTACTGTAACGACTGGACATCAAGAGCTCTTGATCACGAAGAGTGGAAAAAGGGAAGGGAGGCCTTTGCCTTGCACTAGGAAGACTATGACTGAAGTAAGTAAGTAGGTCATCCATGACTCATGGTTGCGTCCGCATAGCTAACTAAGCCCTCTGTTTTATACAAAGAGGTTGCAGTAACTGCGTCTTCGAGGAATTACGTTCACTGAATACCGAATTTGGGATAATTAGCAATTGCGTGGCGGTTTTCGGACCTATTACGTCTTTGCGTTTGCAATTATTGTTTTGTTATGGAGAACAAATGGTGGAATGTACAGTGGTTTCATCACTTCAAAGTGTACCTACCAGTGACTTTAAATTTGTATATTTTACTCATACGTCATGTCATAATGATGAAATATTTTTATTTTTATCGAACCTTATGATTGATTTCCCTTAACGACGTTACTGAATTTGTTTTAGCGTCTCATCTTAATGAATTTATATATTTTAGCGTTTTATTAACGTTTAAATATACTTAAGTAAAATATTTAAACACTGAAAAAAGACGACAACCTCAGGCGGGAATCGAACCACACACCGCACCTTCCGCATTCCGCGTTTCGACGGGTGAAAATCAGACCTTGGTAGCCAAGTGGTTAAGGCAGCCGCCCGCGAATGCGAAAGTTGCGTGGTTCAATTCCCGCCTGAGGTTGTCGTCTTTTTTCAGTGTTTAATAATTTTATCTTCTCCGTTGGATCCATTTTATCTCACCCGTTTTCTTACGTGAACTTCGTGCTTACCTGTAAAGAAAGAAATAGTAACATTTAGTACATGTTCGATGTAATAAAGATTTTTTGCAAAACAATTAGGTACATTGGATCACGGTAGACCACTGGCTTATTCATTGTTAGAAAGAATAGAAATATTTTTTTGCAAACAAATTACATATTGGAAAATGTTGAAAAAAATCCACAAGCAGGATTCGACATGCACTCTTCTTCGACAATCCGGGTCAGGTGCTTTTCCAATTAAGCAACCGTAGGTAGACTTATCCATCATCAAGCACCTGATCAGGATTGTTAGAAGGGTGCAGTGCAGGTTCAAACACTGCTCGTGGAAATATTTGACAACATTTTCCAGTTTTTAAAGAATTGAGAAATATATATTATAATAAGTACCTATGTACAATTCAAGCAATTCCACTGGATTACCACAGCTACCCATTCTCACAGCAACCTTCGCAGCAATCTTTACATGCTTATAATTGTGTGAATTGTAATCAAATCCGCCAATTACTTGAGACGGCCTGTCAAAGGCTAGAAGCAATTATTATCATCCCACATACAGACAATGCTATTTGGTACACCTTAATTAACGACAGCATACGGACACTCGTTACAGAACTCCCTTACCGACTGCCAATGCCATTACACATTCAACACACTCTATACACATATGTACACTAGCATTATGTATAAGACAGATAAAGATAAAAGATAAAATATTCTTTATTGTACACCACAGAAACATATTAAAGGACACAATAGTACATAAATTAATTGGCGGCCTTATCGCTAAAAAGTAATTTCTTTTAAGCAACCGTGTTGGATTGGATAGAAGAAATAGTTAAAATTGAAAGGGCAGTCATGTTGTTTTATATTTAAGTACCAGTATATTATATTATTTATACTTATGTACTGAGACAGTGTACACGTAGAACAGGATACGAAGACCCAATTTATGCGCCGGTACCTTAATACATATCATATGTTATAGATTCACGACTGTTATCCCCAAAGGGTTAGACAGAGACTAGGCAATGAGGACATCCCCTCTCCTTATTCACTAAGTTTTATTTGTACTGGCACCTCGAGACCAACCGTTATGTTATGCAAGAAGTGCCAGACGTCCCTGCGCCAGTAGAACACCCGCGCAGGAGACCATCTGCGTTAGGTCTTGACGCCAAATCAGTGCCCGCGGGAGCGCGCTCTTCATTCGGTACTCATAAGACTAGTGTCTCGGGAGAGTTTCCCCGTGAACACGTGTAGTTCACTGCCTATTGTCCAGATAGGTAACCGGAGCTGTCAAGCTCACTCAATTCTCTTTGCACGTAAGGCACAATTTGCAGTTGCTACTGCTCGGGTCGTCAACTCTAAAGTTGACTCCCAAGTGTCCACCTTGGTCGCGGAGTAGTAAGCACACTCACTTCTCGGAACCCTTCCGGGCGCCTAGCCAGTTCCCACGTCCTACGCGGCTGGCTGGTCCAGAGGCTACGGCATCTATAAGGGGGCCGCCTCTACTAGTTGTCCAGAGTAGTACCGGAGATGTCAACACCAATGTCCAATGAGAACCACCGGACAAAGCTGCCAACTATAAGAGAAACTCACGTTCCCCGCAGGACTTTTCGCTGCTGGCCCCACAGAGACCGCTACTAGGCCCCGCTCGCTGTGCGCAATGCGGACAGCAAAAGCAGTCCACTGTTAAGTTTTCTTGGTTTCACCAAATTACAACTGCACGTATGCTCAACGTGATAGGTGGTGAGCCCATCGCCGCTCTATGCTGTTGGATGTACGTGCAGCCTTTTACTACACCCATTGGAACGGTTATTCATTTGAGAAGTGGAGAAGTGGGTTAGTCTCCTAGTGAATCGCTACACACACGGCTCCAAACATAAAAGTAGTAAAGTAAAGTATCTACTGGGCACAGGCCTCATCGTTGATTCAGGCTTCTCGATATTTAATGGGTCTATTGGGTGGTATTGGCATAGACAAATTAGATAATAAGGACTGACAGTCTCCATACAAAAGAGCGTAGCGCAGAAAGAGGTCAAAAAGAGTAGAGTTTACTAGATGGCGTTAAGAAAAAGCTGGACGGTGCCACCACCACTACATTGGCTTAACACACAAACCCGGGCTACCTATGTATTAAAAAATCCGAATCACACTTATTGCTCGATGACCTGAGAATTTAACCTTGGACCTTAACCAACGCTGTTTTTCAGCCACTCCCTGTACTCTGAGATGTCAGTAAAACTATTTGACAAGAGAATACTTACATATTTATCTCAGAATAATACTTTAATTATTATTCGGAGATATTTTTACATCAATTTATACAGATTCCACATAAATCTAAGAAACAACAATTGTTTAGTGCTCGCGTGTGGCAATAGCATAGGTCTATGTGCCGCATTTTGCAAGAGAATAGGTATTATACCGTACATGTCGCTGTATTTAGCTTAGCCACTAGGCCACCGAGGTGTTACCCGTAGTGGACAAAAAAAAGGTCAACCCGAAGCAGTGGTTCTAGCTTCACTATACAAAACGATTATATTTTCCAAATATGGCTCCCATGAGTCACGGTACTATTAAGTTTGCATTTAGTAATCTAGGTCTAATCTAGGTTTGCAAGGCTCGCAAAACGCTAAAGCATAGCAACCGCCAGTTTGCTAGCCCTTAGGTGCGTTACATGCAGCCGGCCCTATTAATAGGGCCATGGTGTAAGGTTGCCACTTATAGGCGGTAGCGGGACCCATCCCCGCTACCGCTTTAGGCTTAGGCGCTCTGGACTTTTTTTTTCTACATCGAAACAAACGGCCTTACGTGCTTCCTGGGCAAAAATAAATACCTAACTTAAAAAGAGCATCTTTTTAATGTTGTCTTTAGGCCAAGCCTCATTATGAGTATTCAATTTAGTTTTTTTTATTAGCCTATAACTGTGTCGCGTAGCGGTAAAAGAATACTACCACCCCCTCACTTCCCTTGGGTGTCGTGAAAGGCGAGTAATGGATTAAAGAATACACATACATCTAACAGCATAGAGCGGCGCTCATCATTTGTCACGCAAAGTGGACTATATGGTAGAGGACTGCTTTTGCTGTCCTCATTGCCTAGTCTCTGATTTACCCCTTGAGGATGATAGTCGATATGTATGTATGTAATAGCCTATATTGCCCCTCTGCTAGGCAAAAAAATTCTACCCTCTTTCCAATGTTTCTGTCTGTTGCTTGTGCATCAATCCTTCGCTTAAGCATCAAGCTCGTCCCTCCATCTGCGTCTAGGAGGGCCTCGACTGCAACTTAGTTACTCTTTTTTTTAACTTTGAGACATGTAGAACTCATGAATGACCTAACCGAATTAGGTATAAGAAATACTAGATTTTGTTGGACATAATAACATAGTTTGTTCCTACTGTATCCATCTGCGGAAAATTTAGATGTCTTAATAAGAATTGTTAAAACGCTGGTAGCGTTTTCTCTTAAACACGGCGCTACCTTATAACGTAGTTTCGCAACAGTTTGCAATTGCAAAATAGTCTCAACCCGTTCTTAACATCTCAAATACCAAATTTGGTACTAAAATCTGTTAGTACCAATGCGTCAACGCGAATATTACGAAACACTTTCTTCGAAAAGATTATCCTGTTTGAGATTTAGTTGGCAATTAGATCTTTAATGTCTTCAGAAGAAGAGTGAATTTGCAACGACAATGAAATGGTAATATATGGTAAATTGACCTTTAATGCAAATGTAATAAGTGTGCAATACAGTATGGTGTGTGTAGGTGGGAAAGTTAGCCTTGAGATTTGTATGATTGATAATATTATGTAGGATTGTACTTTATGTGTGTCAAGAGCTTGCTATGTTATGACAGTTGAAAGGAGTGTAATAAACAAACAAAAATCAAGCTACTAACGCAAAGGCATGCTATTAGATGGGTGATCAAATCTTTTATATACGTCTCTGAGCCACCATGAAAATGTATACTGAGTACGGCAATCAAATAGCTAAGTAAAGATCGTGAGAAGTTACGCGTAGATAAGTATCTATCTCGCTATCATAAATCAAAACAAATCTTACAGAATATAGCTTTTATAGTGAATGACAGGTTAACGATTAACCCTCAACTGGATCGTGATTTGAAAGGTACGCTGAGCCGTTCGCTCCGGATGCTATCGAACTAAACCACGATTCACAGGTTTTGATTAAATCTGTTAGCAGGCGTTAAAATCAAATAAATAACAGTGGCCTTACCGTCAAGTCTTAGAGCAGTATTACTCTAATAAGAGGTGAAAGTAGGCCTGATTAAAATCTATCTAAATAAAAAAATATTGTAAAAGTATCAACACTAAAGTATCGATGTTAACATTTCAATTTCAATACATACTCACTTATAATTACGATTATTAACCCCGAAGGGTTAGTCAGAGACTAGGTAATGAGGAACGCAAAAGCAGTCCTCTGCCATAGTCCACGTTTCACCAAATAGCGACTGCACATGTGCTCAGCGTGACAGGTGCTGAGCCCATCGCCGCTCTACGCTGTTGTATGTATGTGCATGTATGTGCCTTTTACGACATCCAAGAAAAGAGAAGAGAAGAGGATTTCATTACAAAAGTATAGTAAGATAAGTAAGATAACAGCACAATTAAATTAACAAAAACTGTATAAGATTTGTTAAAATTGTACAGTATCTATAGTAGGTGTAGGTACGAGAATGTTAATAATTATGGTAAGTAGTTTTATATTTAGTTATTAACTAGTTATTTATATATTTTATACTCACTATCTCTCTCTACTTACTCTTCTCTCTAGTTGCTTTAATTTTTCATATTATTATTATATTCCCATGTTTCTACTACCACAGCACAGACATGGTAGAGACACGAAACAGGACAGACCCAAATAAAAATGTAATATTTAAACCGAAATTAACGCTGACTACTTAACACATTCCTACACACATACATACACAAGACTGAGATCCTCATAAAATGTTTCACTAGAGATACAAAACCCGGACACAGTTAGGACCCACCATTTATTATTTAGTCCGATTTCAAAGGCACCTTGCCTTCTCCCACCTCAAAAGATCCTTCATTGTTCCGCAACGATTTCGGCTATCGAATAGACAATAGTTCGCCTTCACGCTACGCACATTCTACATACAATCAGTGTGGGCGGATCGTTAGATGCGATTTTAGGAGTACAGGTTAATAAGGCCATGATGTGCCAGTGTTTACCAAGGTGGATTTTATTTCAGACTAGAGCGCCCGCCCGCGACATCGTGCGTGTGTACACCGCGATGCGTATCCCGTAAAGAACTTTCAAAAAAATTGTTTCATAATGAACCTTGTCCTGATCGTCACAAAAACACCAAAAAAAGGAATCGGTCAAATCGGTCGAGCCTATTAGGTGCAGCCGTTACCAAGTGTTGCGCGTACTACACTTTTTAACTACATTTAAAATTATTTGGAGTCCTGACGTTCGTACAATTTTTAAAGGGTCTGTGGTTTCAAAATAATATTCGATAAAAAGCATATTAAAAACGCCACGGGTTCTTGGAAAACAGAGAAATCATAAAATCGGTTTCTCGCAGCGAGCCACCGCCAAACTTTCGAATCGATAAATATTCACATGGTTCGGAAATAAAGGATGATGTTTAATTTATATATTATTAGCGATTCGCGATGTCTCTCGATTATGTTTTGCCGGGCCGGTAAGTAGGCTCATATCCGGAGGATATGGCACAAAAAAGGTTGAATATGTATTTTCTTTTGTGAAACGTTTGTAGGCGAAATCTTTTTTAATTATAAAATCGAAAGGATTCTTGAAAGTTTCCTTTCTTGTCTGACTTAGCGTGACAAAGAATTATTAGTTAGGTTGCTACATTATTGAGCTACAAGAGTGGTAAATTTTTTACACACCTACCTTGTTTGTCACCGGGCTTCAATACCATAATACAAATTCTCATTTTTTTTTAAATACAAGTCGTACTCAGCTCTTATGTATGTATTCTATGCTCATGTTTTGATACTATCCCACTGCTAGACAAAGGCCTCCTCCAAGTCCCTTCGTCCATCTTTATCCTGAGCCACGTTATGCCAGTCAGTCTGGTGTGCGTCCAGATCGTCACGCCACCTCTTTCTGGGCCGACCTCGGCGGCCGGCCGGCGCCGGCGTCGCTCATCTCCAGGAATAGGGTTACCATCCGTCCGGACTAGTCCGGACATGTACGGACTTTTAGACTCTAGTCCGGACTTTGACTGGCTCTTTAATTTGTCCGGATTTTGGAATAAGAGTAACTAAACTACATAATTTAATACTTTATTGCACAAACTGAACTGAAGTTGATGTGTCGAGAAGATGAGAGTAGGTGAAATGACGTGAAATTGTTGTTGCAGTGAATGTGGAAGTACTTTAACTAATACATTTGAGTGCAATAAAAGCTGTAAGCAACTTTTATACAAGTATTTAAATAAATAAAACTTTGCAGAGCAACTTTCAAAGCTTCTATCTATTCCAAAGTACCCGCGAATGCCGCGAACTCCTGAATATTAAGTATCAAATAAGTCTTTAATCTTAATTAACTTCTCATTTATGTAAATACAAAATACAAAAAGTGAGTAATGTTTCCATTTTGTGACTAAAAAGTCCGGACCTTTATCGAAATGTCAGACTTTTTGTCAAGACTTTTCAAATTCCTAAATGGTAATCCTGTCCAGGAGGAACCCATTATGCAGTGACCCGTGCCGTGCCCAACGGACCCGTGGTGACCCCTGATTGTTTTTATGTTGGTGTAATTTTATTACTTATTTTTTGTACACTTTTATTCATACACAAGACAAGAAATTAAACAACGAACCATGATAAACTTATACTACTTAAATAACTTAAAAACTAAATAATCCTGAAAATACCATTTATGTAATTTTAATAAAGAGTTACATTGAGAGAGGCGAACTAGAAACGCCTCTCACACATGGAGGGATAATGTAATAATTCCGCCCTATAATTGTTTCGCAATTAATGTAAGGAAATAGACAATAGAGAGTTTTATTGCCGAAAAACGTTTAGTAACACTCTAGTTAGTTAGACTTAACCTGTTTCCTGCAATCACTATAAACAGTTAATTTGATAAGGAAAGGGCCTGAACCGTTGGTGATTTAGTAATTATATTGCCAAACCCGGCAAAGCGAATAGTAATTTTTAATTGGTCCGCAAGCAATATCCCCTGCACCATATGGAAGTGATTAAACAATAACAGTTAAATGTAACAGTGACTATAAATATGTTTTTTTCTTCTATACATACGTAGGCCGAGTGTTCAAGAGCTGTGTCGCGTAGCGGTGAAAGAATACCACCCCCTTTCTTCCCTTGGGTGTCGTAAAAGGCGACTAACGGACTAAAGAATGCACATACTTCCATATAGAGATAGAGCGCCGATGGGCATACCACCTGCCAAGCTGACAACATGTGCAGTCGCTATTTGGTGAAAAGCGGACTAAGGTAGAGGACTGCTTTTGCTATTCTCATTGCCTAGTCTCTGACTAACTCTTCGGTGATAATAGTCGTGATTATATGCATGTCGATGCATAGCCCGGGTTGGTGATTAGTAGTCATCACCAACCCGCATTTAGCAAGCGTGGTAATTAATACTTATCAATTGTAGCGATTATTTTACTTTACTTTATTCCAATAGCATATTTTTATGTATGTTTGTTTTATATAATACTAGCGGCCGCTCGCGGTTTTACCCGCGTGGTTCCCGTTCCCGTGGGAATATCGGGATAAAAAGTATCCTATGTGTTAAACCAGGTTATAAACTATCTGTATGCCGAATTTCATCCAAATCCATTCAATTTTATGTAACTTTAGGGTAAGATGAGGCTATTAAACGAATTGTTAATCGTACTGGCTTCAAAGTAACAAAAAAAAATTTTGTGACGTCAACGTCACAGGTAAACTGCTGATATATCTTTACAACAAAGTAGGATGTAATTTGTTATAAGGTACACTGTATAATCCTGTATAATCCTATTTTTATTGAAATAAATATTTTTCATTTCCATTTTCATTTCCAATGATGGAGGCTTTTGCCATGCAGTGGGATTATTGTTGCTACCTTTTTTTAGGACGAATAAAGTATTTTTTAATTTTGTTAGAACAAAAATAAGGTACACAGCACAAAAAATATATATATTTTTTAACGTATTTTTGTTGCTCTTTGCGACATTAAACAATTATTGGTCTTTTACGTAAATAGTTTTACGTAATAGAGTATTTTAGTGTACTTTATTGGTGTCGTAGATTATAAAGTACGCCTACATGAAAAAGAGGACAATACTCTATTTTAGAGTACGGGTGGCAACCCTACAGTGGGTCAGCATACAGTCTGCACTTTACTTTTTTTTGATAAGTAGGTACTTATGGTAAAGTTTATACTTATACAAAATTGCCACCCATAGTAGAATGTTTGAAAAATGATGTACTTTTTACATTAGAGTTATAATGTGTGATGAAGGGTCACTCCTTTTCTAATAAATATAATCATCACATACCACTGTAACAATAGCTAAAAAATAATAATTCTAAACTACATGGTTTAAAACATTCAATCCGAACGCAATTACAGTATCTTATCTTATGTCTGATTGTTAATTCCATATCTTATGTAATTCTTTATTTAAAAGTAATATTAAAGTAAATATCTACATGCATTATTCATTTTTCTAAAGCGGATACATTTCGCGTTTTATTTTTAGTTTTCTTTCGGTGGTTGATTGTTTAGATATGTATGGTTTCTTATTAAGCCATTACCATGGCTAACTAGCGTGGTAAAGGCTTAGCCGGATATAAGTGGGTAGGAAATGAATTAAATTGAGAACGTGACTCCAAAAGAACCTACATTTAGGAGCTAAGAAAGATTGACAGTTTTAGAGCAAATTATTATTTTTTGTTGCTAAATAATGTCGTGGAGCCTAAAAATAATAGAACATGTTTTCTTTGCATAAAATAAATACTTAGATGATAGTAAGTAATTCATATTCCCCCAAACCCCTTGAGATTCAATAAAGATGTGAGACTTTACCTCAGTAAAGAGATTTCACGTGTATACTTCTTAGGAGAGAATTTGAAAAGTGTTTTTTTTTATTAGCAACGGGTAAGCGCTTGGCCTTCATCTCACCTGATAGTAAGTGACGATAAGGCCGAAGGTGGAAGCGCGCTTCACCCGGAATCCTCAACCACTGAGGAACTGGCTATCTTATATCAAACTGCCGGAACACAACAATGCTATAAACATCGTTGTTATGGCGACAGACTTAGATAAGATGGTGGTAGCTAGCCAGGCGGACTTAACAGCCCTACCACCAACCAAACCGAGCACACAAAGATGTACCCCCCGCTGGGAATCGAACCCGGGACTTCTGGGTCTGAAACAGGTAGCTTGGCCACTAGACCACAGAGGCGGTTGAAATATTAATGATGTTGTTGTTGTGTTGTATGTTGAGCTTTTTTTCTTGGTTTGCGCATTCGGATGCGATCTTTAAAGTTAAGCAATGTTCACAATGTCATTAACCAATGGATAGCCAAATTAAAACATCTCGAGCACTTCTGTGCGTCGTTTGCTGTCGTTATATGGCAGTCGTTACATTCACCAACTTATAGATAGGCGGATAGGTAGAAGAAGTTTCTGCTATTCTAAATTATGTTGAAAATAGAATTTTAGAAACTTGTTCTTTTTTATTTTATGATTCAACTTCAAAACAAGAACGTCACAATACCGAAAAGAACACCTGCCCATAATAACAGTGCACTATACCAGAAAGGTCGTTCTTTTTACAAATATTCATAACTTTCCCCGAGACCGGTCGGCTACTTTCATCGTTACGTGCCTCCGCGGACTGCGCCGTCGTCTTTTGTTTTTCGTCACACTAATTACGTTGCGCAACAGTGACGCAATTGTGGAACAAAACTTTTTTGTGAACTAAGTAATTGTCACTTGTTTTGGGCTTGTCATGACTATTTAGCACCGTAATAGAATTGTCTTTCCAGAATTGGGTGCTTCCGAAGAAACTATGCCACTACAACAACGGCTTGGTTATGTCATTGACGTTTTGTTTTAGGTTCATTGGCCTTTTCAAAATGCGTTTATTTTAAATTTTAGACTTTGTTTCTTTTGTGTATAGTGTTGTTTGAAGGAATATTGTAACCTTTTTATTGGTAAAACATAGTAGGTATGTCCATACCCTAGTGGCCATTAGAGGCTGTGCTCTGTATTTAGACTCTACTACGTAGTACTATTATTTATTCTGTGACACACGACAGCACAGAAACGACAGTTCATTGGAGCATTCGATACTTTATTTTATATTATAATAACCCATACAATGTCTCCTGCTGGGTAGAAAAGTATGTGAGTGGTCTGCAAAAAAATATCGTTAAGTTTAATATAAACATAACTTTTTACATTTCCATATAGTCTTGAGATACAGGTATATTTATGGATTCAGCTATGTATTGCTTATCTATTTTAAAGTGTATTTTGTATTATCAAACAACTTATTTTAAGGAACATTCACTTTAATTAAGTTTTTGGGACGTCGGCTCCAGTTACATTTTATCATTATATGTTTTTTTATTATTAACGACGACCTCCTTGGTTGAGTGGTTTGTACACCGGTTTTCATGGTGTCGCCATCTCTGAGGTCCCGGGTTCGATCCCTGGTCGGGTCAATTTAGAAATTATTGTTTTTCTAAATTGTCTCGGGTCTGGGTGTTTCCTATGTATAATAAGTATGTATTTAAGTATTTTAAGTATGTTTATCCGTTGTCTAGTAACCATTTAACGAGTTTCTTCAAAAGCTTCTCTTGGGCTAGATAATTGGTGTAAGTATAGGAAAGTTTAAAAAAAAACAAACATATTTTATGCTCTACGTTCTTGTCTACAGCTGTCTACAGCCTTCACGAAGGCTTCACGAGGCCAAAAACCGAAGCCGCTGGAGGGCAATAGCCAGAAAGAGGGTGATTCTGCGGGAGAGACACGAGCACGACCCTCAGTAATGAGGAGCACGACGCGAGGAGGCTTTACGTTGCAACCTACAATTGGGGCAACATCAACTATTAAGCAATTTGTTCCTAATTTTTCTTGCATTTGCAGTGTATATGACCGTGTTGACTAATTGTTCAATAAATAAATAAATAAATAACAAATTTTACCTACTCTTAACAAAACTGATCAATGACCACACAATTCGTAACCGGAACCGAATTAGGCTTTCCTCGTGTTATGAATCGGTCCGAATTCCTCTCGCGACGGAGTGAAACTATCTGCGCGCGAGTCGATGTACCCACGGAATGCCGCCGCTTCCATTCACGCACGTCACACGGCGATGAGGCAGAGCAGAAAGACTTAAGAGGAAACACTACGTGAAAGTGGCATGCAAAATTCTCATACAAAACACAGAAAAACGACGTTTCGTAGTCTCCTGTTTCCTCCTTCAGAACTGGACCAATTTTTATTACTTATTCAGTAACGGTTAAAGAAAAAGATTTTCTGTGTCTAAATGTTTGATTTTTTTTGCATTGAGTCATTTATTTACTAACCAGGAGCCTTCAAAATTAAGCGAAATCACTCCGTTTTAAAGCGTTTTCAGAAAAATTCAATTCAAACATACAAACATAGAAAATCTCTTTCTTTAACCAATGCTGAAAAAGTAATAAAAATTGGTCCAGTTCTGACTACAAAACGTCGTTTTTCTGTGTTTCGTATGAGAATTTTGCATGACACTTAAACGTAGTGTTTCCTCTTAACAATTAGAACGCGGCGTTGCTAGACACAATAGCAATTTTATTCATTGAGCACAGATCAGTAAAAGGTGTTGAGCTGTGTGGTACGGCTAGCTAGCTAGTCAAAGAGCCACAGAAGCAGTGTACTGCTATAGTTCACGTTACACTAAACAACAACTACACATGTGCACAGCGTGCTATCGTCTCTTTATGCTGTTGGATGTATGTTCAGTCTTTGAGTCAGACACACAATGAAAAAGAGGGGTTGGTAATATGTTTTAGTTAGCCGTTATACCACATAATTATTTTTTTATTATTATGTTATTTAATGTTAGCTTATTTAGTCCAATTGCAGAGGGCTTGCCCTCCGCTCCTTCTTTCCACTTTTTCTTGTGCGCCGCGCCGCCACAGTGGTCCAATTTTTATACTTATATAAAAAAATGAAACATTCGTTAACAAAAGTCGTGTTAACCAGAGCAGTGGACACCGTCGGCCCACTGCGCCAGATAGCCGCGGGCGCATCGCACGCGATCGCGATCTGCGCGCAATCCACCGCCGTGCACCCCGCTCTCATTGTAATTACAATGTGACGGCACACGCGGAACCGGACGAATCTACACAACATAGCCATTGATATATTTTTGCCTCATTACATACATATAATCACGACTATTATCCCTGAAGGGTTAGTCAGAGGCTAGGTAATGAGGACAGCAAAAATAGCCCCCTCATGGTCCACTTTTCACCAAAAACCGATTGTATATGTGATCAGCGTGACAGATGGTGAGCCCAACGCCGCTCTATGCTGTTGAATGTATGTGCAGTCCTTAGTCCGTTAGTCGCCTTTTACGACACCCAAGGGAAGAGAGGGTGTTGTATGTGGTATTCTTTCACCGCTACGCGACACGGTTTGACTCAATTATTTATTTATTTTTAATTATTTGTTTATTTATTTATTTATTAACAGGCAACAAAGTTACAACAAAGAAAAACAACAACAAATTAAACATACAGATGTAGAAAATCTCTTTCTTTAACCGATGCTGAATTTAACATAAAAATTGGTCCATTTCTGAAAGAGGAAACAGGGGACTACGAAACGTCGTATTTTTGTTTAAGATTTGTGTTTTGTATGAAAATTTGCATGCCACTTCCATGTAGTGTTTCGTCTTAACCCTTTAACGAGCTGTCTTTCCTCAGACCCCCATGGACCCATTGTCTCCACCGCAAACGGAAAAAAATAGATGCGGGCCTGAGAGCCAACTCTCTTTCCCCGAACAAAATTTCGGCCGATTTTCGTTTGATATTTATAGCGCTTTCCATTATTTTTGAAATTTCAAACCATTAAAAAATAATACTTAATCTAAGTGCCAAACCTATTTTTTATCAACGATTTCGCTGTGGTTTGTTGCGCCCATTCTTTGCCACAGTTAAAAAATTATGTCCTGAATGGGTGGTAGGTTAAAAAAGATTTGGACGATTCAAAGTACTTATTAATTGAGTTTATTGAATGAATATATTTTGACTTTGACTTTGATTTTCGGAAGGAATGGAAACCGCCTGTAAACAGCAAACGAAAATCAGCAAAAATATCCATTCAGAGAAAGAGTGTAGACAGTCCCTTAGGTTCGCGTATCGTTGTTAATTTTAAATGGAGTGTTACTTTAAATAGAGCCGTGTGTGTGCTCACTAAAGAATACTACCTACGGCCCTTGTCTTAGCTTGGGTGTCTTAAAGGGCGACTAACGGACTAAATACGGCCCATGCATCCAACAGCATAGAGCGGCGATTGGCTCACCACCTACCACGCTGAGCACATGTGCAGTCGTAATTTGGTGAAACGTGGACTATGGCAGTGGACTGCTTCTGTGTTTCTCATTGCCCAGTCTCTGACTAACCCTTTAGGGTTATCATCATACTTATCATATTTAGGGTTAACTAATGATATTATAATATCATTGGGTTAACCCAAATAATAGTCGTGAATTTATAAACTTAAATGTCCCTAACATTAATTTTAGTACCTAGTATAATGATCTATAGATGTGATCAATGTGTCACGGCTCCGGTTCAGTCGGACTATTCAGAGATTTTGATATTAAACATAAAATAAAATAATGTACAAAAAAATTACAATGCAATCGTTCACAGCACAATATGTTAGCCGAGAAATGTTTTCACTGGAGACATTTTCGCGTGTCGGTTCCGGTTTTCGCCGGTTTCGTCCGGTTACTGGTCATAATTGAGTTAGAGCGAGTTGACAACTTTCTTTCGTCATCTTTCATCATCGGGCGAAAGTTGAGTAGTGACATATGTACGCTAATAGGGTTACCGCACACGCTAACTCTTGTCCGTAACGACCACATTAGTGTTCTGTGGTAACGACTATATCTATCTAATAACGAGTGATGTTGTCAGGTCCAAAAATTTAAATTCCGGACGCCGATTCATATTTAGATGGACAATTAGCCCGTAAGCCGAACACATTGGAAATTGAAAAAAAATAAAAAATTAATAAGTGTGGATTCGGCCAAACTGGAATAAGACTTATTCTGAGATTAGTCTTTACAAATTCGGCGTTTAAGACCCTATTCCAGTTTGGTCGAATCCATCCTAAGTAACACATTTTGTACGTCTATGTAATTTGTAACTTTAAGTTATGCATGGCCACGGGAATCGCAAGCGTGCTTTCTTTCGGCATCTTTTGGCACAGTATAAAAAGAGTATCTTTTGGCGAGCACGACGGGGTTGACCAAAAGCTTACAGAAGCCGGACAGGCCGGATTTCTGTATATTTATTCGGACACCAATAAAATGTGAAGCTTTTATTTCGTTATGGTTAAGCACTACACCACACTTTTACGACACTCAAGAGAAGATATGGAAGATACGTAGTATTCTTTTTATATTTAGCCGCAACCACATAGCTCATCGTAAAAACTACGAAATTAAAAAATCCCATTGAGACATCCCTATAAGTAAGTGGTCATTGTGATCTCGTTACACCGGTCGGCGTTAGCAGATGGGCACTTAACGAGGTGGCACGTGCATTAATGCCCTGGTGGTATAGTGGTACCTAACCGTGGTCCGAGTCGCGTAGCGCTGAAAGAATACTACTACCCCTTCTCTTCCCTTAGATCTTGAAGAAAGGCGACTAACGGACTATAGACTGCACATACATCCAACGGCAAAGAGCATCTATGTGCTTACCATCTGTCACGCTGAGCACATGTAGTCGGTTTTTGGTGAAAGTGGACAATGGTAAGGACTGCTTTTGCTGTCTTCATTGCCTAAACTCTGGCTACCCCTTCGCCAATACCATAGTCCACCTTTCACCAAATAGCGACTGCACATGTGTTCAGCGTGACAGGTGTTGAGCCCATCGCCGCTCTATATGCTGTTCGATATATGCGCAGTCTTTAGTCCGTTAGTTTTCTCCGTCCGTCCATCAGTTTTGTATAAAAGCTTTAACTTTCTACAAATTCCATTGCTAATGTTTCAATGAATCGATGGTGTATTATACGTTTTGCAACATCTCACTTTCTATTACAGAAACGGTCATTTGCAATGATAATAATAATGAAGCATTACAATAATGACAACGCGTTGACGGTACGGCATGAACCGCACTTAGCGATGACCACTTTCGTCTGAATGCTTTTAATTTATAAATTACTTAATAAATAAATTACTATTTTTAGCGGTGAAAGAATACTACCACCCCCTTTCTTCCCTTGGGTGTCTTAAAAGGCGGCTAACAGATTAAAGACTACACACACTAACAACATAGAGCGTCGATGGGCTCATCACATATCACGCTAAGCATATGTGCAGTTTTTTTTGGTGAAACGTAGACTGTGGTAGTGGACTGCTTATGAGGTCCTTATTTCCTGATCTCTGATCTCTTAGTATATTATTATGTATGTATGCATGTAATTTAATTAAAACGGCTATGTATAGCCACGCATTCTAATTAATACGATCAGCTTTCGAGATATTATTTACTTAAGAGGGTTTACGCATTTCGGTTTCCCATACAAACTTCCAAGTCGGCATTTTTAAAAGCCATTAAGCCAATTTTCATTAAACTTTGCATGCTGGAGTAAAATACAGAGATAGATCTCTGTATATATAATAGTTTGTTGAAAACATTTATAAAAAACGTTTATTTAACTGCGATTTTAAACTTTCTGTGGTGGACTTTAAATCGCAATAACTCAGCTAAATATAAGTTTTCTAAAAATGTTTTCAACAAACTATTTAGATCCCTGTATTTTAGTTTAGCATGCAAAGTTTCATTAAATTTGGCTGATTGGTTTAAAAAATTTCGACTTGGAAGTTTGTATGGGAAACCGAAATGCATAGAACCCTCTTAAGCCGTCTATAAATAAACTCACAAATTAATATAAAATTACAATGAAGAAACTTACTACATATTTGGATTGTTTTGGTAAAACTCGAAAATTGTAAACTGTGTCGCTAGATTTTATCTCTTACTGTTGCTTATATTGAACTTAACTTAACCTAAACTTTGTTTAACTACGTAATATTAAAACTATAATTATTTAGTAAAAAAAAAACTGTAACGATTAGTCAATTTACTGCTCTGTTTGCTGTCATGTAACCGAAAGAGATTACGCAATTGCTCATACACTTGTATGTAGATTATGTATCGAAATACAGGTAAGTATAACACAACCCACGTTAAAAGAGCTCCGGTTTTCATACATTTTTTATGGAATCCGTAGCTCTTTTTACATGCGACGAGTTATACTCGTTATATTTTACGGTTTGGCTCGTAATTAAAAACAATGGACTACCTAGTAGCATAGTTGATTTGGTATTGCGGTAACTCGATTTAGGTTATTGATTTCATGTGAGCGATGTATTGACCTACTGCTTGGTTAGGTATTTCTTAGGTCTTATGTATGTGCGATGTATGTCAAAATGGCTGGTAGTTTGGATTAGGAAAGCTGAAGATCGGGCTGCATTGGGAGATTTACGTCCTGCAGTGGACTGACACGGGGTGATTATGATGAGGTAAGATCTGGTAAGATGTATATTATGACGTGGCCATATCGTAATATTGGCCATATCATGAAACTATATGATTAATGATATGAAACCATATGATTAACTCTAAGGAAGAGCAGTATCTCCTAAAACAGGCTTACACAGCTTAAAAGCAGGTGCTGATCACTAGTTTAATATGTTCCAAAAAATTGTTAAAGCCAAGAAATTGTTTAATTTTATTTATGAAATGCTCGGCCACATCGTTTAGTCGCATAATGCCTAAATTCGCAAAATGCCCACCGAGTATCGAAAGGACTACTTCGCGTAATGCCTAATTCGCTTAAGGACCAATTTGCAGAATATCATGTTAGCTTTTATGAAATATTTTGAGCATTTCATGATCTCGCCAATTTCACGATATGACCACGACATAACCTCACGACGATTATCCGCTAAAGTTTAAAAGGGCCTAGATAGAGACTAGGCAATGATGACAAATAAGCAGTGCACGCCACACTCTACATTTTACTAAAAGCCATAATTTCCCTATTCACTTATCGTATACAGCTTAGTTACCTATCTATTTAAAAAAATAGACATCTATTTGATTAAATCGCATAGAAGTCGCAAGTGACAAAATAACCGGTCTTACCATCTACAGGTGGCTTTATTTCGTCCTTGAACTAAGGTGAAAGTGAATTATTATGGACGTATCTGCGGCGAAGAGTACTACATTACTATGAATGATACACGTTAGTTCATAAAGTGATTATTTAATATTTTGCTATGTTACATATCTACTCGTATTATTTATTTCTATGTGAAAGTCGCGAAGTTGCTTACAACCTGTTACACAGTAAGCTCTGGTTACGTAGTAGGTACAATACATAAATTTGTATAAAAAAAATTAAACCTTACGTCATATAAAGTATTATGGATTAGAAATTGTTCCTTTAATGTGTAGGTACCTTTTATTCACATAAGAAATCGCATAAGCATAAAAAAGTTGCAAATTACACACATATTATTTACATAACTTATAAACATTAAAAATACATACATGGCCCAAAGTATATTACTTTCTTAAAACAACTCGCGCTTAAACTTTTTTTTGTCATTGTGACGTCTCGAACTCTTTGTAGGGTCCGCGGTCACAGGAGAAACCGTTTTATTTCATATGGTAGTGTTCACATAAACTTTATAAAATATTTTTTAGTGAGCAAGACAAATCGCGTGGCGTTTTCTCGTCTTACCATCTACAGCCCGCCTTATCCTGCCCTTGAACCGCAGTGAAAGCGAAAATCGTCTGATCTACCATGGCAGATGCTTTATGATGGCGGTACGCTTAATTTAAGTTACAAGTGAAATATTGTAAATTGTAAAAATAACCATGTCGCGTAGCGGTGAAAGAATACTACCCTCTCTTCCCTTGGGTGTCGTAAAAGGCGACTAACGGAATAAAGACTGTACATACATCCAACAGCATATTACGGCGAATATGGGCTCACCACCTGTCACGCTGAGCACATGTTTGAATAATTTCATTAACAGTGACACGTTATATTGTTTGATGACGATGTCTTTGTCGGGTAAAATTAAATTAAAGATGTAAAATAGAAACTACCACATTAGAATAAATACAAATACAAAAAAAATACAGTAATAATCACGTAAATAATATAACCCTAAATAAATATAGTAGGAAACCCACAAACTTACTACCATCTTACTAGGACACCATCACCATCAATATTTTTTATATTGTAAAAAACGCAATGCCGTTTATTGATTAATTAATAAGTTAAAAGCGTAAGATGACGAAACGTTAAAAAAATGACTACTTACCTCAGCTGGGAATCGAACCCACGTCCTCTGTAAAACGTGGGTTATCTACGAGCTTATTTAAGCGTTATTAACGCAAAAAAATCAAATATTACGAATTAATAGCGTAAGTTGTAAAACCAAAGATACATTTTCACAGTATTGCATTTATTTACTGAAGTTAAAAATATTTTTTTTTAGATAGATAGATAGATAATACTTTTATTGTAAAATAATAACACAAACATTTAGACACAAAAGAGCAAAAATACAAAGTTACAATTTTACTTCTTTTAAAAACATTATAAAATTAGAATCGGGTGGAACTCGCATCCACTATCTATCATTTCACTGAATTAACGAGACGTTGTAACAAGTTGTTACCTTAAATCTCTGTTATGATATTACCCGTGCGTGGTTCTACCAAAGCTACCAAAGCACAGATAAGAGTCACGGGAAAAAAAAGATTTTTCGTAAATCTTTTTTTAACATATATATTAAAAAGTTAAAGTAAGCATAATAAAAACTTACCTTTCAAGTACAAACGCCACTAAATTCCAAACTCTTTTCTCGACAGCCCAAAAACACGAAAAAAATTCCCAACAAAATACTAATAACAACAAGAAAAAACTGTCTCTCTCTAAAGGAAAACTACGCGTTTTTTGTCGACTGAATCACATTTTCCGTTTGACAAAAATGGTTCATCATTACACTCAAACTGAACTCAAGCTTAAGTTGACTATTGGTTCAGTTTAAGCGTGCTTTCACCCCAGCAGTCGCGTTCAAACTGAGCTCGAAGTAAGCCGTAACCAGCGGCAAATCTTCGCTTAACTATCACTAAGATACAGGTTTCGATTCGCTCAAATTAACAGTAGGTACCAATAATTTTATTAATGCTATGCAAAACGCCGGTCATTGTGTAAATATGCCAATTTTTCCGTTTTCACCACCTAAGCCCTTCGGTTGGGCGGGGAAAACTGAAAATTTTTCTGTTTTCTATTAGCTGTTATTCAAAATATTTTAGATATTTCGCACTGAAATTTTCAATATGTATTACAGAACGTATGTGTGAGGGGATGACGGTTTCCAAAAAACGATTGGATACATTTTGCTCGATAGAAAAAAATCCTGAAGTTACCTCTAAAAATTTCATATAAATAAATTTCATATACATTACGACCGTGTTTTACAATAATAATTCCTATAAAATCATAAACACATGGTATTTACCTTTTCAATTTCTTGACTGATTTGGATTTCCAAAATGTAAATAGCGCAACACCCGCGAGGACCCGGAATTTTTCGCTGACCGCCTCACCCCCCTTAAGATACAGTTTTGTAGAGAATTTGCAATATGAAATTTCTAATTAGCACTGAGCCGTGTGGTAAAGTGGCTCACCAAGATAACTACCAACCCTTCTCTTCCCTTGGGTGTCGTGGCGACTAACGGACTAAATTTCGTATTTTTAAGTTACGACACCAGCGCTAATTGGATTCATATTGGGTGAACTAAATGGCATTGAGTTTTGTATTTTTTTCACTCAATATCCACGCAATATGAATCCATATTAGCTCTGTTGTCGTAACTTAGGAGTACGAAAATTCACAATATCAATCCGATCCATCGCGAGCGATCGGTTTTAAGAGTAAGGGGGCAGAGCGGCGATGGGTTTTACCATTTATAACGATAATCGCATGTGCATTTTGTTAATTGGTGAAACGTGGACAGTGACAATGGACGGCTTTTGCGGTCCCCATGGCCTAGTCTCTGATGAACCCTTCGGGGATGTCGTGAGTAAGTATAATGTATGGACGAGTATGTGTGAAATTTTCAATATGGCACCTGCTTGATTCGGAAGGCTCTAAAGCCGTTAGCATCGATTGTTGTCGTAACAAACCTAATACGTGAGTAAGTAAATGGCAATTTGTACATTTGTCTCGTTTAACAACTTTTTTTTAAAAATCTTTAAACTTACTAGTTTTAATTGTATTTTTTACTGTTTGTTGTAGAGCTACTCTTTGTGTCCTGAATTAATCTATATGTATGATTTAACTGTGGAAACTTTACTGATATAATGACTGTGTAATTTATTTTGTACACTATTTTGTGTTGTTAAAATGTTTGTTTTCCAAATAAACCATAATAAACTAACGTAAAATTAAATACATACCGCATTGCGCCGGAGTGATGGGATGGCCCAATCTCATTATATGCATTAAAACAAGATAATCCCGTCGTTTTTGGATTCATTTTTAGTTCTTCCTTATGTTTCTGTGCAATTTGACTTGAATTAACTCTTCAGAACCATAACATAGCAATGCACAACAATGCTGCTTGACGGAAGAAATTCCAATCGGATTCTAGGCAGAATCATACCATCCGGCAATATAGATATTTCTATTACGAAAGGTGGCTGTTTAAAGCGTTGATTATTTGTGATAACGTTCGTTTTTTGTATTCTCCAAAGTCAACTTTAAAACTCAAGCAGTGATTCCAAACGTTTTTTATACTTCTCCGTTTTTTTCTATTTAATGAGGCGGAAACATTCCCCCGTGGTTAACGTTGGAATTTTGGGGTCGATTGTACCGTTATGAGGTTATAATTCTCAGCCTTAAAAAATAACAATTTGTTCACAAATTTGTTGAATCCTGTTTTTTAATTGAGGTATCTACCCTTTCTGGAGATATTTGATTTGAGAAGCTCGATGGCGCAAAGGCTTATTATATATTTTGGGCTAAGCGTTTGGCCTTAATTTTACCTGTTGGTAAGCAACGATTAGGCCGAAGGTGGAAGTGCTTCACTAGGAATCCTTAACCACTGAGGTACTGGCTATCTTATCTTAAAAATGTCGGAACACAAAAATGCTATTAATCTGCTATTAATATTGTTTTTACGGCGCCAGACGTTAGATAAGACGGTCGTAGCTAGCCAGGACAGGACTTAACAAGCCCTACCATCAACCAAACCAAGTACACAAAAATGTGAATGTATGTCTACCACTTTGCGTTTTCTGCTGCTTTTAGTAATCTATGACCTGCAATGCTACTTGGCCTAGTAGGTACTCTTCAAACCGGAATGCAGCAATCGTCATAGTAGTCGCTATCAAGTCAATTCTCCGGTGATTTCAAGGAGCGGGTAAGGGAGTCGTGAATTCATTGGAAACGATTAAGGCACTGCTCAAACGTATAGACTCTTCTGTTGAGGACACGGGACAGCACTATAAAAAAAACTAAGCTACGCAACACGGCTCATGTATGTGTGTATGTACGAGTATGTATGAACAGTCCGAACAATAACATTCCGCTGTAGTAATATATCAAGACGCTCCCAATTCTTTTCTCAACAACATATTTCGTTGATGCAATCCCCAAAAGCAGGCTTTTCTTCACACCTGCTTTTATGGAGAACAGTCGCAAAGAAAAGTTTTGTCTTTTACTCAGCGGTCCGCAAGCGACGCCTGTGCGTGAACACGCCGTATTATCCCTTGACAAATTTTCAAATTTTCTCTCATAAAACACAAGTTCGGAAAATTACCACAAAAAAAGAATTAGCCAAAGAGATTTTTATTTATATAGATTGTGTTATTTAACCATTTTATAATGGAGGCCTTCTTCCACTTGCAGACTGTATTTAAGCTTTACTTTACTTTACTTTTTTAAGTCTTAAATGTTACAGAGTTAAGATACCGAGGTATTTTGTCACTTATATGTTCATTACTTTGGCGTACCCTTAATAAAGAAGTACTTTTCCTGTTTTTATAGAAACAAAAACAGTTTCAAAAGATTATTCTGGTAATAGTGCATAGTTTTTTGTAAGTAATTTGAACTTTACACAAAAAGTTGTGTTTAAAGGTCTTAAATTGAAAGGAGGAAAAGTCATGAATAACAAACAATTCATAGAGATACGACGAACTGATTCAGATGGCCTTGACACGACATACCTATTTTTTTTTATAATGGGACGATACTGTTTCTCTAACTACTGTTGCATCTAGTTAGTAGAAACGATATAATATTTATTTATTTACTAGATTACCCGGTAAACTTCGTATCACCTACATATATTTTGTAAAAAATATGGGCAAAACTTAAATCTACATTAAATGCAACACAGCTTTATCATAATTGTCAGATTTTTGTATTAGTTTTGTGAGTCTTGTAAAATAATCTGATATTTGGTATCAAGAATTAAGTCTAATCAAAAACTTATGGTTTTTAGCCCGCCGGGCCTACTTACACTACTATTTATCTTCATAACATCAATGTTAGCAGCATTTACACATTTACACTTTTTATTTCTGAATCAGAACTGTGTTATATTCCAACAAAACCGATTAAAGAGATCGTACATCATACTACAGCTATTAAACATACAAATTTCTGAACGGACCTTTTGATATTTGACAACCAAGTGACAATTTTTTATTCCTAAATAGACAAAAGACATCAAATATTTCACAGCCTAGGAATATTTTGAATTGGAAAATGAAATTGTCGTTTTTAGTATTTTCCGTCACTTATTATATATGTTTCTCACCGTTTAAACCTTCCCTAAGCTTCCACAAATATTTTAAAATCAAATTAGCCAAATTGGTCCAGCCATTCGCGAGTTTTAGCGAGACAAACGAACAGCACTTGATTTTTATATATATAGATTTATTTAACCTTTTTTATTTATAAAGCCTTTGTACAAACGTGCATAAAGTTATGCACGTTTGTACAAAGGCGGACTAATTAATTACTATGATATTTGTAACCCCCCATTAAATTAAACTAAAATACGATTTCACATTTTCTTCTTTTCGTAATTATTGTCAGTACAAGGTTTGTAAAAAAGATTTTTTTCTTCTTCTCGAAAGAAAGAGAAATTCCTCACACCGGGTTTTTAGGCTCACGTAGTAGCGGGCGGGCCACTAGTTCTAAATAAATCAACCAATATTTTTACTGTTGATAACGAAACGTTGAAAAAAAATAATACCACAGGTGGTAATCGAACCTACGTCATCATCGAGTTTATATAAGCGTTTTTTATTTTTTAATCACCTTGCTTTCCTGCTGCTGAGCAAAGGCCTTCTCCAAACTCTTCCACGCATCTCTATCCTTGGCGCTTTCCCACCAGTTCCTCACAAAGGAAGCGTAACTAACGGGAAAAAATCAAATATTACGAGTTTTTACTGTTGTTTAATCTTGTCGCGTAGAGAAAACTACCACCCCCTCTCTTCCCTTGGGTGTCGTAAAAGGTGACTACAGACTAAAGACTGCACATACCTACATCCAAGAGCTTAGAGCGGCGATGGGTTCACCACCTCTGAATATTTGGTGAAAAGTGGACTATGGCAGAGGACAGCTGCAGCAGTTCTTATTGCCTAGTCTCTGACTGAGCCTTAGGGGATAATAGTCCCCATAGTGAATATATGTAGCGTATGTATGTTCAAACTTGTGTGCGCGACCGTCCGTCAAACTTTCTTCGGCGCGCCCTCTCGTCTCGGTTGCGTAAGGCGGTGAGGCCGGCTGGTTCTCATTCACACATCCTCCGATGAAAGCGAAGCGGAACCTTAGAAGGTGCCATACAAGGCTCTATGGTCCGGCCTATGAATATGGGTAATAAAAGTGGAAATACTAGATGGCTACTATGTGTCTTCTATATAAAAAAGAATCAATGGCTACGAATGTATGTTCGCGCATCACTTAAAATCGGCTGCCCGTTTGGTTAAATCTTTTTTTGTTGTGTTTTTAATTTTTTTCCCCGTTTTAACAGATTATTATTTATGTTCGTTTAACACATTAATTATTATAGTCCTGCTAATCTAAAATGACTGTGTTGGAGTGGGTTTACGTCAGTAGTCTAACGGAGCTATGGGGATTGAACCACGATTTCTCGCGTTCAACCCGAGCATTATCAGCTCGGCTAGGACCGCAAAAGCAGTGAACTGCCTGCCACAATCCAAGTGTCACCAAATAACAACTGCACATGTGCTCAGCGTATCAGGTGGTGAGCCCATCGCCGCTTCATGCTGTTAGATGTTACGATCAAGGGCCTTTCGGCGATCTACTGATGTTGCGTGAACGCAAACCTTATCCTGACAATAAGAGGCGTCGCGACCGACGCCTCTAATTGGCTATTTGACAGTTGTAACAATAAAATATGTCGGAAATGGTAGTTTACGATTTAACGATAATTATCCAATAGTTTTTGTTATTAGGATAATTTGTAAATATTTTATTTTTACAAAATAAATTTGCGATACTTTATCTGTCTATTACAAAACCCGAAACACGGGCGGCAAGGGGTGGCCATGATTGAGCTTCATGTGACGTCACATCACATTACACTAAATTATTAAAAACTTTTCAAGAGAAGTTTCTATATTTATTGAAATGTGACGTCACACAGCAAAATGTCACGTGACCAACCGTTTTCGCACGAAATAAAGAAAAATGTGATTATATTTTCTGTTACATAAAGGTTTTTTTGAGAAAGAAAATATTGTACGGGGTATAAAATAAGCGTTTGTAATTTTTTAAATACTTTTTCGAAAACTGTCAAGTAGCAAGGTTAAATGGTCACTTACGGTACGTGAATTACGGTAGTAGTCAGGACAAGGTTAGTACGAAAGAAAAATTTTGGAAATTCTTCACGCGCTACGGGGCGTTCACGCAATATCAGTAGATCGCTGAAAGGCGTCCTTGATCGTAACATGTAACAGCATGAAGCGGTGATGGGCTACCACCTGATACACTGAGCATATGTGCAGTTTTTAAGTGACACTTGTATTGTGGCAGGCTTTCACTGCTTTTGCGGCCCATTGCTTAATCTATGACTACTTACTCATTGAATATAATAGTAGATTTCTAGGTTTTCCGCTGAAATTCTATTATAAATACCGCCGCGCGACACATACACAGCAGTTATATGGGATTCCCTTCCTGGTGTTATAAAAGCTCCTCAACCTATGCAACCTCGCTGCTTGTAAACTAGAAGATTTTAGGTTCTTCGCCCTCAGAGACATTGCCAGGCTAGTGGCTGTAATTTTCTCTGAGGAAACAGAGATAGGACGGGGTTGCACAAAAGATCTTGAAGAAAGGGTCGTGCTGCTGCGAGAAAGAGACCTCTGCAGACTCTATTATGATAAGATAAGATAAACTTCGTTGATTTTTTTTATCTACTCTGGTTTTATTTATTTGAATAGGGAGGGATAACCGTGCCTACCACCCCCTCTCTACCCTTGAGTGTTGTAAAAGGCGACCAACGGACTAAAGACTGCACATACATCCAACAGCATAGAGCGGCGATGGGCTCACTACCTGTCACGCTGAGCACATGTGCAGTCGCTGTTTAGTGAAAACTATGGTAGAGGACTGCTTTCGCGGTCCTCATTGCCTAGTCTCTGACTAACCATTCGGGAATAATAGTCGTGATTATATTTCTGTACATATATATTTATTCCCGAAGTAATTATGTATGTAATAGGGAGCTTTCTACAAAATTGTTGTGTTCGGAAAGGAGGTCTAAGTATATACTTCTGTTTCTATTGTGTTAGTTACACCTTTTGTACACTTGGTTTGCAAAGGACAATGGCGAAAATGGACCTAACTATGGGCACAAATCAATTATAATCTAAAAAATATGCTGTTATTAGTTAACTTTGAAAATACAAATAATATACCTCAAGAACTTCTAGTTCTAGAGAAATTAATTAATGCGTAAAAATAATTAATATGCATGGGAAAACTTAATCATAGCTTTTGAACGGTTTTGACCATAGACAATAGATCTTGACGACGATGTCAAGTTCCATTTCACGAGTAGGTCTACAATTTCACGTGCTTGCATGTAATACTCCCACCTAACACTCGTCGAAAAAAGATTATAGTATTCTACTTAGACAAAAATACAGTTAAGTATTTTTAGAACAGTATTAAATTGGTGAAAATGATACATTAGGTAAACGAAATAAAAACCAAAAAAGCGTAAAGAGCTTGATTGTTTGACTTGCGTGTAAAGGAACATCACTGTTGAAATCGAATGACATTGACAGATGTTATTCATTGTTTCTTTTTGCAGTCGGCAGTTCGGCACTGTCGGCCATAGAGTAACTTATAGTCGATCTCTGCGTTTGTTCCGATACGTACTGTGCGACACTTTATTAACATTTCCCCGGCTAGTAATGATTTAATATTAATCGCCTTGGGAACGTACCAAATCCGACAGGCTCGGTCCTACTATGGAGAACATGTGCGTTTCTATATAGATGTATCAGAGTATCGCTTGAGAGGTAGTGGATAATACATTGTTAAGATTAAGAGGGAAAATTAAATCCAGACACATTTCAAGAAAACAATACTATGTATATATTAATAGAAAATAATGTGTCTAGAAGGGAAGGAATAACTGAATATTGTTGCAGTTGTTTAATAGGTCGTCGAACGATTGGGTGCTGTGCACATGTCAGGACCGTGGTGTGGTACCTTGGGTGGGCCAGGCACCAAGATAACATAATAGCGGCACCAGCAGGTTTTTTAGATAGTGTAGTTAAAAGAGACGATTTTGAATAAATCTTTATGTAGGTATAGGTATCATTATTTTATTCATGCATGCAATGATATTATAAACTAATATCTAGTTAAGGTCAACTTATATTAAGAATTTAATCTTTAATCATTAAAATGATTTTCTAACTTTAAAAGCTCAACAATTTAAAAAATTATATCTCGCATTTGTGAAGTTTTATATTGAATATGAAGTTAGGAGACTGATTCTAACTATGTTAGGTATCTAATCAACACAAAATTTATAATGCCCATAGTCATTGACTATCAGGTCCAGCTAGTATGGGATTTTGCCGATGTCCTTTTGCAATAGAGATAATTATTGTGTTTGTAGTTGTTTTATAGAAATAAGTTAAGTTAAGATAGTGTTAGCTTTATACAACGTTAAGTAATATACCTGTTAATAAAAAAGTGTCAAACTAAATCTGAGCAACACTTTTATTCACAACTCATCGGCATCCAACGTACAACTCTATTTTATCTATTTGACAAAGTCTTCTATAAAACCACTTTGGTTAGCTAAGCTTTCAACTTATTACCGTTGTAATAAGGTTCAATGTGCCTTAATCCTACGTGTGAGTGCTTCGGAATGCCGTATTACATTCTGGCCAAAATTTCGAGGCAAGTTTTACTTTCATCTGAGCCTGAGGGAATGAAAGTTATCACAAGACGAGCGCGACACGCGGCTGCGTTGATAGCGGGGCGGAAACGCTCGCGAACGTACTGCCGTGCGATTCTCTAAGTTAAGAGGAAACACTACGACGACGACGTGGCATGCAAAATTTTCATACAAAACACGGAAAAACGTCCCCCTTTTTCCTCCTTCAGAACTGGATCAATTTTTATAACTTTTTCGGCATCGGTTAAAGAAAGAAATTTTCTATGTCTGTATGTTTAATTCTATTGCATTAAGTCATTTATTTAATAACCAGGAGCCTTCAAAATTTAGCGAAATCACACCGTTTTAAGGCGTCTTCAGAAACATTAAGTGGCTGGATAAAAAAAATCAAACATACAGACATAGAAAATCTCTTTTTTTAACCGATGCTGAAAAAGTAATAAAAATTGGTCAAGTTCTGAAGGAGGAAACAGGGGACTACAAAACGTCGATTTTCTGTATTTGTTATGAGAATTTTGCATGCCACTTCAACGTAGTGTTTTCTCGTAAAGGCTTAGAGGATCGCATGGCTGGTACGGTACCGATACCTACACACAATATAATCACGACTATTATCCAAAAGGGTTAAGAGACTAGGAAATGGGGACTGCAAAAGCAGTGCAACACTCCACGGCACACCAAAAAAACAACTGTACATGTGCTCAGTAAGCATAATAGGTGGTGAGCCCATCGCAGCTTTATGATGTAGGATGTATAGCAGTCTTCTGGTCCCAGTCGGTGATAGTTTAAATCTTTCTAAGGAAACAAAGCTTTAATAAGCGCTGCTGAACGATGCATAGTGAGTAAGTAATTTGCCAGAATACAGTCAAGACTTTGAAAACCAGAATACTGTGAAAAAAATATATCAAGGAAGAGTCATTATGAATATCATGAGCCTATTAGATAATAAAACGCAAGAATCGGAGCATTGAAAATGAATACAAAAATTAACGAAAAAAAACATTTTATTTTGATAACACATTACAAGTTGAACAATAAGATTTTTTTATTGAGATATACCTTCCTAAAATTACACAACTACATTACTTACAAATCGAATTAAAATATACGAATATATAACACTGCACAACACAGAGAATAACATTTTCTTTTCTTTTTTATAACCAAAATGGTTATCAGATCAGATGCAAATCGCACGAGACGTATTTTTGACCATAGCTCAGAGGATTTTAGGAGGAGCGAGATGGGATCAGTATCAAGAGCTTACGAATTTATTGAGACACGTATGAGTGCTTGAATTTTGAAAATCGGTTGGTAACTTTGTTTAGAATTTCGAAAAATGTAAAAAAATCGGGTTTTTGGGAGTTGTTTTTTTACTAAACTGTAAATATTTCGAAAAAAAAACAAACTTAATAACACAGACGTAAGATTAGCTACAACATGGCGAAACTATTTTGAAAATCGGTTATTAATTGTGACCTGAAGGTGGTCCCTTTAGATTTGGAATTGTAGAAAAACAGGTATTTCCGTATAAAAAAGTGATGTAGCTACTATGATTATTGATCGATCGTCATGGTAATGGTGTTTTAGGATGAGTTGGAATTTCGAAAATCTAAGTGAAATTCATCGGGCGCATTGAAAGCGTTGACTGTGCATCTACATTTTATGTGATCGAAGAGTAGGCGATCAAAACTGAGCGATACATAAAACCGCTGTAACCCAAACCGCGGCTTACGGCCACCTGTTCCAACCATTTCCAATGTGTGACGCAACAGTTAATACTCCGAGAATGAGATTTTGTAATCATTTGTGGTTATTACTATTATTTATAGCGTAATGAGACCAGTAGTTAGATAACGGACACTTACAATTGTATTAGGTGTATCAAACTTTCGCCCAGGGCATTCCTCGCGGTTAATTAAATTCTCCGCTGGGTGGGTACGATCGACGACATATTCTAACCGTCTTTGTGGTGTTGTGGTTTGACCACCGCTCTTAAAATCAGTGGTCCCCGGTTCGATTCTTCGAAGGGGGTACGGGTACGGATTTGTAATCGGTTTGGTTTATGGTAGGGTGGGTTCATTTTAAGTCCGCTTGGCTAGCTACTAGCTACAACATTCATGTTGTTATTATTGTTGTGTACCGACAGTTAGAGATAAGATAGCCAGTCTCAGTAGTTAAGGAAACCGGGTGAAGTTTGCTTTTATCTTTGGTCTTATCATCATTACTTACATCTCGTGAGATGAAGGCCAATTGCTTACTCGGAAATTTATTGAAAACAAACATATAAACATAGTTCGTTGCTAGTTTGTTTTATTATTTTAAAAGTTCGTTTTACCATAGATAAGTTAGTATCGTCCATGGTTTTACCACGGTAAAAGATCTCTAGCTCTTGCGGGAATGGAAGCCTGGACCCCTGTGATCATTAAACTACTAGACCACAGATGTGGTTAATATTCCTCTCACAAATCTACAAGTTAGACAATATTTAGATTGCTATGAAGGATGTTCTCAATGGGGTCATGGGAGGGCGCCATATTTGGTTTACTAGTTAGGACACATTTGTCTATGGTTAGGAGTAAAGTAGGTTTAGGCCGTTGCGAGACTAGTCTAGCTAGGCTTGTGAAAATTTGTGTTCTCTGTAAGTGTTTATTTTTAGTTTTACCACATCACATTGTGTTGGAAGAAATCAATTTTACAGATAAGGTTACCTTAATTGTCCTATTATTTTACGATTTCCTTGTCTATTTTGTGTACGTAATATAAAAATGTTGACCATTTTTTATTTAAATTACTATAAAAAAACATAACTTACATCTCGACTGTGATTTTTGCGTAAAATGGCCAATTTTGTCGTTCTTGATCTCAGAAACCAAAATACATTTACAATTTTGACTTATTGAATAGCGTAGAATAGCTATTAGCATAGTTCGTAGCGTCCTCGCTTTTTGTAAATTTTGCTTAACTTTTTAATTAAACCCAAAATTGCACAGATAGATTTTCATAAAATGCGTGAGGGCACTTTTTTGAGCTCCTAGATAGAACTACCCGTAACTGTATGTTCTACATAAATGAAATAAAAAAACTAAAATGTTAGTTACGATTTTCAAAATTTTTTGGTTCGGAATAAGATTTCTTTTCTACATAAAATCAATGATATCTAACAATTCCGAGGCCATTACGAACTACACGACTATATTATAGTCGTACCGAAAAATTTCGAAAATCGTAAATATTATTGAGCAAAATTTATACTTACCAGAATAATTGTTACTTCATGAAGAATAAAGATTTTATAATGAATTTATTATCCTACTTTGATAAAAACATTAAATACAACTGCAAAATTACTACAAAATGCGAAAATGGGCATTTTACGCAAAAATCACAGTCGAGAGCTAATAGGCCTCATAAACTTATTGTTTATAATGAAAGAAATATATCGTAAACACAACCACCAAATATCGTCCCACAACTGGACAAATGCCTCCATCATTGAGATTGAGTATCTCTACAAATTTATTTTTTGGTATTGGCACAACTACTGGCTGATCTTATCTTAATGGGGGTTGTTAAAAAATCCGAAAGAGAGAAACACAGGAATTGAACCAAGGACCTACAGATATTGGACCAATCGCTTTTACTATGCCAACGAGCGCAGCGCCGAAGCGAAGCAATGCCAATGTTGATTAACATTTTTTTATCGACGCAGTAGAACATCAGCCTCTAAATGTCTTTATTATCATTTATCACAAAACATTTGTTAATGATATAGGCCTACTTTGTTTTCAATTTAAGAATATTTGTAAGAGAAAGTAAATGCCGGTATTTCGATGCGTAAGCCGCATTACCCGATTAAGCGATTTTATGATTACAATTATAGAGGCCTTTGTCCAACATTGGGACAGTAGGTACTTATATGGGTTTAATTTTTTTATTTTCATCATCAGCCTTAATTTTATATTAATAAGATGTATGAATAAAAAAGTAATACAATTTTTAACACACTGACTACCAAAGGAGAGCTGCTAGGAGCCATCTAGTTAAGTTATTGTTTACTTGTAGTTTATATTTCTCACGGGAGATGGCGTGAAAACTAGCGCCATCTAGCACATAATAGCGATAATAGTAACTACTATCTACCTATTACCTGCTAACGCCATCTCTTGCAACCGAAGTCAACTACAGAGGTAGCGCCAAGTTCATCCTAGTGCTTCTTTGTAATGAAGAGCATGCTAACATTTGTCATATTGACTTCTTTTTACAAACTGTTATATTTTATGGAATGAACACTGCAACCTAAGGAATTACTGCTATAGCCATCTAGTTCTGTTATAGGTTAATATTGTAATCTATCTTGGTCGAGTAAGATAGTGGTGTTCAAATTAAATTATTTAACTAGCGCCATCTAGCATAGGACAGCTATATACCTACTACCTACCTGTTGTGTGCTACTACTGCTAGCGCCATCGCTCGCAACCGTCATGAACTACAGTGTCAGCGTCAAGTTCAACCTCTTGCTTCCTACACAAAGCATAATAACGTTGGTAAATGTTTTTAATGGTTTTCTAGATGGCGGTGTACGCATAACAACTATCAGTTTTTGAGTAGTTTGTTTTACAAGCTTTTATTTTACTTCCCCTGTTTGTTAGTATGTGTCGGACAAATCTTGCAACTGAGGGGTTACTCTCGAACCCAAACTCAATCTTAATACAATTCCAATGCGATTAATATGTATCGATATTGGGTTAAGTAAAGATAATTCCGGAACGCC
Source organism: Scoparia ambigualis (assembly GCA_963921215.1). NCBI lineage: Eukaryota > Metazoa > Arthropoda > Insecta > Lepidoptera > Crambidae > Scoparia > Scoparia ambigualis. Next base: position 55,852,178 of record OY992501.1, read on the forward strand.
ATCTCGATAGTAATTTGTTCAATCAATTTCCACGCAATTTAATGCCAATATTGTCGCTTACAAAAGTGCCATTTGAATTTTTTTAGATTTGTGATTGGAAATTGATAAATGCAATTCTGTTTCAAGAGTAGCCTACCTGAACCGATTGAGCTGAAATTTGCTTATGTAAGTACGATGACAATGCAATGTTATGGTACCATTGAGCGGTCTGATGATGGAGTCTGGAGGTGGCCATAAGAACTCCTAAACCAAACGGTGGAATCGCATCGAGTTTGAGTTCGTTGGATTTGTCTTTTCGAGCTCTATAGTGCTAGGTGATGTATAGGGTGCTGATGATGGAGTCGGGAGGTGGCCATAGGAACTTCTAAACGAAAACGGAAACTCATCGAGTTTGGGTTCGTTGGATTTGTCTTTTCGAGCACTTTAGTGCTAGGTGACTCTAAATCCAATACTAAAGAGTAAAATTATATATTAAAATAAAAAACTTTTTAAAAATTAAGCTTTTATTTAAATGCGAAAAAACGAAAAAATAAACTTTTACTATCAACTTATAACGTCGTTACACAATTTATATGATATAAAAGGTTGTCGCGAGATTTACTTGTGTAAATAAAAAAGTAAATTAAATAACTTGATGTAATTGATTAAAATTTTCAATCTAAGCATTGTTAAATACGAGTAATTACTTACATAATCTCGCGACAACCTTTTAAATCATATAAATTGAGTAACGACGTTATAAGTTGATACGTAAAAGTTTATTTTTTTCTTTTTAGCGTATTTAAATAAAAGCTTGTTTTTTAAAAAGGTTTTTTAAATTTTTAATAAGTACCTATATTAAAAGTGTCGAATATATTTAAAAAACACAAACATTCGTGGACATTTATAAATGTTTACGAATGTTCGTGTTTTTCAACACTATGTATTTTGTTATTTTTAAACTGTACACAAGTCACAAACAAAAAACAATTACTTTTTTTGTTGCTTTACAAAACGAGATATAGGAAAATGACATTCATTTTAGTAAATCCTTCTTGATGTACACACGACACGCATAAATAAATGAAAAAATAACTACTACTTACTTTAAAAACTAAATAATTATTTTTGAAAATTGTTACGCCACAATCCACTTTTTGGAAAATTGACAAATAGGTATGTAAGGAAAGAAAATCAAAATACAAAAGACACACCCATGACCACGACGACAATGTATTTTTACAAAATAAAAGGGCCTCTAATCAAAGATTATATTTGATAATATTTTTGTTTTAAGTAATAATAAAATACTTAGGTACTTACCTACTTTCTTTAATAAACATGGTTATTTTATTGCGTGCGACCTATCGCACTATTATGGACCCTAGTCCATAATGGTTTTTATGTTTTGTTACCATCTTTATGTACTTACACTCTACTACTTGTCTATGACTCTACCAAGGGCTGCCATACGTCCCGGTTTGAAGCGTTGTGTCCCGGTGTCCCGGACAACTAATAATTTGTCCCGGTATGCATACAATTCGTAAGATAAGGCTGCGTATTAGATGATTCAATGTATGAAGAATTTATGTATTCAAAATCGTTGTCTCTTTACATTTAAAATTGTAGAAAAACGGGTATTTCCGTATACAAAAGTGATATCATCATCATTGCCATATTTTTGCCCTCTCAGTTGTTCTTTTAACCGAGGGAACACGTAGAAATCACTGGGTGCAAGGTCTTGTGAGTATGGAGGATGTTCCATCAATTCAAATCCAGTATCTGGGATAGCAGTCATCGCCACTCGAGACTTGTGTGCGGTGGCATTATCTTGGTGAAACAACACAGCTTTAGCAAGTTTGCCGCGGCGATTTTCGCGTATTTCCTAACGCACCTTTTCATTTGTTCTGCGTATAAGGCCCCCGTAATAGTGGCTCCATGATTGAGGTATTCAATCATTATCACCCCCTGGCTGTCCCAGAAAAGAGAGCCCATAATCTTACCGGCGGATAGATTTGCCTTAAACTTCTTAGGCGTTGGAGATGACGGCCTTTTCCAAGTCATGGAATGTTGTTTCGTTTCAGGATCATAATGGTGGAGCCATGTTTCATCCATAGTTACGAAGCGAGCCAAAAATCGGTCAGGATCTTGTTGTAACAATTCCAAATTGATTTAAGAAATCCTCAGTCTTGTGTGTTTATGCTCGTCTGTAAGCATTCTAGGCACCCAGCGAGCTGATACTTTTTTCATGCCCAAATGTTCCTGTATAATTCTAGGAATACTTCCTTTCGCAATCTTTAGTTCTTCAGCTACAAAACAAGCAGTAACACGACGATCTGCCAAAACAATTTTTTCAACATTTTTATCATTTGTTCGGTAACTGCCGTCGTAGGGCGTCCCGAGCGCGGGAAGACATTCAGTTAAAGTTCTTCCTCTCTTAAATTCGACATACCACCGCGCAACCGTAGAATACGGAGGAACATTAACCCCTAATGTTCCTTTCAAGTCTAGATTTACTTTATCAGTAGTAATTTTTTCAAGCAGAGATATTTTATTACGTCGCGAATTTAAATTTTATCCATTTTGCGTACCACGCTCCAACACGACGAAAACAAATGACTTATATTTTTAAAATAAGAAAAGAGAATCAATAATTTTTATTTTTTTATTTTATCAAATGTCTGGCTTTACCTGCCAGTATTTACTTTTTTGTTGTTCAAGGATTTTTACTTTTATTTACCATTATAACTTTTTATTGAACACCCGTAGCTTCTATAATTATTGACAGATTGTCATGGTTTATGGTGTTAATAGATGCGGATGCAGGCGAGAAGGTGCATTCGAGTAGGAATATTGAAAATTTAAGTGAATCCGTGTTCGACTCCCAGTGCGCTCCTCACGTACACCAGGTCAACACTTTTTGTTCCTCCAAAATTAAGAAAGAATTACACGCATTTGTTTGAATCTTATTGTAAATTTGAATAAAATTGAATCTTTTGTCTACCGTTCCACCAACATTTACAAAATAGAATTGTATGAAATTGACATCTTCTATTTGTCGCTTTCATCACTGAAACAGGAATTGAATAAAAAACTAAAATAATTGTAATTCAGCCACTATAGTTTTTTATAATGATATATTTTTGTTTCCCGCATTATTTTCCGGATCATGTCGTATTAGACGTTAACTTTTAAGCGTAATTATTTAAATAAAAAGAACATTTATAAGTACAGTGTTTTTTTTTATCTGACATTATTTTTAATGATTAACTTGTAAAAGTAGGTAGTAGAGTGGTAGAGAAGTTGCGATAAACATGTAATTGTATGTATACGCTTTTAAACCGCAACTGTATATGTTTGCTGCTCCTTTTACAGATACATTATGCTACCCCTGTAAAACTTCGAATAGCAATTTCACACATATAGCCTTCGATTTCGATTCTACCCCCTATGCAGTATATAATTACATATTTTTCCCTATATTATGAGCTACTTTTCTTTTGCGCCGGGCCTGGGTTTTTTTTCCATATTTCATGAGCATTCCCCTTTATTTATTTTTTACTTGTGTTATATTAACTAACTTCTCTGTTATATTAACTAACGTGTTATATTAACTAACTTAACTTCTCTGTCTAAGAACTGAAGTCATACTCATAATGTTACGTTACTTGTTTAAAACTTTTAGGCATTGTAGGTCTGTATGACTGTTTTTGATTTTATTATTCTGTTTTTGTATTAAATACTGTTTGTTGAAAAAATAATAAATTATAAAAAATATTCAAAAAGATGAATGAATTTCACCTAACTAGGTTGTAAAAGAAAAGACAATGTTGTTCTCTGTGTTGTGCAGTGTTTGTGACCTGTAGGTGGTCCCTTAAGATTTGGAATTGTAGAAAAACGGGTATTTCCGTATATAAAAGTGATGTAGTTTCTTTGATTATTGACCGATCGTCATGGTAAAGGTGTTAAAAGATGCGGATGCAGGCCAGAAGTGCATTCGAGTTGGAATTTTGAAGATCCAAGTGAAATTTCTTATTTCTGTTCTAAATGTCCCAGTCGGCATCTCAGCATTTATGGCAGCCCTATTCTACACACACAATATGGTTCCAAATAAAATAATAATATAGGTAGTTAAAAATAAGTACATACATAGATTCATGACTATTATCCCCAAAGGGTTAGCCAGAGACTAGGCTATGAGGACCGCAGAAGCAGTCCACTGCCATAGTCCACGTTCCACTGAATTACAACTGCACATGTGCATAGCGTGATATGTGGTGAGCCCATCGCCTTATGCTGTAGGATGTATGTGCAGTCTTTAGTCCGGTAATCGTCTTTTAAGACACTAAACTGCTATACCACACGGCTCATTATAATTTACGTAATAAATCGATCACTGTAATAAGACTTGATGTAAGGGACATGACACGGATTTTTTAGCGGAGCATTTGAAGTTTTTTCTTTTTTTCAAATTGACATAACTTTTGAAGTACCACCTACTCACCCGTTTTGTTTATTTTTTACAACAAATCATAATCTTATCAAGCATTATCGATTAGTTAAATAAAACGCTGAAACTTTCTTAGTTAAAAAGTTCCATGTCCCACACGACATACATTTTCAAAATATCCGTCATTGACGTCAAAACGAACTACTTTTCTTTCTTCCTTAGTAGCGAAATTGCCGTAAGGTTCGTAAGAAAATAAATTATATTCGAATATATTGCTGTAACGGATTGTTCTTTCATTATGGCTACGGTCTGCAGTAGTAGTAAATAATAAACGCCTGTTTGTTAATTTAAAAGACTAGTAATATTACCCTGATAATGATACTACTCTTTATGACAAAATGGTAAGTGTTGATAGTGATTATCGAACTTTTTACAAAATGGTAGCACTATGTTAGGCTGATTTCACTGTCACGCGTTTGATCAGCGCCGGCCACACGCGCGCGCTACACTACATAGTAGTTGCGCGTTTGAACTGCGTGATGACTATGAAACGCAACTACAATCTAGTGTAATTGTAAGCGCGCGCGTGTGGCCGGCGCTGGTCAAACGCGTGACTGTGAAATGCGTGTGAAAAGCACTGCGTGTGTCGAGGGTAAGATATTCAGACAAGATGACATTGTAATTCATCATCAACCTATATCAGTCCACTGCTGGACGTAGGTCTCTCCCAAGACGCGCCACTGAGCCCGGTCTTCGGCTCTTCTCATCCAGTTTTTGCCAGCTACATTCCGTAGATTGTCGCTCCATCTCGCCGGAGGGCGTCCTACACTACGCTTGCCTAAACGCGGTCTCCACTCCAGTATCCGTTTGCTCCAACGGTTGTCGGTTCTTCGGCAAACATGGCCGGCCCACTGCCACTTCAGTTTGCTAATCCTTTGAGCTATGTCGAACACCTTAGTTTTCTGACGAATAACATCATTCCGGATTCGATCTCTCAAGGAAATTCCGAGCATAGCTCTCTCCATAGCGCGCTGAGCGACTTTCAGCTTGTGGACCAGCCCCACTGTCAGCGTCCACGTTTCAGCAGCATAGGTCATAACAGGTAGGACACACTGGTTGAAAACTTTCGTTTTCAGACATTGAGGGATGGAGGACGAGAAGACTTGACGAAGTTTCCCAAACGCAGCCCAGCCCAGCTGTATTCTCCGGTTTAGCTCTCTCTCGAAGTTGTGTCTACCTAACCGCAGCGTCTGCCCGAGGTAGACATACTCCTGCACAACTTCGAGAGGCATTCCGGCAACGGTGATTGGCTCTGGGGTAATACGATCATTAATCATGATCTTTGTTTTATCTAAGTTCATGCCCAGGCCAATCCGTCGTGAGGAATCAGCAAGACTGTTCAGCATCTGCTGTAAATCCTGCAACGATTCTGCCAATATGACGATATCGTCAGCAAATCGCAAGTGTGAGATATACTCGCCATTGATGTTAATGCCCATTCCATTCCAACTCAGCGTCTTAAACAGATCTTCCAGCGCGCTCGTAAACAATTTGGGAGATATGACATCTCCTTGTCTTACTCCGCGGCGCAGCTGGATAGGTTTAGACTGCTGGTTCTGGACTTGGACAGACATAGTGGCATCATCGTATAGGCATCTCAACACTTCGATGTATCGCCAATCAACCTGGCATCGCTGCAGAGATTGCAGAACAGCCCAGGTTTCAACAGAGTCAAAGGCTTTCTCATAGTCCACAAACGCTAGGCACAATGGCTGATTATACTCTTCGGACTTCTGTATAATCTGTCGCATTGTGTGAATGTGGTCTATGGTGCCAAATCCTCTGCGAAACCCAGCCTGCTCTGGGGTTTGGAACTCATCAAGTCTTCGCGCAAGACGGTTCGAAATAACTCTGGAAAACAGTTTGTAGACATGGCTCAAGAGTGAAATCGGTCTGTAGTTTTTCAATAAAGCTTTATTGCCCTTCTTGAAAAACATGATAACCACACTCTTGCTCCATGCCTTTGGAGTTCTCCCATGGTCCAGGACGGATTGAAAAACACGTTGGACCTCCCTCAGGACTGGTGAACTACCTGCCTTTAGGAGTTCCGACGTGATTCCGTCTTCCCCTGGGGCTTTTCCATTTTTTAACTGTCTCAGAGCCACTTCGATTTCGTCTAGGCTGATCTCTGGGAGATCTTCGGTGTAGTGGCGGGTTAATGTGGCTCTAACATCCTCATTACTGGATCCCGGACACGAAACTTGCGAGGCGTACAATCGGCCATAAAAGTCTTCGATCTCAGCCAGAATCTCCGGCTTGGAAACGACGGTATCACCCCTAGATGTCGTGAGCTGCGTCAGATGGCTCCTACCAAGTTGCTGCACAAACACTTTGGACCCCCGATTTTGCTCAATTGCTCGTTCAATACGAAGCGTATTGGAGCGACGGAGGTCGTAGCGTATGCGCTTAGCAATGCACTTGTTAAGAGCCGTGTGTTCTGACAGCGTAGTAGGGGTGAGTGGTGTCTGGCGTCGCTTTTCCATTAGCCGGAGAGTCTCGTCCGAGTACTAAGACTTTTTGCCCGTACGCCTTACCGAGCAAAATTTCGTGCCCTCTTCCCTGAGGATGTTTACCACATTGTGTAGGTCCTGATCTACGTCATCGGTAGTTTCCAAGGCAGCGAATCGATTTTCGAGCTGAAGTTGGAACTTCTCTGAGTTCACAGCGGTTTGGAGTAAGTTTGGTCGGAGCTTAGACTTCATCAAGCGGACGCGTTCAAGCTTAAAATTGATATTCAGAGTGCCTCGTACCATTCGGTGATCGCTGCCGGTATTAAACCTATTGATCACTGAAACATCTCTGAATATATGCTTCTTATCCGCTATAATGAAGTCTATCTCGTTTTTCGTCACAGCGTCGGGGCTTCGCCAAGTCCACTTTCGCTGTGGACTCTTTTTGAAGAAAGAATTCATCAAAAAGAGTCCTTCCCGCTTTAGGAAGCTGACCAGCATTTGCCCCCTGTGATTCCTACTACCAAATCCGTGTGGCCCTACCGATGATTCGCTGCAAGTCTGTAATCCTACTTTGGCGTTGAAGTCCCCCATGACAATGTTAAAGTGTGCCTTAGTGGTGGTGCGTAAGGCTTTAGCAATGTCATCCAGGACAAACTCCACTTCATCATCCGAGTGTGACGAGGTCGGTGCATACACTTGAACCACCTTGAGGGAATACCTCTCGGTGAGTTTAAGTACCAGGTATGCTACCCTGTTCGACACACTGGATACTTCAGTGACGTTGTCGGCGAGGGACTTGTGGATCAGGAACCCAATGCCACCTTGGGAGATATGGTCGCCCTCGCGGTAGTACATGACATGTCCGGATTCTAGGGTTATGGTGTCCTCTCCCTCTCTTCGGACTTTACATAACCCCAGAATATGCCATTTAACCTTTTCAAGTTCTACCTCGAGTTGCGCCAGGTGTTCGTCTAGCCGTAGAGTGCGTCCGTTGTACGTAGCCAGGGTCAGTTGGGATGGGCAGCCTTCCGTAGCCCGGAGATTCTTCGCACCCCCTGCTCCGCCATTTCCATGACCGCCGCCTTGGCCAGGACTAGCGGAGCTGCCGGGAACTGGGGGCCGTCCTTTTTGTGTGCCAATCATATGGGAGGTTTTGCCCTAATCGCCACGCTGGGCATGCGGGTTGGCGATCGCAGGGACACAGTCTGTCGCACCGCTGAGGCTGCTGCCCCTCAGCGGTCATGGATTTGACTGTGTCTGGATGAGAAGGGTTATACCGCCGTCGACCGGTCGCCAGAGCCTCGTCGGTTACTGCAGGATGTACCGCGTGCAGGTGAGGTTGACAGTTGGAGCTAGAGGTCTTGTGTAGCTCCCTTACATCCCACATTGTAATTATTAATATATTATTGTAATTATTATTATAATTATGAACTGTGTCACGTAGTGGTAAAAGAATACTACCACCCCCTCTCTTACCTTGGGTGTCGTAAAAGGGACTGCACATATACTTACTTCCAACAGCTTATTAGAGCGGCGATGGGCTCACTCACCACCTGTCACGCGAAAAGTGTACTTACTATGGTAGAGGACTGCTTTTGTTGTCCTCATTGCCTAGTCTCTGACTAACCCGGAAATACCCGTTCTATAAAATAAAATGTATTTGCAAACTTTGGAACGTCCATTGCTTCGTATTGCACCTATTTTAAAAATCTTACAATTGTAAATTGCCCTCACAATTGGCCACATATTGCTGTTTTACAATTACAATCCCTAGCAGAACGCCGTTATTACCATTATTGTCAGCTTTGTCAAATATTAACTATATTTGACAAAGCTTACAATAGACAAAGAGAGAAAGAAGAATTGGACTATGCAGAGTGTTGTCCGAATGCCTATTAAAAAGAAGAAAACAACTGCGATAGAGAGCAAAAAATTATACACTTATGAATATTACAACGATGCATAAAGAAGAATGAAACAAGTTTACCAAACATTCATGTTACAGACATATATGTACACATATTTAAAAGGGATTTAACGCAAAACTACTTCTTGACGGCTATACTACGCATACCTTTTATACCCATACTCGGTCGAGTTGCACCGTATAGGATGCCAGTACCACAAATTAACTAATAGTACTTGTATTAAGTAGTTTTGCGTAAAATCCCGTTAAAATATGTGTGCATAATGGATCGCGAAAACTTAAAAGTGTTTACAGACAGTCAGTCAAAAATTCATTTTTCACTCCTCTTGCTCAAAAAGACCGTCATTGTAGCGTTCTAGAGCGGGGCTAAAATAGCTTTTCTCGCCCTAGGGGAAAAAATAATTTTTTTTTAAATATTTGTCTGTCACATGACAATGAGCCTACAAAAACGAAAAAGTATTTAGTCTTATGTAGAATAATCATGAATAAAGACTCGACTTATTACTGTTTACTTAGATCAACAACTTTTTTGAGATAGTTAAATATTAAAGTTTATGGTAAAATTAGTAATCATTTGAATCTATGGACAACACAGACGACGCTTCAGCAAGAAAAAACTGTACAGTCTGCACATGTGCTTAGGTGGTGAGCCTTTAGCCCGTTAGTCGCTTTTACGACACCCAAGCGAAGAGAGGGGTTGGTAGTATTTTTTTGATGAGCCCATCGCCGCTCTATGCTGTTGCATGTATGAGCAGTATTTAGTCCATTAGTCGCCTTTTACGACACCGAAGAGAAGAGAGAGGTTGGTAGTATTAATTTAATAAGCCCATCGTCGCTCTATGCTGTTGGATGTATGTGCAGTCTTTAGTCCGTTAGTCCCCTTTTACCAAATCGAAGAAAAGTGAAGGGTTGGTAATATTAGTTTTGATGAACCCATCGCCGCTCTATGCTGATGAATGTATGTGCAGTCTTTAGTCCGTTAGTCGCCTTTTACGACTTCCAAGGTAAGAAAGGGGTTGGTAGTATTACCAACCAATAACCCATAACCGCTCTATGCTGTAGGATGTATGTGCAGTCTTTAGTCCTTTAGTCGCCTTTTAGGACACCCAAGGGAAGAGAGGGGTTGATAGTATGATTTTGATGAGCCTATCGCCGCTCTATGCTGTAGGATGTATGTGCAGTCTTTAGTCCGTTAGTCGCCTTTTAGGACACCCAAGGGAAGAGATGGAAAGACTGCACATACCTACTATCCAACAGCATAGAGCGGCGATGGGCTCATCAAAATAATACTACCAACCCTTCTCTTCCAGTGGGGAAGCTTATCGTTATAGCAACTAACGGGTTAATTTTTAATAAAATAAACCAATTTATATTGTATTGGAGTGTTTTATTTTCTCGCATTCGTAGTGAAAAACATAGTGTAACACACGGCGCTAAAAACCCATTAAAACTCGGTTTCTATTTACTCCCTCGCTAAAGCTCGGGAGTAAAACTACCTCGTATTTAATGGGTAATTTTAGCCCCTTGTATAACAATCTACTATTATATACCTTGGGCACTAGGATCAAGTATAAGTATCATCCTAGCTTGGGCAACATTGAAGAAGGATACGTCATTTTGCATCCTGTATAATATTATTATCATGATTATATTTACGCTAACGTAACGAAGACATAATCGAAGAAAACTTTTCGCGTGATACGTAAATTGAAATTCTTTTGTCTAGACATAGCAAAAGTCTTGGACGTATGGGACATTTTTAATTTTTTGAACGATATAAATATTTGAAATATGCCATATAGATAGAGCAAAAAATTACGAAAAAAACGTGTATCCCTATACATAGTAGTTAACATAACTCATACTATTACGGTGATCGAAATAATTTATGTACCTACTCTTGACCTAACTAACCTTTCACGAGAACTTCTCCGAACATCTCTTTCACTACCGCTTTTATAATTTGTCTACAAAAATATTTTTTTTACATTTAAACGAGTTAAAACTATGGTAGAGGGCTGAAAAGAGGACTATGATAGAGGCCTGCTTTTGCGGTTCTCATTGCCTATAGTCTCTGTGCTGTGACTAACCTTTCGGGTATAATAGTCGTGGTTATATGTATGTATGTATGTATGTATGTATGTATGTATGTATGTATGTATGTATGTATGTATGTATGTATGTATGTATGTATGTATGTATGTATGTATGTATGTATGTATGTATGTATGTAAGTATGTATGTATGTATGTATGTATCCTATACGCACTGAGAAAACAGTGGCTTACACCGAAGTACCTATATTAAACTATACTATAGAACGGTAATATTCTAAATTGCTTCCCCGATTCGAGCGATGTGCATTAGCACCGTAATAAATAGGTGTGCCCGTCTGTACGGGAACATGACGTCATAATGGCGAAGCGATGTCCGCATCCGCAGTCCCGGAGTCCCGGGGGAACGGGGGATCGAGGGAACGGGGCGGGAAGGGGGACGGTGCAGCAGGGCGGGAGGGGGGATATATTTTGTGCTTCGTACTTCTCTTTGTGTTCGACTACTGTTATACTGTTATAGTGTTTGTACTTTCTTTATCTCAGAGCTGAGCTTTTTTAATAGCGACTGCACATGTGTTCAGCGTAACAGGTAGGGAACCCATCGCCTTTCTATGCTGATGTTTGTGCAGCCTTTAGTCCGTTAGTCGCCTTTTATGACACCCAAGGGAAGAGAGGGGGTGGTATTATTCTATGGCTGCTACCTGACATGGCGATTATTATTTATGCAAGGTGTATCCAATCGTGATCCTATCAAAATAGAAGGTTCTTTTATTTACGTCAAAATCAAGACCCCATATCAGAATGAGAATGCGTTTGCTTACTGCCGTAATGGCCTAACTGCATACTAGCATCAGCGGTCCACTCCCCAGAGGGCGCCTCTTCATTTGTCCCCGCCCGCCTGTCTGGCTTACACGGAAATTTCATTAGCGCATCTATTATTGTAGCGCGGCTCTCATTAAGACACCATGGCGATGGCTGTGTTCCATTTCACGGGACTTGGACGGACGTTTGGTGGCAAGTGGCCAGTCGACGCCCAAAGCCCCTTTGTAGGAGACTAATATTGTCTTTATGGCCAGTAAATACTTATATATACTTTTGGGGGTCAATGTCACTCGCGTCCGTAGGTTTTCCCTTGAGACCTTACACGTGGCCCTGGCTAAATGAGTGACACTGTCTGATAGTCTCATTATACATATATTATAATAAAATTTTAATTAGATAGTCAAAGACTATCTAATTAAAATTCACAAAATGAATTATTTAATTAAAAAACAAAAAATCACGAATTTCTCTTTTTTTGTCATTTTTGTTATGTTTTTAACACTTGACCTGACCAGCCCTTGAAGTTTCTTGCGGTTTCTAGCAGTTGCCTTATACAGGATGGCCTAAAAGTTGACGTCCAGAAGAAAAAATTTGGTCCCTCGTGTCCAAGGGCGTCGCCACTGCAACCTCCCTAGAAACTAAAAAAAAACGAAATGAACTGTTAAAAATCGCAAGTAATTAAAGTTGCCCTACTCTGAAACCTTAGGCACGCCTCTATGTACTTATTTTATTTTTTACAGATAGACAGTTGGCTTTAGCTCTCATCTCAGCTAATGTTAGGTGATGACAAGGTCAGTGGTGGCACCACACTTCACCTGGATACCTCAACTACTGAGGAACTGGCTATCTGAAATGCTTCAAGTACTCCAACAGCTATTTCTAGTTATGTGTACATATAATAAATTTAACCGTAGCGGTTCGCGTAGCAGTGAAAGAATACTACCACCCCCTCTTTTTCCTTGGGTGTCGTAAAAAGCGACTCCGACGTCGCTTTTTACGACACCCACTAAAGACTGCACATACATCTAACAGCATAGAGTGCCGATGAGCTCACAATCTGTCACGCTGAGCACATGTGTAGTCGCTATTTGGTGAAAAGTGAATTACGGCAGAGGACTGCTTTTGCGGTCCTCATTGCTAGTCTCTGACTAACCCTTCGGGGATAATAGTCGTAAATATGTATATGAATGTACTACTTTGTTAAGAAAGTACCGGGAAAAGATCAATAATACACAAAATGTTAGTTATTCATCCAAATTTATTTTATCGCCTTCAAAGTATGCTCCTTCAGAAACGACACACTTACGCCAACGAATAATCCAATCATCAAAACATTTTTTAAACGCTTTTTCCGGAATTGAGTTGAGTTTTCGCCGCGAATTTTCCTTTATGTCTTCTACCGAATGAAAACGGGTGCCACGAAGTGGTAATTTGAGTTTAGGAAAAAGAAAGAAGTCGGCTTGAGCCAAATCTGTTGAATAAGGTTGTTGCTCCATCGAGCAACCACTCAACAAATACCATCGTATTTGTTGAGTTTTTGGCATTGAGCTATTGTTACTACGTATAGAGAAGACACCGCTCACCACTGCTGTGTTCCGTTCAAGTGCGGCCTGCCGGCCGCACTTGGGCTGCAAACGCGCTTGGTTCAAGCGATTGTGGACCCTGCGGCTACACCTTAGTTGCGCACAAACTTGCTTCGCGGTGTCTTCTCTATTTTATTGTACCTCAATGGTTTTTGGTCAAAAATTTGTTCACAATGATGGCCTTGTGCGAAGGCGCATTATCGTGGTGCAAAATCCAGGAATTTTTCCACAAATATGGCCTTTTTAGTCGAATATGCTCTCTTAAACGCCGCATAACATTCAAATAATATTCTTTATTTACCGTTTGACCTTTCGGAAAGAATTCCGAGTACACAACACCGCAATGGTCAAAGAAAAAAGTCAACATGACTTTGACTTTTGATCGACTCTGGCGTGGTTTTTTCCTCAGAACAATATGCCTGAGGTTTTTTCGGTTTCGGTTCAGTCGGAAGGCGCCACTCCGAAGCTTGTTGACTAGTTTGCATGTCAAACTCGTAAACCCACGTCTCGTCACCAGTAACAATGTTTTGTATGAATGTTGGGTCGGTCAGCGACTCTTATGCGATTGAGTTTTTGGAGAAAATTCAGATCTTTTGGGATTAGCCGGGCAACATGTTTTATACCCAAGTGATTATTTAAAATGGTACGGATCGACTCGTGAGACACAGAAAGTTCAGCGGCTATCTCTCTCAAACTTGAATGTTAACTTCAGTTGAAGACATTAATGTCTTCAACTGAAGTTAACATCGCAAAAGTGAAGGAAATGATGATGGAAAATCCTCATTCAAGTTTGAGAGAGATAGCCGCTGAACTTTCTGTGTCTCACGAGTCATTGATGGCCTACCAGAGCGAAGCCAATCTTCCATCACATCTCGACCATTTTGAACGCTTTGTACCACTCATAAGCACGTGTTTTTGTAAAGTCGATTCACCGTAAGCCACTGAAAATGTTACAGAACATTTTCAGTGACTCCGAACACGAAATTCCATTGGCGACGCAAAATTTAAGACAAACTTTTTGTTCGATGTTTTTATCCATTATAAAATTCGCAATACACACTAGATATAAACTAACTAAAAACAGCAATGTATTTAATCTAACAGATGCAACTCAAACTCCGCGCGAAAATGGACAACAGTTGTGCCAATCTAACAACAAAAAAAAAACAAAAAATTGAAATTGGAATCATAAACAAATCATCCGTTCCCGAAACTTTTTTGACAGAATCCTACTAACATTCTAAACGCGATAGTTTGTGTGTATGGATGGATGTTTGTTACTTTTTCACGTAAAAAGTACTAATTGGATTTGCATGAAATTCGGCATACAGATAGTTTATAACCTGGATTAACACATAGGATACTTTTCATTCCGATATTCCCACGGGAACGAGAACCACGCGGGTGAAACCGCGAACGGCCGCTAGTGTATATAATAATTATTAAAGTAGAGTATTATTAATCATTCAAATTAATATTTTGTATTTTGTGATTTGTATTTTATGAAATGTATGATAGGATATGATTTAGAAACGACATTTTTGGTTTTGTTTTTGTAAATGTCGTTACTTCTGTATAATTTCTTGCGCTCATTCTTCTCCACAGCTAAAAAATGACGTCCTGAATGGGTGCTATTAAGTATAGGAAAGAAAAGATGTTTTGGACGGTACAGTACGGTACTCTACAGGAGAAAGGGACACCTTCGCAATAAAAAAAAACCTAGAACCATCTTAACCGTGTCGCGCAGCGGTTAAAGAATACTACCACCTATCTTTCCTTGGGTGTCGTAAAAGGCGACTAACGGAATAAAGACTGCACATACTTCCAACAGCATACAGCGGCGATGGGCTCACCATCTGTCACGCTTAGCACATGTGCAAAGTGAAAAGTAGACTATGGCAGAGAACTGCTTTTGCGATCCTTATTGCTTAGTCTCGACTAGCCCTTCGGGGATAATAGTCGTGTATATAATGGATGTTGTATGTATGTAGAACCATCCCTTCTATGCCATGCCACCTTTGGGTTGGTTGGGTAGGTTGGCTCGGGACCACGAACGGCAAGCGCCAAGTAACCTAAAACAAGGCTTACTTCCTTCGATCACATGGGATAAAAAGGGATTCTGCGCCGCGATACTGACAAGTGAAGGAACTTTTAGTGATGAATTATATTAGACCGGGCCGTGCACGGGGCGTACTGTGTGCGTGGCCCGTACGGGGCCCGGACGGGGCACTGAATTGAGACGTTGCATACATTTTGTATGAAGCAGTTCATATTACACAGTCATTCCTTAGCCCTAAGGGATGAATTATATTAGACCGGGCCGTGCACGGGGCGTGCCGTGTACGTGCTCCGGACGTGGCACTGAAACATTACATACATTTTGAATTTATATTAGACCGGGCCGTGTCCCGTCCGGACCCGGACTGAGGATCATGCACTGCGTAATATGAACTGCTTCATACAAAATGTATGCAACGTCTCAGATCAGTGCCCCGTCCGGGCCCCGTACGGGCCACGTACACGGCACGCCGTGTGCATGGCCCGGTTTTATATAGTTCATCCCTTATGCTGGTGTGTGTGCTGTCACGGGGACGGTTGATATCACAATGACGGCTGATTGGCTTACCTTCGTGTAAGGGTGTGCCGAATTTACTTAATAATCATACTTTGACGACCTCCGTGGTCGAGTAGTTAGCACGCCGGGTCTGGCGTCGCGCTATCTCTGAGGTCCCGGGTTCAACTCCCGATCGGGTCAATTTAGAGAAAAACTGTTTTTCTCAATTGATTTTGGGTCTGGGTGTTTTTTCTATGTTTATGTATTTTTATCCGTTATCTTAACGAGTTTCAAAAGATTACTCATCTTGGTCTAGAGATAATTGGTGTGAGCGTAAACAAATTTTTATTAATTTTTTAATTAATTTAATTTAAATTTTAATTGAAAATACTGGCTTACTTTATGCGCTTCACTTTTGAAGTAAGTGACGCGGAGTCCTTCTTTATTACTCGTCCATGCACCAACCAAACTGTGTGAAAACATAAAACAGAGAGGGACGACCACCTCAAACGGCCCGTCTCTAATGGATAGAAACCAATTAGCACTGTTTGTGACACGCCGTGACGCCTCCTATGTCTGTTTGGTCAGCGACCGGCACGGCACTTTTAAGGTTACTCGTGTGTATTTTACGATTGTCTTATTAGAAAAAAGTAAAACTTTTTTTCGTACACCACCGTACATGGAGTAAATTTTCCATTTCGTACTTTTTTTGTTTTTGGAGCTAATTAAAATTGCCTTTTTCGGAATGGCAGGATCGGATTTTTCTGTTAACTACTAAATTGAAACATATGTTTTCAGATAGGGTAGTACATATTTAAAAATATGTAGGCATCATAGTTTTAAGTAGCTGGTGCGTTCAGTTATTCAAGATTCGCAATGCGGGAACGGGATGGGAAACCAAATTTAAATTATGTTGAGCTCTTTCATGTTTCATAACACATGTTACTCTTGATTATATTTGTTACCGTAAGATAGCCACCTATAAAGTACACCTCCAGGACTTGACCTGGACTGACCCGGCTAGGGTTATGGCGAAAAATTTAGTTTATGACGTGAGAAGGCCTGTGCCCAGCAGAGGGACGTTTATAGGTTGATGACGATAATTTGAAAGGTCGTCAGAATGTAAGTACTATGGAATGTATGTACCTATTTCCTCCATGAGTCGTGTCGCATAGCGGCTCATTAAAATAGTACTACCACCCGCTCTCTTCCCTTGGGTGTCGTAAAAGGCGACTAACGGACTAAAGACCCAACAGCATAGATCAGCAATGGGCTCACAACCTATCACGCTGCGCACATGTGCAATTGTAATTTGGTGAAACGTGGACTATGGCAGTGGACTACTTCTGCGGTTCTCATTGCCTGATTTCTGACTAAGCCTTTGGGGTAATAGTCACTAGAATCTATGTACCTATGTATTTATGTAAATATACATGCGGTATAGAAAATCCACTTACAATACAAATGGAGCACATAACTGTAGTTTTGGCTCCTAGATGCAACACGAATGGCTGTTCTTGGAACTATGACAGTATAACAACTCCGTTTTACACGAAAGCATAACTACACCGATTTTTAGTACATTTTGCGTTAAGCATGTTGATTGTAATGGTTCGCAAAAGTTTTAAAGTAAATTGGTAATAAAATTTTAAATTATTCGTTTGATGTAAGGTGTATTTAGAAGTGCCGAAAATCATATTAAGAAGGGCTAGAGGCTTCCAACGTATTAAAAAAAACCGATAAACTGGAAGTAACCTGCCGTAGTAGTACCTAACCAAAAAGGTTACATAAGAAATAAGTAACTTTTCTCTATCTGTGGTTTTTGCTATGCTAGCCTATGCTAAGCTATGCCTTGTTTGAGGCTGAATGATTGGTGTAGTACATTATAACTCAATGTTGGAGTACCTAATGGTTGTGAAATTTATTTATTTAATGATTTTGATCGCACAATGAATATGTGTTATTTACGCGGAGACATTATTTGAGTTTAATTTTGTATGACTTTGTGATAGAAAGTCATTGTATATTATTGTTTAATATTTATTTCGCCCGCTAGGTACCACATACCACCCAGTAGGTAGGTAAAACGATTCACGTCCTACCGCCCCGCAGTGCACTGCGCCCGCTCCGGTTTCCACCGCTCTGTTTGCGCGCCTTTCACACCTCCACCGCCATTGGTGCTAAAAGCCGACAATACACTATGGCTGCAAGCATGCGCATGCGCAGCGCCGCCAACGACCTGCGCACGAACTGGAGATACGTTTAGATGACAAAGTGGAGAATACTTTTAAACGAGACGTGAAAAGGAATTTTGTGTGCCGGCAGAGTGAGGGTGACTGATGCTACGTCTCTTGCACTGCACTAGTTGTCCTCGCACCTGGACCCCACTTCTACTTAACATCAGGTGGAGTGGAGTCATTAATCATATCATATAATCCTTTGTTATGGTGAACAAACACAACAAACATAGAATCCGTCAAATCGGTCGAGCCGCTCTCGACTTTTGCGCTTAGCAACACATTTGGCTATTCATTTTTATTTATGTAGAAGATTAATTTACTAGGCGAAGCGGCTAAGGTGTTATTTTTGCGATGCTTGCCAGTTAAGCAACTTTCGCAGTGTCGGGTCACTGGATGTGTCCAAAAAAACATCTTGATCACCTTCGCGCTCCGGAAGGCACGCAAAGCCATTGGTCCCGGTAGTTCGCGTAAAATTGCAGTTTTTTTAAACTACATATTTGGGAGTTGTATCAACGTAGTAAACTAAAACAAAGAACAGCCTGTTAACTGTACCACTAAAAAATATATTCTTTACTAGCGGCCGCTTGCGGTTTCACCCGCGTGGTTCCCATTCCCGTAGGAATATCGGGATAAAAAGTATTATATGTGTTAATCCAGGTTACGAGCTATCTGTATGCCAAATTTCATCAAAATCCATTTACTAGTTTTTACGTGAAAGAGTAACAAACATACACACTCACAAACTTTCGCCTTTATAATATTAGTGTGATTTTCCACCAGAATATTACATGTTTTGCTAAAACAGCGAAGTAAATGTTTTTTTTTTTCATTTTTTACCACTGCAAGGCAAAAGGCCTCTATCATTGAAATCAAGTCATCACTACAATCTATGGGTATTGGCTTAAATACTACGCTTGCTAAACGCGGGTTGGTGGTCGCAAACCCGAGCTATATGCATCGAAAAATACAAAAACACTCTTTGCCCTACCTGAAAATTGAAACCGGGACCTCCGAATATCGAACATTTAAAACAGATGTAAAAATTATAAAACATAGTTGACAGTCGTATAAAAACAGAGCAAAAAGGATGAGCAAAAAGTGTCCACATTAAACTTGTATATGTATGGGAGTGTCCCATTTTCATAACAGCAAAGTAAAATGAGAAAAATGCTGAACGGGACAACTCGGGACAAAGTGCGCGGGGCAATCTTACAAAAAAACCGCCGCCCCCGCGACACAGCCAATCTGGCACCTTATTAGCAATAAACAAAAACTGGGGTCATACCTCTGGCTTTCTTACGCCCTGGTACAAGTCATAAACATATAGCGGGTGTGGTCGGTAACGATCCCACTAGGGGAGAGTCGGGAAACCTACCAACCTGCACCGGGTAACCTACCAACCTGCACCGGGTCAGTGGTGGGTTATGGCCCAATCTCTGCATGTTTTGAGGGTTAAACCCCACACGTGCCCCTGGGTGGTGCTAAATCAGTGACTCGTTCTGAGTGGTAGAAACTCACTGCTTTGTATCATGGAGTGGGCCGGTTCCTTTCTCAAGACCGGCAATGCAGATGCGACTCCTCTGGTTTTGCGGGTGTCCGTTAGCAGTAGTGATACTTTCCATCAGGTGACCCTGCTCGTTTGCCTCCTCTCCACATTAATAAACCAATCAGTATTGGGCCAGAGTTGTGGGTTAAGACCCAGTCAAAGCAAGTTTTTTTTCAGAGCAAGAGTGCGAGTTGTATTTTGCACGACTTCGTTTGCGAGGACTAAACCATCCCACAGGAACCTCTTACTCTGTCTTAATTTTTTTTTGTTTTTTTTTTTATATTTTCTTGTCTGTATTTTTCAACGATAAAAAAATACAGACAGAGGAATAAAAAAAAACTTTTCAACGATATTAAAACAAGACGATTAGAAATATAAATGGATTATTATTATTAGACTCTAACTTGAATTTTAATTTATTCCACTCCGTTCACTGTTGACTTATTCAAATCTAACATTTGAAGTTCTCTAAACTTACAACAGCCTTACGTATAAATACTCTCTATGCATTATTTGGTCTACGTCACACAAACGTCTTTTTGAAGAAAAGAGACAAAAATGCTTGAACAGTGTTAATTATATGAAGCATTTAGTATTTTTTGACTTGTCTTGAGGTCCCGATAACTTGTTACTCACGCCACACCAAATAAATCACTAAGGTTAAAACATCATTAATATTAAATCACGCACCGTCTGATTTATCGCGGAGGGGGCCACCCTCGCCGATTTGTTATGTTAAACTCGGCTTAACTTGACTTATATGAGGCTACTGTGGCCCGCGGGACGCCACGCGAATTCCTATAACGTTTGGGCTTTAATGCAAGCTACTGACAAAGGATACAGGCAAAAGGATTAAAAAAAAATTAATTGTAAATTTAAATAGTTCCACATCTAATTCTTTATTGCATCGTTTCATAGTTCAACATAAGATGACAAAATTAACAATATGAGACAACCTGCAAAGTGGTTGCAATGAGTAGTAGTAGTAATTATTCTATGAATAGGCAAAGGCCTTCATATCCATAGTAAAGCTGTTTTTTTTTTTTTTTTTTTATAAAAGAGAGAGGCAAACGAGCAGGCGGGTCACCCGATGGAGAGCAATCACCGCCGCCCATGGACACCCGCAAAACCAGAGGAATCGCAGACGCGTTGCCGGCCTTTAAGGGAGGAATAGGTTTAAGGAAGGAATACGAATTGGGAGGAGGGGGGGGGGGGGGAAGGGGCCTCCGGAACCCTCACTGGTCGGACGAAACACAACAGCACCAAGTGCCATTGTTTCACGCCGAATATTAGTGAGAGGGTGGTATTACGCCGGGCGAGCCGGCCCAATGTGTGCTGCAACGCAGCGTGGCTCTACCACTCAGTTGGTGTCACTCATTTAGCACCACCCAGGGATCACGTGTAGGGTCTCAAGGGTAAACCTACGGGTTATGTTAAACTCAGCTTAACTTGACTTAATATGAGGCTAATGTCGAATTCCTATAACGTTTGAGCTTCACTGCAAGCGACTAACAAAGACAAGGAGAAAGATAAAAAAATAAAAATAGTAGTTCAAATTCAAATCTTTGTTGCATAGGTAGTCTCATAGTTTGACAAAATATGATAAAATTAACGGTATGTTGTAGTTGTAGATGAGACACTTTGCAAGGGTGGTTGCAATGAGTAGTACCAGTAATTAGTCTTTAAACTGTCCCACCTACCACAGATCCCACAGCTGGGCAAAGGCCTCCATAGTAAGTTGTTATGTTAAATTCGGCTTAACTTGACTTATTATATGAGGCTACTGTGACCTGTGACCCGCGGGAGGTCACGCGAGTTCCTACAACATTTTTGAGCTCCACTGCAAGCGATTTACAAAAATGTACAAGACTTGTCTGAGCTGATGCCAATGCCAAAGAAAATGCGGCGCCCCGCCTCGAGTTCGTAAACGGTCCCATGTAAATGCATGCATTGGAACGCGCCGCTCCCCGCGCCGCCGCCCGGCCGCCCAGATGGTGCCCGCCGCGGTCTAAAAGTTGATGTTAAGGACCTTGGCGCCGCCGCCGTTGCGAAAATAGCGTACTTTGCAACCTATCTCACACCTCTAGAAAAATTTTGTTATTCTTATGAAAGTCCAGATGAATGTGTGCGAGACTGCAAGTACCTACACGAAATTTTCCAAAGATCCAATAGTTACACGCCCCGTGTAAGTGTGAAAATCAATAGGTGTACAACCGTGGGCCATTTAGTCATTTGGTCAACGTGAAAGTTATTTCATTTTAGAGTTTCTCGTGTGCTCTTTTCGCAACAACACGTGAGGAGAATCCATTTTTATTACATTCTACCATACAAACGCAAAAATCCTAAGCGGAACACTTGATATTGGTGAAATCTATTCAGAAAACAACACAAAACCAATAAAAAGAAGATATTTCATTAAATTTGTTTTTTAAAATGTAACCTATAGATACCCTATCTACAAGACAAATATTTATTTATGTAATCCTGAATTTCTGAGCCGTGTGGTATAGCGGCTTACTAAAAGAATACTACCATCCCCTCTCTTCCCTTGGGTGTCGTAAAAGGCAACGTAACGGACGAAGACTGTACATACATCCAACAGCAAAGAGCGGCGCTGGGCCAACCAGTCACGCTGAGCACATGTATACATAGTTGTAATTTGACTAATCCTTCGTATTCGTCGTGAATCTATGTTCTGAATTTCTGATTAATTGAACTTTGACCAACGGTAACACAGCAGCTAGAGATGCGTGCACAGCTTGTTCGCAGCACCGCTACAATAAACAATACGATTGTTTTACGCGGTCAGGATTACGTACAGGGTGTAACGAAATAGTTTTTTTTTACTAAACATTTTTAAGGTAAATAAATCTATTCTGGCGATTAGTTGATCATCTTATTGGTAGAAGATGAAGACAATAAATTGTTATCCACGTTATTATTTTAGCCTTAGTAGTTTTTTGTAATCTGCTTCAAGCCAAAACATAACCTAAGAATTTTTTTAAAGATCTTTCTTTATAATTATAAAAACACTAATATCACCAATCCCCCTAACGGGTTAAAGACTGCACATACATCGAACAGCATAGAGAGGCGATGGGTTCACCACCTGTCACGTTGAGCACACGTGCAGTCGTTATTTGGTGAAAAGTGGACTATGGCTAAGGACTCCCAACATGCCCTTATTCAGGTTTGCCAAGGTTCAGGCGTCTTAAATAAGACGCCTGAACCTTAGCAGTGTCATTTTCATAGGGTAATGATGTTGATCAACTAAACTATATCAGCTGTTTTTTATATTTTTAAACATAAGCTGCTTAATTTTTCGTTACTTATTGATATTGATCAGCTTTACAATGAAAGAAGTTTACTAATAATTAGTTAAAATTAAGCAGTCTAAATTAAGCCGCTGTTTAAAAATAATGAAGTGATATCCTAATATTGTCCCATAGCTGGAGAAAGGCCTCATTAAACTCAAGTCATCGCTACAATTGATTGGTGTTAATTACATTAGATCACGCTTGTTTCCCGTAGGGAGGCAGAGACTTTCATTTGTTTCGATCCTGGCAACTGCACATGTGATCAGCGTGTTAGGTGGTGAGCCCATCGCCTCTCTATGCTGTTGTCTTGTCATTAGTCGCCTCTTACGACCTCCAAGGAATAAGAGGGGTTGGTAATATCGTTTTAATGAGCAGCCACACACACAGTTCCAGTGTAATTATTAATAACTTTGCTATTTCTTTGAACAGCCTTTACACACCGAAGTACAGTTCACATGGAATTCTGGCGTTTACACGCTAATTGGTGTATCAGTTCTGTGCTACCGTGCGCGCGCAGCTTCCGTCCCGGCCGCCATTACGTAAAACACATTTTTACTTCTTTTGGGGTTCCCAAGTGAATTGCGGCGAGCGGGAACTTGGAATTATTTATGTTGTTCTATTTCGGGGCGGAGAGTTTAATTTCTAAACTGTAGAAGGCAATCATTATGTTTTCATTATAATCAGCCTATAAAAGCCCCACTGTTGGGCACGAACTTCTCACATGAACAATAGCTCATACAGATATTGGTCTGTAACCCACCACGCTGGCATAGATAATGCGGCTTTATGAGTTACACTAATGATTTTTTTAATTCTTTTATTTATTATTTATTGAGGGTTTTATCACGTAGTAATTATGCCAAGCTCATATAGTGTTAAAATAAGTTAATAATACGTGATGAGATGCTAAATTACCTACATTTTCCAACCTCTAACAAGTTGATATTTTTAGATGTACTGAACTGTGATCTTTCCGCTCCGTTTCGGACACATTCTACCATAATATGACTTACATCTTCAATTTTCCCACATTCTGAGCATTGTGCGGGGATACACGAATGATGTATTGTGTCATTGTATTACGATAAGACGCCTCAATGGTAAAGTGGCCCGATATCTCGAGGTCCTGGGTTTAATTCTTAGGTTTGGCAAAGTGTGTTTCATATTTTTCGATGTAAATGCCGAGTTTGTTGTTGCCAACCCGCATTTAGCATGCGTGGTGATATAAAAAACATCTATTCATTGTTGCGATGACTTGATTTTAATAATGGAGACCTTTCCCCGGTTGTTTGACAGTATATGGGCTGTAAATACTTTACTCTTTAATGAATAAAAGAGGTTTATTACATCTCGACTGTGATTTTTGCGTAAAATGGCCAATTTTGGCGTTATGGATCTCAGAAACAAAACATATTAACAGTTTTGACTTATTGAATAGTGTAGAATAGCTATTGGAATAGTGCGCAGCAGCCTCGCTTTTTGTAAATGTTGCTTAATTTTTTAATTAAACCCAAAATTGCAGAGAAAGATTTTCATAAAACGCGCGAAGGCATTTTTTGAGCTCCTAGATTGAAATACTGTTCTGAACAAATGAAATAAAAAAATGAGAATGTTATCTTTTATATAGTCGTATAATTGATTTTAATCTTAATGATTAAAATCTTATTCTAAACCAAAAAACTTCAAAAATTTCTTTAAGTTAACTGTGAATTTCCCCTATCTACGATAATATTATTGAGCAAAATGTATATAATGTACAGAATAATCGTTATTTCATGATGAATAAAGATTTTATAATGAATTTATTATCCTATTTCGATAAAAACGATAAATACAACTGCAAAATTACTTCAAAATGCGATGCGCCGGCCGTCCGAACTCAGCTTATCATCGCAGAGTGGAAATTTGTAATATTAAGCATGATTTTATTATCCTATTTCGATAAAAACGATAAATACAACTGTAAAATAACAAGAAAATGCGAAAATGGGCATTTTACGTAAAAATCACAGTCGAGATGTAATAGGCCTCTTACAAAGCTCGATGAGGCAAAAGCTTCCAGGGTCAAAAACAGCAAAAATCTAAAAATTGTGTTGAGCTGTGTGGTCGCGGCACATTGTTAATAGATCTTCCCTTAGGTGTCGTGAAAGGCGACTCAATACTGCACATACATCCAACTGCGTTAATCATCGATAGGCTCACCACTTATCACGCTGAGCACATGTGCAGTTGTTATTCGAAGTGCCGTGGACTGTGGCAGTGCACTGCTTCTGCGGTCCTCATTGGCTAGTCTCTGACTAACCCTTAGGAGATAATATTCGTAAATGTATGTATGTATGGCCTTAAAAAAGCCTACATACGATGAAAAAAGTTAATGTAACGAACCTGCTTTATACTTCGAGGCCACTCACGCTTGACCGGTAGTTGTTTTTTAATTCGTAGGCAGTACAATCAAACGCGTGGGAGGTCAAATCATACCTGTTGTTGTTATCAAATCATAAAGTTTACCTTTTGTTAACCTCTATTGAGGAATGGAACTTTGAATGGTTTTATTTGTGAATTCATAAGTTTGAATTTGTTCAGGATATTTTTAGACACGTCTAAATGAATATGCTGTTTGTAGCAAAGTATCTCGTGTTTTAAAAACACCCACGACGCCACTCGATCTATAGTGGAATTGGTATATTATTTTTGCCTCCTTTTTTGTAACGTGTGGTGTGGTGTTATCCTGCAATCCTATTTTTATAACCTTGTTAACCGCGTAGCGGTAAAAGAATACTACCACCACTCTCTTCCCTTGCATGGGTGTCGTAAAAGGCGACTAACTGACTAAAGACTGCACATACATCCAACAGCAATATTCGCCACAAAGTTAGTTTGCCACGTTTTTCGAACTCCATACATTGAAAGTAAATTCGCCACAGGTAGGTAAGGGTTATTGTAAATTTGCCACAAGTCTTCATAGTACATCATTTTTGCATTAAGTACCGGTAGCAAGGAAAGTTCGTTTTGAGCGCTCGAAATGAAAGGTAGTTATTTTATTCTAAAATTATTGATGTTTTTACTTTACTTATTGTTTGATTTTTCTGCTGTCTGTGTCGAAAATAAGAGTGTGGCGAATTTACTTGATAAAAATAGAACTGTGGCGAATTTACACATTCTTTTTTCTGTGGCAAACTAACTTTGTGGCGAATGTACACCACCCAACAAATCACCTATCACGCAGAGCACATATTTGTGCAGGTATATACATAATATGTATGTTAAATTTCTGTCATAACACCGAGCTGTTTCCTTGCGGTATGCGGGCTAGACGTCCACGAGTGGAATTTAGCTGAAGAGGTTTCCGAAGTCATATTAAGTGCCTGATATAGTCTGAAGGGGATAGTTACTATAGCAACTTTGTCTGTCATATACTGAGGTTATCATTGAGCTTAAAGGTCAATGGAGGGTATATTAATATATGCCTGATTATAAGTGTCAGATTCGTCATCCATCACCATAGTACCTACGTATAATCCCATAGGTAAAAATCGCAAATTTTTAAGGAGAGCGGTTTGAAAGTGTCTTTATCAGTAACTTTAAAAGTATACAAGCTTTGATTACCAAATTAGGCAAGTAAATAGTAGGTTAAGTTAAGAATGTACTGAATATATATTAACTCGATTTATAATATTGTATATGTTATTTTACACTTACTGAACTTTACAAATCATTTAACAAATCAAATGGCACTTACTGAATTTTACATGGGGAGTTGCTCGACGTCAAATTTTGTATATGGTATTTAATGATTTTGTTTCCGGAAAACTATTGGTTTAATTTAAGATAGGGTATTAGACAAATAAAATAAATTGTAATGTAGGTATATGTTAAAATTAATTAACTTTTATTAGTTCCAAATCACTTATACATTAAACGCAACTGACACTAGCTACGAGAGGCCCCTCGCGCAGTAACGCTCCGACCGACGTATCATTCCAGTGGCACTTCAAACATACTACGGCGGAGAATTTAATTTAATTTGCAGTTTTATTGACATACCTACTTCGAAATCTAGATAATTATTGAACTTTTTCACTTGTTTGTTTCATAGACCGATAGAGTTAAATCAGTAGAAGACAATTAAACAAAAAACTGAAAATCACGGATGTGCCACATCAGGGATTATACTTAGGGACCGTCGTCGTTATGCTCACTGCCCAATTTGGGCAGATTTGCACGGGGTCTGGTTTTCTGACATATTGAGCTATTTAAACTATATGTATCCTTCTTTAGTTATTATTACTTTGTCTTAATGTATAGAATTTGACAAAGACGGCATTACAACGCAAGAAATGTTTCAAAATAGCACCGATAAACGATAAGTTCGTTCAGTAACCGTTATCGCCCGGTACTATGCGTCACTTCTGGCGCAAATAAAAAATGTATGGCGAGGTTTATTCTGTTTTAAACGTGTATTCTAAATTGTAAATAAAACAAATAATACTCGTAGTAATTATAACACCTTTCATGGTTTTATTTATAATTATATAATTTTTTTTTAAATAATCGGGGTAAAAAAAAGTACTTAGTTTCACCATTTTTTCGCAATTTAATGGTAGCATCAAACTATACTTTATTATACATAGCCAGATAGCTTATTTAATAATGAAAATAATATGAATACCAAATTACATGGAAATTGTCAATTAACCTAGACCGGACATAAACAGGAAGTAACACAGGCTCACCACCTGTCACGCTGAGCATATGTGCAGTCGCTATTTGGTGAAAAGTGGACTGTGGCAAAGGGCTGCTTTTGCGGTCCTCATTGCCTAGTCTCTGACTAACCCTTCGGGGATAATAGTCGTGATTACATGATGTGATGTTATCAGAAGGTTCAACAGAGACTACAGCTTTCTACTTGCTACGATCCTGACACACCAATAACTATATGGAAAAGTAGCGGCCCGCCCGCGACTTCGTCTGCATCTCTGTGATTAGTTTCAAAAAAAAATTTTTATTACCTACTAACCTTGTGCTGACCATTATAAACACAACAAAAAAAGAATCAGTCAAATCGGTAGTGCCGTTCTGGAGTTATTTTTCTTTAATCTTTTTTTCTTCCCGTAAGAACCATCCTCGTACTTCAAGGAATATTATTAAAAATGAATTAGCGAAATCGGTTCAGCTGCTCTCGAGATTTGCGCTTAGCAACACATTCGGCGATTAATTTTTATAAGTATTATAGATTATAGATAAAGTTTAATGTTTGGCGATTTGTTTTTATTTATATAGATAGATGAAACAATGAGTCACAATCGTTTTCTAGACAGTATTTTATAATACAGTTTGTTAACGAATTCTCTTTGTTACAGTAGGTAATAAGGTAATACATCTGGTAAAATTATAGGCCATAAGAAATCAACTTTCAAAAAAACAAATTGTTTCTAGCAGTAATGACTTATAATCATAGTAATTACGCTGCAAGGCCAAATATTTGAACATTTGGCTTTGCAGCTTTTTATTTATTCAATTGTATGTTGTTAATAAATAAGTAGCTCTATGTGGATCGCACTAAAAGTTTCCGGAATGAATAAGAAAAAAATACTATTAAAGGTCAAAAATGAATTTATTGTTTCTCAAAATATTCTCCCTTTGCGTAAATGCACTTTTTCATGTGGTGACCTCATAAACGTGTTTTTCATACTCTTCGACAGCCCCTTCTGGTGATGAAAATCGTTGACCGCGTAATTGGTTCTTAATTTTTCAGAAAAAAGTCACAAGGTGCCAGGTCGGGACTGTATGCAGGATGGCTCATAAGTTCTACGTTTTTCACCTTCAAAAAATCGTTTCTCTGTCTGGCCGTGTGCTGGGAACTAGCATTGTCGTGGTGCAAGATGACACGGCGTTTACGGTTATTTTTACGGAGTTCGACAATAATTTCCGGGAAACAAATGGTCGTGTACCAGTCACTATTTACGGTACGACGATTCTCTAAAGCAACAGAAGCCACGTGTCCGATTATATTAAAAAGAGAAGCAATCATCTGCTTTAGATGCACTTTTCACGCGCGCCGCTTTAGTTGGTTTCGGCTCATCTTGAAAGACCCATACGCTCGATTGCAGCTTTGTTTTAAGATCGTAGCAATAAATTCATGTTTCGTCACCTGTCACTATGTCCCACACCAAATTTGACGCACTTTCGTTGAATTTGGTAAGCATATCACTGCACCAAGTGATGCGGTCCGTTTTTTGAGCCTCGGTCAAATTGTGTGGGATCCACCGCGAGCACAGTTTTCTCACACCCAAATGTTTGTGTAGGATTAATTATGTTTGACTCATGCCTATGTCTAAGGATGCGCAAATCTCATGGTAGGTCACATGCCTGTCTGTTTCAATCATACGGCGCACAGCATCGATGTTTTTGTTGTTCACAGCGGTGGACGGGCGACCATCGCAAGATTCGTCACTGAGATTGACACGACCGCGTTTGATTTCTGCAAACCAGCTATAAATAGTCGTCTTGCATGGTGCTTCATTGCCAAAAACAGATGGAAGCCGAGCGATGCTCTATTGAGTTGTAAAAGTTTTCGTAGTGGAAATCATACTACGAAAATTTTCTCGAGTTAAATTCATGTTAATGTAGACACGCAATTTTTCAAATGGCGCCACAGTGTTAAAGCAATTGACAGTCAGATAAAACAAACTGCATTCTACAGTCAATTACTTTTTAAATATTGTGTATGTAAGTGGCCAGTTCCGGAAACCTATGTGACCTATGTACGAGTTTAAGATACATAGACGCCACCGATCAGGCATAAATAAACTTAAACCTACCCTAACTAACTATACTATTCGCTACCATCACTGTGGATACATTAAAAATCTTCCCACACATTACCTTCGGCAAATATTTTAATAACGGCGCCTTTCAATCAAAGCTTACCTTTCCCAATAAAAACTAAATCCATAAAGCCCCGTACACACTTTCTAACTATCGCCGCGTGGCTGCCACGTGCCGCGTCATAGTGTTTAACAACAGTAAGGCAAGACTTTAAACTATCGCGTTGCATTCCATTAAAACAGTTTTAAAACAGTAAGGCATTTTAAAAAAAAATCGTGCTTTTTCTCTATCAAATAAGATATTATACTATCTATACTATACTCAGGTTTTGACTGAAATCAATTTTGTGTACCTATTAAAATAAGCAAGTAAATAGAAAAGGTAACAGTAAAATTAAATAGAAATCTTTAAAATAGGTTCAAATCAACTATTGCTTAGCTCGATGGTGTTACGTCTAATCTCATTACTTAGTTATTGTTCTGGGCGTCTAATGATATTATGCGCGTTGTGGCTAAACATATACCCGTAGATTGTCCGATTTTATGGAAGTGGGTTTGGTTGCACGTAAATTAATTGTGTTATTTTGTGTTTGTTATTTTAGTTTTCTCTTATACTTGAAAATGTGGTGTCAACGTTGCTGACTAAATGTATTTTTTTTGTGTTGTATGGACTGTGTCTGAAATAAATGTTAGAAAACACCCTGTCGTCGTCCTGTTCACCTACATTATAAAATTGGTTGCTTCGAACAACTTTTAGTTGACCGCGTAACAGAAATTGACCTACCGCCTTCATTTGACTGCGGCCGCGCCCTATGCACCCCGGTAATCCGTGCAAGCGTTAATCGCCTAATATCTATTTATTATTGTGCGCCGTTTGTCGGGTCGTTTGCGCGGCGGGCGGTCGCGCGTGCGTACACTCCCTTATTGGCGGCTTGATAATGTTGCTGCATAGTCATCTTATTGCATCGAAGTATTGTAACTAGAGATGATACCGCGAAGCAATTCTTTTCGCCTACTAAGTTTTTGTAAACGGCTCCGCCATGATCACGGGCGTCTTGCGGAGTGGCGAGTGAATCGTCCGCTCGTTGCGTTCTTTCTTATTATTTTTTTCAGCCTATTGTTGTTCACTGCTGAACGTAAACCTCCCAGGCGGAGCGGAGCGCCAACTAATCCGGTATTGGGCAGTGCGCATACATCCATTGTTCTTTCTAATACCGTTGACTAACTACTAAAAATCCGCTTGCCATTCTTCAAGAAGCCCGCGTTTTCAGTCCATGATGGGCCAGACGGATGTCAGTGCATAAGAAATTGCCTCGCAGTGTCTTCTCTAGTCATAATATCTCACTGTCTTCTTGGGCAAGGGTAGTGCCGTTAAAATGTTGGAGAGAAATTAAATTAGTTTGCCCTGTGACTCACAAACGAGTTACATTGGATGTTTATTTATTGAGAATGTTGCACATGTGGTAGAACAACCTTTACATATCATTGGGATTACATACATACCTGTCTACAAATAATGCTAAGAATAAATTCGATTCTTCATAATAAATAACTTTAAAATATAAGTACCTAAGGATATTAAAGTGTAAAGTAAAAAGTAAAATAACCGTGTCGCGTAACGGTGAAAGAATACTTATTACCACCCCCTCTCTTCCCTTGGGTGTCGTAAAAGGCGACTAACGGACTAAAGACTGCACGTACACCCAACAGCATAGAGTGGTGTTGGGCTCACCACCTGTCACGCTGAGTACATGGGCAGTCGCTATTTGGTGAAAAGTGGACTATGGCAGAGAACTGCTTTTGCGGTCCCAGACACACCCACAACTATTATCCCCGAAGTCAGAGACTAGTCAATGAGGACCGCAGAGGCAGTCCACTGCCGTAGTCCACGTTTCACCAAAACTGCACATGTATTCAGCGTGATTGGCGGTGAGCGCATCGCCGCTCTATGCTGTTGGATGTATGTGTAGACTTTAGTGCGTTAGTCGCCTTTTACCACACCCAAGGAAAGAGATTGGATGGTAGTATTCGTCTAATAACAAATTGTCACCACACAGCACCATTTGGTCTATGATAGCACTAATTTCGACAGTTTTGTCTGAAAAAAAAGTTTTTTATTGTTATTATAAAAATACATGATACAAACATGACTCTCCTCCTTTTAACCGATAGCTGTATAATACGAGCTTTGTGTTGTCTGTGCGTCAAAGGGCTGGTTGTTGGAACAATGCAATATGCAGCGCGTGCCGGCCAGGTGCCGCGTGATGGGTGGGTACCACTCGGGAGGGGTTGGTTAGCACCACCGCAATAGATGTAAGCATAGGTGAGGAACAGCGCTAACGTACACACTTTCTGTTAAAGTTGTTTAATTAATGTTTTTTTTTATATTTTAGCGTTTTATTAACGTTAAATATACTTAAGTAAAATTTTAAACACCGAAAAGAGACTACAACCTCAGGCGGGAATCGAACCACGCACCTTCCGCATTCCGGGCGGCAGCCTTAACCACTTGGCTACCGAGGTCTGGCTTTCAACCGTCGAAATTTGTCAGTGCTTGATGCTTATGTTTTTTAGTCAACATTGCTTCATTAAATCTTAGAAGTTTTCACCTCTGAGATCAATCTTATATAATTCAAAAAGCGCGAACATCGCGCCAGTGAGCCGCGGAGCCGCGCATCATATTTACTTCGTCTTCTTCAGTTCAAGAATGGATTAAGATCGCGCCTTCAAGAGAGCATACCAGCACCGACTGACTGGTCATCGACTATTTCGATACCTTGCGGCTCAAAGGGTGTAACCACCATTTTGGCCAAAATAAGTTTTGAATGCTATATTATTCAGTTTTTTCTCCGCTATAGAACTGTATATATAAAATTCTCAAATTCTAGAAACAATGGTGAATATGACCCCAAATTTCAAAGCATGTAATATAGATTTTTTCGTATTTTTGGACGTAAAAGCAATCATTATTAGGCATCATCAAAGTGTTGGACGTAAACGACACACTCAAATAAAATTGTAGGGCGGATATGCGTATGACTAAAATTCATTTATGAATATTAAACTAACTAAAGTATATAAGTACGCCCCGAGGTTAAATAAACTTTGATTATTTTGTTTACTGTTAATTTGATTTTCTCTATACGTTAAACAATCGTAACTTTTTAACGAAAAACCCTCCGATTTGCACGTACAATCGCGAGAAGGTAAGTATGATTGAATTAATGTATTAAATGAAAGGTCATCATTTATGTTTTCAATTACGATTATTCTATAACTAATGATTAAGTAACGTAAAAACGTTATAAAACGATGTTTCTAGCATTTGTTAATAAACAATTTCTAGTTTTATTAATTTGTCTTATTATTAATACCTTCCTCAGGATTGCCAACAATCAAGATTGTTATCAACAATCAAAAAAGTTTAGTAGCCTTTTACTCTTATCTTTCTTCTAGTAACTAACTATAAAATACAAAATTTTATTTGTCATTACTAAAATCCAAAACTACCAATCTTCCCTAGTTATAAATATTAGTATGGAATACAAGTCTGGATGGACTAAGGGTTGCCAAATTGACCTATTCTAATAAAAACAATCGTAAGCAGTGTAATATAAACCCAAAAAATTGAATATAATAATGACACGGCGATAAAAAAATATGATTTTAATTTTGAAAGTTGGTGATGCACCTTGCGTTACTAACGCAGCAGTCATTTTATGGGGCATAAAAGACATACATGTTTGATTTTCTGAGGCGTGTTCACCAGCTAACTTTTAAACTAATATTTCATAAAACGTTATGTTTTAATATTGAGCACCAAAAAACGACGACGAAGAATCAACGACTTTTGGTGTAAGAATTATATTTATATGATCAACAACAACAAAGTTGTGACAAATACAAAATTAACTTTAGTTTTTTGGCTGTCCTGGAAAGTCATGTTTGGTTGGTTACGCCCGCAAGGTATCGATTTAATAAGCCACATCGATTATTTAAAGAGGATACCTGTTAGTAGTATTCAGGTTTACTAGATGTTTCAACTGATACTTTGTAAAAATTATAATTTTAAAAAACGGTTCAAAGTTTGGATCAATGGTCAAATACAGTAAGATACGTGCAGTACGTATCCATCCCCGCTGCATTCTAGTATATTTTATTATCGTAATCGTAAGTATACTTAAAGATAATGAATCGTTGAAAAGCTCAATATAATACACATAGAGTAAGTATACTTTTTATATAAAATACTGAATAAAATTCTTAACATCTAAGTTAAATAAAACACAAACATAAATACATCGCATTTTTTTAAAGTCCAGAAGGCCTAGTCTCTTACTCCGAAACTATACCTATTTCGGCCGATTTTCGTTTGCCATTTAAAGCGCTATGAAATTTCAAACAATTTTCTAAAAATTGATAATCTAAAAGCAAACCTTTTTCGTATAAACGAAATTTCGGAAGGAATGGACACCGCTGTAAACGCAAAGCAAACAAAAAAAAGCAAATGAAAATCGGCCGAAATTACGTTTCAGAGAAAGAATGTAGGCCCTCAGTTTCGAATTTACCGGTTGCAAGTGGAACACATCACAATATCGCACGGCAAAGGTGCATTTAATAGAACGCTGATTGATGTTTATTAGTAGGGGGACTATTCAATCTGACCTATTCCAACCAACCTCATTATACCCCCTACGAAATGTAACACAACCCTTTTTAGAGAAAGGTTTAGAGTTCACATTGCTCTGTCTTTTCGTTCTCTAACACGCAACTACCGTTGTACCGATATACGTGTATAGTTCGTCAATTTGTCTGTTCGTATCCCTGTACTCTCGTGTGGATTCCTCAGTTAATTGCCGAATATTGTTCCGTTTGATGTGATCCCGTTTGACGATCGGAGACCGGGGAGTGATGAGAAACCGACGCGGATTGGCAATTGTAACAAATTGCAATCGGTAAATATATTGAGAACGTGAGAGTAACTGCTGCCAACATAATAGATTTCAAGCGACTACAAAAGGAGGTAGGAAATTTGTGGAAATTCATCACGGGGTACGCGCACACGAAGACGCGGGCGGGCCTTTTTTATAAATGTACGACTGTACATTTATAAAAAAAAGACTTCGGAACCTACCGTAGGTTCTTTAATGTGTGCGCGGACCCCGTAACGAATTTCAACAAATTTTCTTTTTATAGAAACCTTGTCTAGTTAACCCCAGACACACCAAAAAAAGTATTAGCCAAGTAGGTGCAGTCGTTCCGAAGTGATGCCCGAACAAACATTTCGGCAATAGATTTTTATTTATATGTAGATTATTTTCATAATTAATACACCGACTGACATATTTAATTTCAAAAGGTTTTTGAAATGGCTGGTTTTTGAAATGGCTGGTTTTCGAAATGGAAAACCAGACAGATAAAACATTCTCGCCAAAATGTGTCCAGGACATTGTGATAACTTTATACTCGCTTCTTTTGCAATTCGCCTGTGTAGTGTTTCCTATACACATCATGAACATCAACCTACAAGAGCTAACGCTTTGAATGCGAAATAGATATACTTACCTATAGAAATGAAATAAGATATATAATACGTAGAAATCATATGACAAAGAATTGAAACAAAACAACTTTAAAACATCAAACATAATGAATAAATATTTTAGATTTAAATATTTACAAACTTTAATAAAAAAAAAATGTACTTAAAAACTAATAAATAAAGAATGTCTAATTTAAAACTAAAAACTATAAATAAAAAATGTCCTCCAACTGCGGGCACGCAGGTACGGTCATAAGAATGCTGGCAACATTACCTCATTAATTGCCAGGCTAATACGCTGGCAGAGGTAGCTGCCTGTTATTGTTCTGAGTAGCTGCCAGCCTTCTTGTCACCGGAGGCCTCATATTTTACAAGATACCTAGCGTCCGGCCCCCACGTACCCATTGTCTCCACCGCAAACGGCACAAAAATATAATTAGGTCCCAGGTTCGCGTATTTGAGCCGTTTGCGATTTTCGGCGCTTACCGCAGCAGCCCCGACATGCAGCGAGGTAGCGCACACATGCGAGGGAGCCACGGTATCTGCACAGGTCGCATCCCACACTAGCGGCCTGCCAAGCCTCCACGGTCCTACGGTCATACCGTCAGATCTTTTGCCATCGCTGCGAGAGATACCATGTCTTAGAGCCGGCGGCTCTAAGACAGCTGGTAAGCCAACGGTGGCAAAAGCACTGCGGATGATGCTGTTGAGCGAAGAATACCGTAACATCCACCCAGCACTGCGGGCGCATGAGAGCCCGTGATGGCTAAGCTCGTCAACAGCTTCCCCACACAGCCATCTAAGCTTTGCACGACAACTCTACGGAACCCAAGGTATTCTATAGAAATAGAATTTTTAAAATTAGGTATTTATAAAAAAAATATTTGTTCATAGTAATTTATATTATATCATAGGTTTCTTACTGATTAATATATAAATTGCACTGAAATGGCATTTACTCAGCATAATGTCGTGATATGCTGGCACACCGCGATAACGACGCTGGTCTTCCGTAGGTAAGTGCTAAAAATAGTGAGTTCCCACCTAAGCTCTTTTTAAAGTTAATTTATTTTCTCATTCGACATCGTTTCTTTCATCACAGCTAACTCCTGTCATTGGAATGATCAACCATGTCTTTACACATCGTGATCAGCTTGACGTATAATTGACATGTCAACCTGTCTATCCCTCGGTGTCTAAAGGGCGTGGCGCAATCAAATCATCCACTAGTCGGTACTTTTAATATGGCGGCGCGTGCCGTGTAATAAGCGGGCTTTGTTCAATTGCATATGTTTTAATTTATTTGTTGACGGTGTAGTATTTTTGTTACTTTTTAAATTGTACCTATGTATTGTAGATTGTATGTAGAGCAGTGGCAACTGCGAGTTGTGCCCTTCGTGCAACGAGAAGTGAGCGAGCTTGACAGCTCCGGTTACCTATCTGGCAGTGAACTACAGGTGTTCACGGGGAAACTCTCCCGAGACACTGGTCTTATGAGTACCGAATGAAGAGCGCGCTTCGGCGGGCACTGATTTGGCGTCAAGACCTAACGCAGATGGTCTCCTGCGCGAGTGTTCCACTGGCGCAGGGACGTCTGGCACTTCTTGCATAAACTAACGGTTGGTCTCGGGGTGCCAGTACAAATAAAACTTAGTGAATTAAGGAGAGGGGATGTACCTATGTATTATATTTCGCGCTTTTTTTTAAAACAAAATAAAACGATAAATGTTGCCGGGTGGGCTTTAAAAGATTGATGGATTTGAATAAAGCGAAAGAAGAGTGCAAGGACCGTAGCAGGTGGCCATCCATAGTCTCTGCCTACCCCTATGGGAAACAGGCTCGAGTTTATGTGTACCTTCAGTTGTGATCATATTAGGAACGGGTATTCAATTAAATTAATTAATTAATCAATCAATCAAAGGTTATCTGGAAGAGATCGCTTTAAGCGATAAGACCGCCTTTTAGACAAAAGACATTAGCTTTTTTTAAAATGCTTACTCTTTGTGTATGTTTTCTTTATTTTTGTGTGTGCAATAAAGCGTTGTATCTATCTACCTATCTCTCTATTTATTGTCAATTACTTTTAACCACGTAAAAATGTACTATCATGACTAAAGTTCCAACTAAGAATGTTTTATACAAAACAAATAAACTTTTATCATGTTTCGAAAACAATAAACAAACAAGACATGTTTTTGCAATGTACTGGCCGCGGGAAAAATAATTAGGAACTGTAATTAAATTCAAAATATAAAAAATAAATTTTTACGTATAATTCGGGAGTGTTGTGGCGCCATTTTTTCAAGTCTACACAAGTTGTTAAATATTTAATTTTTTTATTAAAAACATGGGAAAGCAAAAAAGTTGCGATTCTTCGACAAGAAAAATTATAATTGCACTTTATGAATGTGATTGGTCTTACAAAAAGATCATATAAAATGTTCAAAATCTAAACTTTTTAACGCGGTCAATCACTAAGAAATTTCACACTAATACCAATAACGTATTATTGGCATTAGTGTCGAAAACCTAAATCTCGGAAAACAACATCTCGAGAGGTTTCTATGATTTTTCGGGCAGCAAAGGCAAAGGAATTTTTTGGCAGCAGGAAAATTATTTGGAAGAATCTTACGGAAAGTACCGCTCGTCAACAGGCAGCACCGACGATCGAGACTGGTTTTTCGCTCGAAAATATGGCAGCTGGACAGAAAATCCATGGAAAAATGTATTATTTTCTGATGAGTCAAATATAAATAGACTAAGTTCTGATGGTAAACTGTATATGCGACCTCCTGCAAAGCAAGCGTTGAATAATAAATACACCACAAAACAATTTAAGCATGGAGGAGGAAAAATTATTTAAAATATCATATGGTTTAGTAAGTCGGGTAGGTGAGTATGTTAGTGACGTGACGTCAGTTCATGGCATTAATAAATAATAAAAAAATGAATTATTAAATTATTTATACAGGGTGTCCCAGATATCGCCGTCTAGCCGAAACCGTGTGATAGGCCAAGTTATAATAGGCATAAAGGTGAACTTTATGCAAAAGTGTATCTACGAGGAAAGCGTACCTACGAGGAATAATTCTCAGAAAAATATAAAAAAATCTTAAGTTTAGTTTAGTTAGTTTTTCACCTTCAAAAATTCGTTTGTCTGTCTGGCCGTGTGGGAACTAGCATTGTCGTGGTGCAAGATGACACGGCGTTTACTGTTATTTTTACGGAGTTCGTCAATAATTTCCGGCAAACAAATAAATAGTCGTGTACCAGTCACTATTCACGGTACGACGATTCACTAAAGCAACAGTAGCCACGTGTCCAGTTTTATTAAAAAAAGAAGCAATCATCCGCTTAGATGCACTTTTCACGCGCGCCGCTTTAGTTGGTTTCGGCTCATCTTGAAAGACCCATACGCTCGATTGCTGCTTTGTTTTGGGATTGTAGCAATAAATCCATGTTTTGTCACCTGTTACTATGTCCCACACCAAATTTAACGCACCTTCGTTGAATCTGGTAAAAGCATGGCACTGCACCAAGTGACGCGGTCCGTTTTTCGAGCCTCGGTCAAATTGTGTGGGATCCACCGCGAGCACAGCTTTTTCACACCCAAATGTTTGTGTAAGATTGATTGTATTTGACTCATGCCTATGTCTAAGGATGTGCGAATCTCATGGTAGGTCACATGCCTGTATGTTTCAATCATACGGCGCACAGCATCGATGTTTTTGTTGTTCACAGCGGTGGACGGGCGACCATCGCGAGATTCGTCACTGAGATTGACACGACCGCGCTTGAATTCTGCAAACCAGCTATAAATAGTCGTCTTGCATGGTGCTTCATCGCCAAAAGCAGATTGAAGCCAAGCGATGCTCTGTTGAGCTGTCAAATTACACTTAAAATCGTAGAAAATCATACTACGAAAATTTTCCCGAGTTAAATCCATGTTAATAGGCACGCAATTTTTAAAATGGCGCCACAGTGTAAAAGCAATTGACAGTCAGATGAAACAAACTGTATTCTAAAGCCAATGAGTTCCATTTTCAAATGTTGTAATTACTTTTTAAATATTGTTAATGTAAGTGGCCAGTTCCGGATACTTTTAGTGTTAACTATGTGTTACCTACTTTGTGATGAGAAAATAAAAAAAACATTTTGTATCCTACCATTTAAGAATCCTTATTAAATGTGCCAACTTTTGAAGTTACTTGCCAAACTCTCATAGTACATTTTTTTTTCAGTACGGTATGTCAAAGCTGGGCGAAATATTAATTTTGAATATTTAGTTCGGTAAAAAATGACATTTACTCCAAGCTTGAGCAGCTCGCTTTAAAGTTTATGCTAGACTATACAGAAGCATTATTCAGGATAACAAAACAAAAGAAAACATTTAAAAAAGTAAAGATTTATAGCAACAGGTGATATAAATAGATTTTATACATTGTTTTCGGTACGAGTCGTTCTTAATTCTATGACCACAACTGATGTATGTATTTTTTATATACATATGTAGGTACGTAATATCGGGGTAAAAGTTTCTTTGCATTTTTTAAGAAAATTCAAAATATTTTAATAAGTATAGTTTATTTACATTTATCTAAAGTTTGTAGGTGCCATTTTGTTTGATAACTTTTTGCCATCTTGTAGGTAGGGACATGATCAAATTGCTATAGAAATTTTGGGGCTTCTGATCAAAATACCGCGGCAAGTGGCTTTGGCAGTCCTCTCGTGATGTTAACTTGACACTGCCTAAAGAATTCTGAAGAGACCGAAACAGGTGGAAATCTGAAGGTGGAAGGTCAGGACTATACGGCGGATGCATTAACACCTCCCAGCAAACTCTCTTAATTTTTGCTGAGTGGCTAAAGACGTGTGAGGTCGAGCGTTATCATGATGAAAAACCACACCCCTTCTGTTGATTAATTCCGGCCGCTTTCTCTCAACTTCTTGCTTTAATCTCATCAGTTGTTCGCAGTAGAGTTCAGAATCGATAGTCCTGCCTGGTGGTAACAGCTCTTAATGTATAATGCCCTTCCAATCCCACCACACACAGTTGTTGCGAGTTAACCCGGGTTTCACCACAGTCTGTGAAGCCTGACCGGCCTTTGACCACGACCTTTTTCGCACGTTCTTGTCGTACGTGATCCACTTTTCACACCCAGTTCCTCGATATTTGGTCCGAGCCCAGTTCTTTGATTCTATAATGTCAATATAATATATGACATTGCATAATGATGATTACAGACATGACATAATGACATTGTATAATCAAAGCACCAGTTATCATCTTCTTCAAAAATGGTTCGGTTTCATTACGTCGTAATAAAGAATTACAAATGAGTACACGGTTCATTGGAGCTTTTTTGTGTACTTTGTAACGGTACAGAATGAATGGTATCCGTCCGTTAGTAAGGAATGCATGGGAGTAGCACTAAAATAAATATTAATGCGTAGCACCATTAATAATAAGCATGAAAAGGGAATAATAAACTAGTTCAGAATAATGGTCAGTGGTCTAGCGCTTTATCTTTAGTTTGAATTTCGCGGGGACTGCTCTGTGTGCTCCTTGCGACATAGGCGCCGTCTAGCGTGAGTTATTTACTTGAGCTTCGCATAAGGTTGCTAGTTTGACTTCTTTATTTTGAATTTCGCGGGGACTGCTCTGCGCGTCCCTTGCGACATAGGCGGCGTCTAGCGGAAGTTATTTACATAAGCTTCGCATAAGGTTGCTAGTTTGACTTCTTTATTTTGAATTTCGCGGGGACTGCTCTGCGCGTCCCTTGCGACATAGGCGGCGTCTAGCGGAAGTCATTTATTTGGGCTTCGCGTAAGGTTGCTAGGTTGACTAGGACTTTATTTTTATTTTGAATTTCGCGGGGCTTTGGGGGTCGGCAAAGTGGTTCACCTACGGGCGGGCGCCACCTATGGTCGGAATACGGAACTTTTTATAATTTCACAAAATACAGGATTGTTGGCTTAAGTGGAGGATTATTAAGAGGGAATTGTTAATAGAAGGCTACATTTAGATATTCAAAGATGAGATATTGGCTGTCGGACGAGATTTGGTTAGATTATGGAAAAATTTTAGAATTGCGCGGCGAAAGCGGCAATGAGCGAGCGAGAGGTTGAGAAAAAGACAGAAAGAGAGGTCGGATGATAGCTCCACGTGGCGCGACGCGAAGGCGGGGGGGCATCGGGGAAACAGCTAGCGATTGGTTGAAGGGAAGAAAAGCGGACTCGCGCGGGCGTATGTTAGGCGCGTGGCGGGAAAGTTAAGATGCTTGGGAAAATTAGCGGACATTCAATTTTGGGACATCGGCGGTGCGGTCCAACTTAAGAGTGCGGTACTACTCATACGGGAAAAATAGTGTCCGAGCTTTGATAGTGCGCTAAGTGATATTCGAGCTGCGATATTAATTAAGATTTGTGAAATTGAAAGTGATTAATAAAGTAAAACTATTGCGGTCGCAACTCGAATCCGTTAACGGAATGAAGTATTCTGGGGTACATCGGCGGAAACGAATCACGGTGGCAACAAAAACCTATGTACCTTTCAACAGACTTCGGTCTGGATGATCTTTGATTGTATTTAATAAGATCGGCGTTTTACATCATTACGCTAAACAATACACTATCTTCGACGGAGTAATGGGGGAGAGACAGTTGTCTCCCTAGTGAAAGTTGAAGATAGGTCAGACACCATTTAGCTGGAGGTAGACACGTATGACCCAGTCCAATCTCGAGTCTACCTCCATACATACAGTGTAGTGATAGGAAAATAACACACTGAGTATACTGGCTCGACTGATAGAACATTTAGGAGTTAGTTGCTTTCAGGGGCAATGCGACTCTCACAACACACCACGAATTAAATTAAATGAGGCTTGGCCTAGATTGCAAGGTACACAAAAAAGGGACTGTTAGTTCGACAAAATATAGGCATTTTCAAGTGAGGAAAGTTGTAGGAATCTATAGGTAGGCGGAAATATATATGGTTAGTTATTAATTCAGACTAATAAGGTAGGGATAATTAAGTTACGGCGCTAAATAAAATTATGATGAAGTGATGTGGGTCCTAGCTAGGCAAGTAATCTGTTACCGCAGGGCGATAAAATTCTAATTGTTTTCCTAAAGTTGTTACCAATTAATTATTCATTTTAAATAATTAACAGAAGTATGATAATATTGTACCATCATTACTTGGAATACCTAAAAGTCTAGACTGGTTTCCTATTACAAGAAAAATACTAAAAAGTTATAGCAAATAAGCTTAGCCGTACTGTGATGTTTGATTTCTAATGCTGAAATGACCAAACAGGCATTTTTTAGCTTTCCCTGGGATGCAATACGATCTCATATCGCTACACTCTTCAAGGTGTTAAAGTTTTACATCCGATACCTTAGCAAAAATAAGCTGATACAAACTGAACAACTAAAACCAGTTTAGAACCTAGGATAAGTCGTTGAAAGAAGACATTGCAAGCTATGAGCTTCTAATAATCTGAAACATAGAAATAATTGATTGATAACAACCAGCTAATTAGCCTGACAATATGGTCTACTAATACCATTTGAATAGACCTCTTAAGATATGTAAGTACTTAACTCTAATAATCTGAAACATAGAAATATTTGATGGGAACAATCTAATCAATCAGACTAATACCTAGCACAGTCTAATTTATACTTATTAAAGGGAGTAAAGATAATTTCTAAATGTAATTGATTTAATGATTAACAGGGATAATTAACTACCTAATTTACTGCCTACTAGGAGTATACTAACTATGATTATAATAAATACTAGGAGTAAATAAAAGTAATTTTACCTGTATTAATAGCATTCTACTTTAGCCACCGCCTGAAGTGGCGTTTGATTAAATTATCCACCCTTTACGGAACTGAATATAAGTTATTGCATTGAATAATTAAGTTCTTAATGTGAAAAGGATATTTGGATGATAGCAAGCCTTGAGATAAACTCTATTGATTTATGTGGAATAATAAGAATTTAAATTGCTAACACATAGTTCATAATGTAAAATGAAATTAGATTTTGAGAAGAGATGTAAATTCTCAGTTTGAAAGAATTAAAGCTACAAGCTAATAATTAATGTTAAAGCCAAAGTGGACGGGGCCATAATAAAACAATGAGATGTAATGGCACGCTATGGAGCGGCGGTTGGAGCTCATAAACTTCCACAAGACTCTTATATTTCCACAAGACTTTTAAACTTCCACAAGACTCTTATATTTCCACAAGACTTTTATATTTCCACAAGACTTTTATATTTCCACAAGACTCTTATACTTCCACAAGACTTTTATAATCCCACTAAACCTTTATATAAATTGCACCAGGCTTCTTATGTATCATGCTACTGATAATAAATAATAATACCTACAAGCTAAGCTATCATCTGATTACCTTTGAGTGGTTACAAATCTTCCCCGCAGCTGCAGTGAAGGATTTAGGTCACAGTTCAGACGGAGTCATTGCTAGGCTACACATATTTATGTTAGGATTTATAGACTGGTAGGTAAT
Source organism: Scoparia ambigualis (assembly GCA_963921215.1). NCBI lineage: Eukaryota > Metazoa > Arthropoda > Insecta > Lepidoptera > Crambidae > Scoparia > Scoparia ambigualis. The sequence continues at coordinate 55,896,077 of OY992501.1, forward strand.
TAGGTCAGGAGAAAATAATTTAACACAGGGATAAGCCAATTACTAAACTTTCACGAAAGAACTTGAGTTACTTAAATGCGGTTAACAACGGAGGGTTCACTAGACGATCTGGCCAAAATAGTAGTTATTATAATATTACATTGCTTGACTGAAATTCACTGCAAATAGAATTAAGCTATGCTAAGGTTCCATCTTCATACAAACGCTACACACTCTACAAAACTCCAGACACAACCATTAGATTGTAGATAAATTAGGTTAATTAGTTTTAAGAATTAGATAATAATTTAAGTTAAGGTAAAGCGGCGAGGATGTGTGTATGTATTATAAGCTAGCTAGGCATATAGGTGTGAAAGGCATTAGATTTAGGTTTAGATTTAGGTGTAGCAATTAAAAATAAGAAGGGGGAGGTTACAATTTGGTAAGCCATGACCAGGATCAGAAAGTTAAGTTATAAATTATCATTAATATAGTTGTATTGGATTTCAGTCAAGCGGTAATACTTTAATTTAGAAGTGGGATTTTTCCCACAAATTGTTGTCGTGTTGCGATGCGTGAGTTTAGAATTGGCTTAATAGGGAATAATTCAATGAAGATTAATTAATTCAGAGATATTGAAGAATTATAATTTGACACTTTTCACAATAAACGTTGTTATCTTCTAAAGTTGATTCATACACTTTGTATTACGGGCTCTTGATAATGGGTGAATTATAATTTGACACTTTTCACAATAAACGTTGTTATCTTCTAAAGTTGATTCATACACTTTGTATTACGGGCTCTTGATAATGGGTGAATTATAATTTGACACTTTTCACAATAAACGTTGTTATCTTCTAAAGTTGATTCATACACTTTGTATTACGGGCTCTTGATAATGGGTGAATTATAATTTGACACTTTTCACAATAAACGTTGTTATCTTCTAAAGTTGATTCATACACTTTGTATTACGGGCTCTTGATAATGGGTGAATTATAATTTGACACTTTTCACAATAAACGTTGTTATCTTCTAAAGTTGATTCATACACTTTGTATTACGGGTTCTTGATAATAGATTAAGACCAATATTGTAGACAGTCGCAATGAGAGCTGGAGCTAAAATTTTGTTGTACGAAATCTGTAACAAAAAGATTTTCAGGTTAGGTTAAAGGTCAAAGGAGATAAAACTACAAAACAATAATGTAATGAGTATTATTTGAAATACAATACCTTTCAGTCATTATCTTTTTCTTCTTTATTTAATGGCGGAGTTCGCCAGCATCAGGTACCGTGCGGCTGTTAGGCGTTGTTGTTTTTCCAAAGTTTAATGAGTGAACAAAGTACTTAGATATAGTCAATAACCAAACTATTCCGGGAGTATTAATTTTAAAACTGTTGAGTTATCTGTGAATACTGAAACCTTTAGTAATTGTTTTCTATGAATACTGAAACCAGGTATCCAATTTTTGATAGGACGCTAATATAATAATTGTTGACGTTAGGAGCTATGGTAACTGTAGTTTTGTTTCTATTCCTGGTGATAGATTTCATATAGGCATAGGCAACTGGTTCATACAGCCTTGTGTTGAGTTATTTTTAGGATCGTAAAAGGTCGACAGGGTGACATAGTTCAACATTTATTGATTTAGAAAGATTTGTCGAATAGGGGGCGGTTTAATTATTATTGCTGTCGGATGGGAAGGCAAGGGGGCGAGATTGGACAGAATTAACCAACTTAATTATTGCTGGATTCAATTTATATTATAGGATGGCGATATGCTGTACAATATTATAAAGTTATGACGCTAACAGCATAATATAAAACTAATAATAATTATATTTTGACTAATAATCGATGAGCGATTGCGGTTTTTAGTTGATGTGCTATTCCACGTATTATAATTTATTTTGTTGGTTATGTTAGAGAAAAAAAATTATAATAGTGTACTTGAGTCTCACATCTGAAATCCATAGAGTAGTTTAGGCTAGTCAAGGACTATAACGTTCTTTGTCTATGGTTGGACCATAGAGACAAATGATTTAGCGAGACCATAAACAATCTAGGATTAGGAATGATTATAAAACATGACGTCATAAAACCAATCGGAGAGGAAACTTCCATAACGCGTAATCATGTGATTTTGTTATAGCAAGTGGAATCACCTGTTATTTTCCATACCTGTTATTTTTAATACCTGCGATTTTTACATTGAAAGAGATTTTCCTAATACTTATCACGTAGTAGATTAGAATGCAATGACATGGGAAATGCCGCTTCATTTTGTTAGTTCGCTAAAATCCTAGGAAAAGTAACATAAAATAGTATTACGGTTCAAAATACACGCGTTGATGAGGAATCGCGATTATAAGTAATAACAAGTAGCAGGGATGTCATGTAGGGGATAGAATCATATGACTATTCATTGCTAGTAGGAATTTTGGTTTAAAAGCAACGTAGTTTGGGATGCATAATGTAAACGGATAAATACGTCTAGTAGGCGATAAAAGTCGTTACCGTCTGGAAACAACTATCTAATATCTACTCTATTGTGGGGAGGTTACCTATTAGCGAGGCTAGATGGCGTTGGGTTACCAATAAAAGATTTTATTTTGGATGATGGTAAAAGGGTGCTGTCTAATAATAATATGTATAATTGTAATACTCTTGCAGCGTTGTAAGTAGTCGTTACCGGTAATCATTGCTTCTTACCGAATAGTTGAAATCGTGATAAATAGTTAATTATGAAGATTTATAAAGGATAATTATTAGCTAAAGATGAGGTTAACGTACGCAGAAGTAAAGCTCGCTGGGCACAGCTTACTATACCTACTTACCTAATATTATCAGTTGTGAGTTACCTAGAGATATCTAAGTCGGGAGAGCGGTGAAAAGAAAAGACCTTACTACATGACTAATTAGTTAGGATAGGTAGAGATAGATAAATCATTAAATTCACTGGGTTGGATTAGCCTATTAAGAAGGGTACCTTGCACAATTGTCTATCTCCGTTGAACGATTAAGATGTTAAAAAAAAAAAAAAAAAAAAAAAAAAAAAAAATATATATATTTCTCGAGGATACCTAAGATTGACGGATGATGGATAATTGTGGAAGGTAGATATTAATTGAGCTTGGGAGCAAAATAGGGGTCGAAAGAAAAATACAATAGTAAAGAAAGAATAATAAATTGAAAAAAAAAATAATAGTAGAAAAAAAAAAAATAGTTGACTGGCTTGAAGTCGAGATTTAACTGCAAAATTAACGAGTTATAGCACTGTTACGCTATAGGGATAACAATAGCGTATGTTATCACATCAATTATAAAGGCGAGTTGCGGACGGATGTCACGTCATAATCATTAGTTAAATCGTTTTATCATTTTAAAAGTTAACACCAGCTACTTATAAAACAGTGATCGATTTTATATACCATAATTTTAAGTTGTAGGATAATTTTAAACTCATAGTCCGCAGAAACATTCAAGCCGGAAATAAAGCGACTGATATTGCGAGCTGAGAATAAATCTCTTACCGCTTAACAAGTAAATCCCTGGTATTGCGTTATCGAGATTACAAAACAAAATCAACTATCACAATTCGAATCATACAAGGTAATTATTTAGATGTTGTCTCGCGTCGACAGGTACAAATTTTAATTTAGATGGGTAAAGACATTAGAACTGAAATGGGTTTCGGATGTGTGACGTTCTTAGGACACGTACTGTTTAGTAGCATAATTTAAATTTAGTAAAATCGGCCGTATTGGACATATTTCGTTTTGCGGATATATATATTTAACCGAGGTTATCGTGGAGGTAGCCATAGTTCAAAGTTTACTAAACCCGACCTAGAGTCATAGCCTATCTTTGTATGTCAGAAGAAAATAATAAATTTATAAGTAGTAGATTTTAAAGTCAATAGTAAATTTATTTTCCCGAGGTGAGACCTGAAACCTAGTTCGCACTAGGCCATTCAAATACTTTAACCGGTAATGTTGATTATAATAAATATAGATGTTCGGAACTTATAATAATATTCTAATAATGCTATATTAAAATTGTTATTATGAAATTAAATAGGGTTGCTTAACAATTGACAAATAATTATTAACTCAATAATTTGTTTTAGTACAAAGTAAATGTCTACAGGTTTAGAAATGATAGGACGAACGAAACGCGTTTTTGACTTGTGGGAAGGTCAGCGCGGACTGTCACAGCGGGATTATCTTGTTTGGATTTTTATTAATATGAATTGCTAGAACTCTTAAATAATCTAGATTATTGGCATCTAATATGTACGTGATGTAATTGTAGATGATTAAAATTAGTACTAAGGTAGGTTATTGTCGTAGTTATGACACAACCTTAAAATTGTTAGTTTTAATGTAAACTACATGTTGCATCTAGATTGTTATAAACAAACTAATTAATTGGCAGTTTTCACATAGGCATGTAGGCCGGGACATTGAGTTGATGAAATAGTGTTATCAAAATCATTCATCACGGAAAGATAAAGATATTTTATTTGCAAGTGTGAATACAAAAGTTTAGTTCGGTTAGTATTATTCGGTTCTAGTCTAGTTTTGTGGTAGCGTTTTACCTAGGGTTTTCTAAATTATAGGAAATTAAATATTAATTGTCTGTTGCTGTCTTCTACGTTAGAGAAGGAACGGAGAAAGATAAGGGGGACTCATTTTGTTATAGTCAGCTGTATGATAGATAATCCTCCTAGTAAATATTTCTTGTGATTGCGGTAGCAACATAGAGTGTTTATAGGATGTTTTGTTCATTAACTAATTATCTTCACCGCAGCTGTGGATAGGGATGGCTAAAGTATGTGAACAGGGGTGGAGAAGATAGGTCATTATAAATTAAAATAAATACTTGAATTGCAATATGCCTGACTAAATAGTGCGAAGAGATGGAGTAACTATGTTAGAGAAATTCTCTATTGCATAATATTCGAACTTTTGACATTTTCAATTGTAACTTTAGAATTTTGATTAGAGTATTTAACTAAGCGGGTCCAACGAAGAAGGCATGCTGAAAGCGAGGTCTTTGGTCGTCTATGCACACAATAAAATTATAGATGACACAAGGGAGCATTCTTAATTGGCACTGTTAAATTAGTAAAAGTAGCTTGTTTAGGGTGTTCGAATATTTTTAGTCGCACTGGGCACAAATAGAACTTAGTTAAGCGTGTAGGGTTTATTTTGATTTACCTGGTGAAGTAATTGAATCGAAGTTTCGGAACTGTGCTGTAGAAGTGGGAATTACTCAGCACACAATAAAATTAAGTGGTTTCCATTTAGCTTCATTTCCTAAACTAGCCTTTCTTAAAGTTGCGGAAATTCTGCTGTAAGGTGGTTCCTTTGGGGGCGTCTTGTGAAGTCTAAATCAGGACAATTATACTTGACTAACCTATAGAGAGATAATGTCTTAGGCTGCAGAAACAGAGGCCATTGATGGCATTTCATTTTGGCGTGGTCAGGGGATCTCGTGTTGCTGGGGAATTTTACCATCTGGACGGAAGGCTGAAAAGTAAAGTAGAATGCATAATGAGTAAGCAATTAGAGTTACAAACATTCGGGAGATTACCATCTTAATAATGTGTCTTGTGCGAGTATAAAATTAAAAACATCAAATAAAAAAAAAAAAAAATAAAAAAAAAAAAAAAAGAAACTAGCACTATTGAATCACGCAGTTTGGAATTCAGTAAATACGAGAAAGAACTCACGATATTAATTACCATGAATACTAAAACTAAGTGTCACCTTCAGTGGCTTATTATTTACCGATTTGATCGTTATTAGTTATATAAAAGGTAGGAAGTTAAGTAGAGTTGTGGGGGCGGATAAGATAGTTACCGGTCTGTTTATTTTAATAGGAAAATGATATTTTTCAAAGGTATAGGAAAGTAAGGGGATATTGACGTATTATATATTAGCAAATGAGACTAAATGTTGTCTTTCGTACATAGTAATAACTAGGGGTGAGAAATAGTTATTAGATAGGTTTTGGGATAAGTATTTGCTTATACGCATAAGCTCAGTACTTGTCAATTGGTATACAATGTCCAGCGCGTACCGGGGTATTAACAAGTACTTATCGATGACGCATACATTGACAGTTAGACAGATATACATAGCACACAAACTTCTAATAGATCTGAACTACGGGGTATCTAGTTCAAAACTCAAGGACGTGTTTCGAGATGCGTACCACCTTAGAGTGAGGGAGCTTATCCATAAGTATTTACGATCGACAACCTTATTGTAAGGCGTTAAGACCTCTATTTGTATGCACGGTGAGTGGGTGTCACTGCGTACCGGACGGAAGCGAGTCTAGTATTCTATCTCGGTTATTTGCAGGATTAGACATTAGATGTATCTCATCTAAAATAAAGTTATAACTCTTGGGCGATGATGGTATGCCTACTGGTTTTGGTTGATATGGGGGTTTGGTTAAGATTTCTTATCCGCGGAGAGGAAAATAGGTTTCGGTTGAAAGAAGTAGCTAATTAGGGATCGTGGAGGACGCGGGTTCGATCCCTGCCTGAGGTAGACAATTGTTCCGACGTTTCGTTAGCTTAGGTAATTATATAAGTTAAGATGAGATTGGTAGCGTTGAAGTATGAAGGAAAGTTTTAATTCAAATTATTAATTATTATTCATTAACCTAGTTGGAACTAAAAGACCATGACGGCGAAGTGGTTGATGCTTCACCCACGAAAGATCCCAGGTTCGATCCCTAGGTTGCAACATTTAGATGCGAAACAAGTTGTAAGAAAAGACGTAAGTTAAAAGAAGGCCATGATGACAGATGTACTTGAAATTATTCTAGGAAAATAATTTAAAGAATAGAATAATTGAATGGTTCGGAAGATGTTATAAACTTACGTCGGAATCGTCATAGAGTTGAAGAGTTTTCGCTAGGGGGCGTTAGTAGACAGCGCAAGAGACTGTTATATTGATCTAAATTATAGTAAGATTTGTTGTTATGATGGTAAACAAAAGGCAAATCATTATTCGGCGGTTGTGTATGATTAGAGACATGGTAGATGTCTAAGTTATTGGGAAATATTTACCGAGACTAAGTTTACTGGGATTTCGTTTCGAACACGAGAACTGGGTATGCGATTATGATTTTGTGTCAGTTGAATAGAATGAGGGGTGTGGGCTATTTTGCAATAAGAAAGCTTATGGAGGAAGGAGTCATTAGGGATTTGGGGAGGAACTATAAATAGTAGGAATATCTTTGAGGGCTAGGATGACAATGAGGTTGGCAAGGAAGGAGGTGCTATTTTGTACTTAATTAAGTACAGGGTTTAGATATAATTCGCCGCAGATAAGAGTGGTACTTTATCTGCTTAAATTCTATCGGGGGCGGCTGTAACGGTACAGAATGAATGGTATCCGTCCGTTAGTAAGGAATGCATGGGAGTAGCACTAAAATAAATATTAATGCGTAGCACCATTAATAATAAGCATGAAAAGGGAATAATAAACTAGTTCAGAATAATGGTCAGTGGTCTAGCGCTTTATCTTTAGTTTGAATTTCGCGGGGACTGCTCTGTGTGCTCCTTGCGACATAGGCGCCGTCTAGCGTGAGTTATTTACTTGAGCTTCGCATAAGGTTGCTAGTTTGACTTCTTTATTTTGAATTTCGCGGGGACTGCTCTGCGCGTCCCTTGCGACATAGGCGGCGTCTAGCGGAAGTTATTTACATAAGCTTCGCATAAGGTTGCTAGTTTGACTTCTTTATTTTGAATTTCGCGGGGACTGCTCTGCGCGTCCCTTGCGACATAGGCGGCGTCTAGCGGAAGTCATTTATTTGGGCTTCGCGTAAGGTTGCTAGGTTGACTAGGACTTTATTTTTATTTTGAATTTCGCGGGGCTTTGGGGGTCGGCAAAGTGGTTCACCTACGGGCGGGCGCCACCTATGGTCGGAATACGGAACTTTTTATAATTTCACAAAATACAGGATTGTTGGCTTAAGTGGAGGATTATTAAGAGGGAATTGTTAATAGAAGGCTACATTTAGATATTCAAAGATGAAATATTGGCTGTCGGACGAGATTTGGTTAGATTATGGAAAAATTTTAGAATTGCGCGGCGAAAGCGGCAATGAGCGAGCGAGAGGTTGAGAAAAAGACAGAAAGAGAGGTCGGATGATAGCTCCACGTGGCGCGACGCGAAGGCGGGGGGGCATCGGGGAAACAGCTAGCGATTGGTTGAAGGGAAGAAAAGCGGACTCGCGCGGGCGTATGTTAGGCGCGTGGCGGGAAAGTTAAGATGCTTGGGAAAATTAGCGGACATTCAATTTTGGGACATCGGCGGTGCGGTCCAACTTAAGAGTGCGGTACTACTCATACGGGAAAAATAGTGTCCGAGCTTTGATAGTGCGCTAAGTGATATTCGAGCTGCGATATTAATTAAGATTTGTGAAATTGAAAGTGATTAATAAAGTAAAACTATTGCGGTCGCAACTCGAATCCGTTAACGGAATGAAGTATTCTGGGGTACATCGGCGGAAACGAATCACGGTGGCAACAAAAACCTATGTACCTTTCAACAGACTTCGGTCTGGATGATCTTTGATTGTATTTAATAAGATCGGCGTTTTACATCATTACGCTAAACAATACACTATCTTCGACGGAGTAATGGGGGAGAGACAGTTGTCTCCCTAGTGAAAGTTGAAGATAGGTCAGACACCATTTAGCTGGAGGTAGACACGTATGACCCAGTCCAATCTCGAGTCTACCTCCATACATACAGTGTAGTGATAGGAAAATAACACACTGAGTATACTGGCTCGACTGATAGAACATTTAGGAGTTAGTTGCTTTCAGGGGCAATGCGACTCTCACAACACACCACGAATTAAATTAAATGAGGCTTGGCCTAGATTGCAAGGTACACAAAAAAGGGACTGTTAGTTCGACAAAATATAGGCATTTTCAAGTGAGGAAAGTTGTAGGAATCTATAGGTAGGCGGAAATATATATGGTTAGTTATTAATTCAGACTAATAAGGTAGGGATAATTAAGTTACGGCGCTAAATAAAATTATGATGAAGTGATGTGGGTCCTAGCTAGGCAAGTAATCTGTTACCGCAGGGCGATAAAATTCTAATTGTTTTCCTAAAGTTGTTACCAATTAATTATTCATTTTAAATAATTAACAGAAGTATGATAATATTGTACCATCATTACTTGGAATACCTAAAAGTCTAGACTGGTTTCCTATTACAAGAAAAATACTAAAAAGTTATAGCAAATAAGCTTAGCCGTACTGTGATGTTTGATTTCTAATGCTGAAATGACCAAACAGGCATTTTTTAGCTTTCCCTGGGATGCAATACGATCTCATATCGCTACACTCTTCAAGGTGTTAAAGTTTTACATCCGATACCTTAGCAAAAATAAGCTGATACAAACTGAACAACTAAAACCAGTTTAGAACCTAGGATAAGTCGTTGAAAGAAGACATTGCAAGCTATGAGCTTCTAATAATCTGAAACATAGAAATAATTGATTGATAACAACCAGCTAATTAGCCTGACAATATGGTCTACTAATACCATTTGAATAGACCTCTTAAGATATGTAAGTACTTAACTCTAATAATCTGAAACATAGAAATATTTGATGGGAACAATCTAATCAATCAGACTAATACCTAGCACAGTCTAATTTATACTTATTAAAGGGAGTAAAGATAATTTCTAAATGTAATAGATTTAATGATTAACAGGGATAATTAACTACCTAATTTACTGCCTACTAGGAGTATACTAACTATGATTATAATAAATACTAGGAGTAAATAAAAGTAATTTTACCTGTATTAATAGCATTCTACTTTAGCCACCGCCTGAAGTGGCGTTTGATTAAATTATCCACCCTTTACGGAACTGAATATAAGTTATTGCATTGAATAATTAAGTTCTTAATGTGAAAAGGATATTTGGATGATAGCAAGCCTTGAGATAAACTCTATTGATTTATGTGGAATAATAAGAATTTAAATTGCTAACACATAGTTCATAATGTAAAATGAAATTAGATTTTGAGAAGAGATGTAAATTCTCAGTTTGAAAGAATTAAAGCTACAAGCTAATAATTAATGTTAAAGCCAAAGTGGACGGGGCCATAATTAAACAATGAGATGTAATGGCACGCTATGGAGCGGCGGTTGGAGCTCATAAACTTCCACAAGACTCTTATATTTCCACAAGACTTTTAAACTTCCACAAGACTCTTATATTTCCACAAGACTTTTATATTTCCACAAGACTTTTATATTTCCACAAGACTCTTATACTTCCACAAGACTTTTATAATCCCACTAAACCTTTATATAAATTGCACCAGGCTTCTTATGTATCATGCTACTGATAATAAATAATAATACCTACAAGCTAAGCTATCATCTGATTACCTTTGAGTGGTTACAAATCTTCCCCGCAGCTGCAGTGAAGGATTTAGGTCACAGTTCAGACGGAGTCATTGCTAGGCTACACATATTTATGTTAGGATTTATAGACTGGTAGGTAATTAGGTCAGGAGAAAATAATTTAACACAGGGATAAGCCAATTACTAAACTTTCACGAAAGAACTTGAGTTACTTAAATGCGGTTAACAACGGAGGGTTCACTAGACGATCTGGCCAAAATAGTAGTTATTATAATATTACATTGCTTGACTGAAATTCACTGCAAATAGAATTAAGCTATGCTAAGGTTCCATCTTCATACAAACGCTACACACTCTACAAAACTCCAGACACAACCATTAGATTGTAGATAAATTAGGTTAATTAGTTTTAAGAATTAGATAATAATTTAAGTTAAGGTAAAGCGGCGAGGATGTGTGTATGTATTATAAGCTAGCTAGGCATATAGGTGTGAAAGGCATTAGATTTAGGTTTAGATTTAGGTGTAGCAATTAATAATAAGAGGGGGGAGGTTACAACTTACCCAGTCTTCTCACATGCGCCAAAACCGTTTTGTGGTTAATTCCCAGTTCTTCAGCTACGTTGTAACTACAGATATGCCGATCTTGGAGCTTCACTTTTTTAAAAATGGCATCCATTTATCCGTAATACCAGAGCGACGTGCATCTTTGACATCAAAATTTCCGGATTGAAAACGCTTAAACCAAATTTGTGCTACTCTCACAGACACTGCACTAGTTCCATAAACATCGCATATTTTTTTTCGCGGCTTGCGTTACATTTTTACCTTTTTAACCGACTTCAAAAAAAGGAGGAGATTATCATTGACCTAGAAGTATAGACAAGAACGTTCATACAAACCATTTGTTCAAATTCTGGAATGAGAGACCTAAAGTTCACTGCAGCCGCTGCAGCGCTTATACATTTAAATGTCATCTAATCAACAGATAGACACCGCAGCGCCGCAGCGCCAGATCTGTCAAAGACAACGTAGTGATGTTCAAGATGGCGTCCCAAATAGATTGTCCATAACAATAATTGAAAAAATATCTTTTCTATTCTTATAATTTGATATAACTACATAATAAAGACTTGAATAACAATTAATTTCACTTACTTGACAACTAAATTGTAGTAAACGTCTAGGTGTACACTTTGAAAAGGAATAAATAATTATTTTCGCCGCTCCGCACGCGTGTATATCAAAGCCACACTAAAGCAAGTTGCCGAGTCGACTCTGCAGATGAGTGGAACATAGTGCGTGTTCGGAAGGGCCTATCTAGTGTAACGTATATATCGCTGGAGATTATCAATTCGACAGAATGTTTTTTTTGTAGTAAAATTTTAAAATGTATTGAATTTCTTCATTTGTTACATTCACTCATCTTGACAGTAAGAAAAACAAATGAAAATCACACATTTTCCTAATTTGGATTTATCTTCTTTAAAATTTGAACTTTTAATGATACCAAAACCAGCCAGATACTAATAGTATAATGAAAGAGATTTTATTACAAGTTCATACATACTTAAATGCGAAAAGACCTTTTCCCCTACCTAATAGATTCACGACTATATCTCCAAAGGGTTAGTCAGAGACAAGGCAATAAAAACCGCAGAAGCAGTCCACTGCCATAGTCCACTTTTCACCTACTGCACATGTGCTCCGCGTGGTGATCTGTATGCTGTTGAATTTATGTGTAGTTTTTAGTCCGTTTAGGACACCCAAGGGAAGAGATGGGTTGGTAGTATTCATTAAGTGAGCCCTCTTTTCATATACTTTTTTTTTAAAGTTGTTTGCTGTCTTAAGGGCCCCATAGACAATTAGGTCGCCGGCTGGTATCTGCCTGTCAGTTAGTAGTACAACGCACGGGCGGCGGCGGCTATGGCAGAGAACTACGTTTGCGATCCTCATTACATTGTCTCTGGGTCTAGTCATAGTCTCTCTCAAAGGGTTAGTCCTTTGGGGATAATAGTCGTGATTATTGGATGTATACGTTCGTACGCATACACCGAGGCCGGGACGACCCAGGGTTATCTGGGACTCTCCTCCCTCTCCTTCTATATTACCTACGAAGAGATCGAAGTTTTTTTTATGCTTGCCTCCAACAGTATCTGAGCTTTTTCTATTTCAAGTTTTCACTTTCATGCCAGAGTTTTCGTTTAAAAATACCAACTAAAAGTTCGCTAAATTATGTATCGTTTTCATAAATCACAACCCAACACGCCACTAGGCCTTCTGAAAATTTTCTAGGAGTTTTACAGTTTAAGTTTCATAACCTTGCCAGATTCTTCGAGGCGTATGACCCGGGTGGGCCCAACAAAACAACCCTATTAATCTACGATTATCCCATAACGCTGCGTTATCCTTTTTGTTCGGGAATTTTTTCCCATTTCGCTTTACCAAGCCGTTTTATAAATCAACAGTTAATGCTGCTTGAGTTATGTGTGAGTAGGGTGGGTATGCAGCTTTTATATAGTAGGACAGTTGTGAAACAGTTTTGGAGTTACACATGGTGAAAATGGAACTTACTAAGCTATTTTTCGTTTTCTATATGCTAAAACATGTTTAAAGAACTGCCTATGGCGATTATGACAATGATATTTCGTATTCAATATTAACATTATAGTAAGTTAGAAAAAAAATATTAAAAAAGCTTAGTTTTGTTGTGGCGGCTCATTATTAAAAGAATACTTAAAATTTTCAAGAAATTGTAAATTTCATGTATTCTTTGGGTGTCATAAAAGGTGACTGATAATCTAAAGACCGCACATACATCCATCGATGGGCTCAGCGTGATAGGTGGTGCAGTTGTAATTTGGTTAAACGTGGACAATGGCTGTGGCCTGGTTCCGCGGTTCTCATAGTCTAGTCTTTGACTATTTTTGTTGTTAAGAGGGCACCGCGCGGAGACGCGCGATCGCAAAAACTGACATTAGTCTCATAATGTACTTCAAAGCAAAATCAATCATATTGATATTTAAAATTAGAACTATTCTGCATTGAAGTTTCAGACCTAGTAATTTGATTAGAGCAATGTTTTTAGTCTGCAAAACGTACAAAACCATCACACATTTAGAAATTAAAATTTACTTTTTTAAGATGGGGTCGACCTGTGAAATATCAATACAAGTATTTTCATGTAAGAATTGAAAAAAAAATGTTTTTAGGAGTCATTAGATTTATGTATTGTTTGCTATTGTTTAAACAATTTGTTTTAAATTTCAACAAGGCCACGACCTTGTGCAATAATCAGGCTAACTTCGTAAGTTTTTTTAATGTATTTAACTAATTCAGCGCATAGTACAAGTGACTTAAAAATACGTAAATTTTCACAATTTCGTGCAGGATCCCCTTAATGGTCGTGAACCTAAGTATATATAGATAATAAAATGTCCTGACTAACCTCAAACTCATGGCGTCCCTAATCGGACGAGCTCGTTATGAGCTGTTTGTATTCCGCGCCGTGTGCGGATAGCTTTAGCGGGATGTGGCGTGTTTTGCTGTGCAAGTTGGCTGCGAAACTGACTTACGACAAGTTCGCCGTTCGATTATTAGCAGTCCTTTGGTGACCGCAGTGAGAAATCATAATCATCATCATCATTCTTCGTCTTTCCCGGATACTTTACCATCATAGTGACCAAAATTATATTTTTCATGATTCTGTTTAGTAAAATACGTATAGAATAACTCCTTTATTTAATGTATTTTAGTTAGTTTATATATAAAATTATGATAAACACATAAGTATATTTTTATAGCAAAAGGTCTCTGCTTGTAAGTAGTTTATGTACTTAGTATCAGGCAGTAAATTAAGGTAATGAACGATGTAGTGCATGCATTGTAAGTAGACCCATATAATTACAAAAAAATCATGAGCATATAACGTTATTATTAGCAAATTACCTAAACAACAAGATCAGCCTAGCTTAGGTACTAGTGCATAGTTAAGTACTCTTTTTGCATTATGAAGATTCAAGTAGTGTTGTTAGTTAGTACTAAACTAGCAAATACACTTTAAAGGAAATTTTAAGAAACAAGAAGGAGAGAGGAACATTTTTAGATTTCGCCAGGAAAGTAGTATCAATAGTAAATAAGAGGAATAAGGATTATAGATATAAAAGCAAATATCATATCCTCGTACGTGGCAGGATGTAAAATTAAGTCAGAAATTATTAAAAATAATATAGCAAATAATATGAAAGAACGAAATGTTTGAAGAGGCAAGGGAAATATACATGTATTTAATAATAAGAGAAGGGAAAAAGGAGAAAATGTATAATAAATGTAATAATGATTGGATAAGTATTTGAATAACTTTTAGGAAAAGTAAAATATACAGAAAGGAAATGTATTAGCTAATGAGAAGATAGGTGGTAAATATAAGAAAAATAATGTAGAACAAAAAGGAAACAATGTATTAGTTAATAAGAAACATGTACTTAATTATAAGAGAAATTGTGAAACAAAAGAAAGAAGAAAATGTATTAGAATAAGAAAATATTGTGATAAAGTTAGAAGAATGTAAAGATAAAAAAAGAACAAAAAAAAAAAAAAGAACAAATAGAGTTGAGCTCATAAAGCTCTAGTTTATTAAAAACCTTTGAAAAGTAAAAAAGAAAGACAAAAACTGAACATAAAATCCTGCAAAAAAGGGGGAGCAGCTGAATTAAATAAATAAATAATAAAAAAACAGTACTAAACTTGATCATAAGCGCTAGTTGTAACTAATTGCACTAATATTTTATGGATGTATTTTCGTTGGGAGAATAAAATTTATCGTATCTTAATCTTATCATAGACTGGATTTTTTTATGTGCACATATTTTTTATATTATTCAGTACCTAACGTTGATAGACATCATTTTCATATTTTTAATTTATTTATTATTCATTATTTATTTAATTTGTCCGGCACAATAAAAAATAACGTAAAGGTAACCTAACCTAGGTTAGGTATCCTGTGGTATTGTAATGTGTCAGAGTTCAATTGCGCGTTTCCGGTCGATTGACCATGATTTACGGTACTTTTGTGGATAATGTTTAATGAATTTTAGTTTCTTTATTTTTCACTTAAAAAATATTAAATTAAATCTGTAGCTCTAGATAAAGTTACTCTATAATTTAAAAAATGATGTGGATGGATAAAAAAAAATTCCTGTATAAATGTCCCACTGATGGGCACTTGTTTTCCTATTTTTTAACTGAAAAAGAGGCAAATGAGCAGCACTTCACCTGATGGCAAGTAATCACCGCCGCCCATGGACACCCGCAAAACCAGAGGATGCATTGGCCAGCCTCGAGAAAGTAAAAGGATCTTTTTGACGACCTCCTTAGTCGAGTGGTTTGTACACCGGTTTTCATGGTGTCGCCATCTCTGAGGTCCCGGGTTCGATCCCCGGTCGGGTCAATTTAGAAATTATTGTTTTTCTATATTGTCTCGGGTCTGGGTGTTTTCGATGTATAATATGTATTTAAAGTATTTTAAGTATGTTTATCCGTTGTCTAGTAACCATTTAACGAGTTTCATACGAAGCTTTTCTTGGGCTAGATTCGCTAGATAATTGGTGTGAGTGTAGGAAAGTTTATTTATTTATTTATTTATCTTTGAGAAAGGAGTAGGAATTGTGAGGTGAGGGGGAGAGATGGGCCTGAAACATGGACAGAACATGGGCAATAACCCACCACGCTGGCCCAATGCGGATTGGTGGGTTTTATTAAACGACTGCTATCTTATGACAACAACCGGGACCTAAGGCTTTATGTGCTTTCTGAAGCACGGAGCAGTAACAAATAGAAGAATGTACTCCGGTTGAAGTAATCATGCTTATTTATATTTATTTTGTCACGTACATAATTGGCAACATTTTCGGCAGATGATGAAGAGAAATTAATTAACTTTGTTGCCGGTCATCCAGTCCTTTACGACACATACTTTTTTATAAAAACTTAATATATAAAACAAAGACTTTTAAATAAAAGATCAGGTGCATTTCTTTTATTTCTGACACACAAGTCGTCATCATCTTCATCTTCTAACATAAGACACATTGTTAGTTAACTATCGGTAGCGTTGTCCGACATTCTGTCTGCTGGAGTGACTGAGGCATCGTTCTATGCATTGAGCAGCCGCGGCATGCCGTCGCGCTTGGAAATAGATGCAACCGCGACCGCAGGCAGCACTGCGGTCAACCGCAGCCGCTAGCCGCAATGTCGCCTGCGGTTGCAGTCTGCGAACCGTCTACTACTCATGACTACTGACATGAACCCACTCCGACACAGTCATATAGATTAACAGAATGGGTTGACAGGACTATTATTAATGAGTTAAACGCACATTAATAAAAAAAATCATCCTGCAGCATATAACGGCGATGGGCTCACCACCTATCACGCTGAGCACATGTGCAGTTGTAATTTAATGAAATGTGGACTATGGTAGTGGACTGCTTCCGGTCCTCATTGCCTAGTCTCTGGCTAACCCTTTGGGGATAATAGTCGTGAACCTATGTATGTATGTAATATCCCCAAAATTATGAGTAAGATAATTTGATCAATTCCTTTCTAATACCAAAAAGTATTATCTACCAGAGGTGATGATGATGTCATCCATGCCGATTTCGGCTACGGCGACACTATAAATCTGCCTACTTTTTCTGGTGAGCTCTTATGTAAGTAATATAACCGAATTTGGCTTTAAAAGTCCTCGCACATATTGTACCTATTATAAATATTTGTTCGTACAATCATTGATGCTCATCAAACCGCATTTTGTAACAATGACTTGTATTTAATGGTTATGACCTTCCTTTGCTATTGGACTATTGAAAGTTTAATATTTTTAAAAAAATCTGACAGTTTTGTACTTACCTACATGAATTGATTTCTTCCGAGGCTACTCTTAATCACGGACGACCTCGTGGTCGAGTGGTTATCACGCCGGGTCTGGCGTCGCGCTGTGTTTTTTCTATGTTTATGTATATTTATCAGTTCTGTTACCATAAGGGGGTTGAAGCATTTCGGGTTCCCTTACAAATTTCCAAGTTGGAATTTGTAAAAACCAGTAAGCCAATTTCGATGATACTCGGCATGCTGAAGTAAAATATAGAGATCTAAATAGTTTGTTGAAAATATTTCTAAAAAACGTTTTTTTAACTGAGTTATGGCGATTTTAAACTTTCTATAGTGGACTTTAAATCGCAATAACTCAGCCCATAAACCTTTTTTAAAAATATTTTCAACAAACTATTTAGATCCCTGTATTTTACTTTAGCATGCAAAGTTTCAATAAAATTGGCTTATTGGTTTATAAAAATTTCGACTTGGAAATTTGTATGGGAAACCGAAATGCGTAAACCCTCTTAACGAGTTTCAAAAGAATACTCATTTTGGTCTAGATACTTAATTGGTGTGAGCGTAAAAAAATATTTATTATTTCTATAATTTTTAACTTTATAATTAATAATAAATAAATAAATAAATCTTTCCTACAATCACACCAATTATCTAGCCCAAGAGAAGCTTCGAAGAAACTCGTTAATATAGACAACGGATAAATATACTTAAAATACTTAAATATATACTTATTATACATAGAAAACACCCAGACCCGAGACAATTTAGTAAAACAATAATTTCTAAATTGGCCCGACCGGGGATCGAACCTGGGACCTCAGAAATGGCGACACCATGAAAACCGGTGTACAAACCACTCGACCAAGGAGGTCGAAATCTAGACTGCGGTCACCAGCCCGCATTTGGCAAACGTGATGATTAAGCCAAATACCCATCAGTTGTAGCGATGACTTGATTTCAATGATGGAGACCTTTACCCAGCAGTGGGACAGTAGGTATAGAGACTGCACTTTACTCTATCCTCCTAATATTATAAACTCGAAAGTTTGTAAGTATGGATGGATGTTTGTAAGTCTTTCACGTAAAAACTACCAAATGGATGTGGATGAAATTCGGGATACACATAGTTTATAACCTGGATTAACACATAGGCTACTTTTTATCCCGATATTCCCACGGGAACGGGAACCAAGCGGGTGAAACCGCGAGCGGCCGCTAGTAATAGATATATATATATACATTCATTCATGCAGGGTTAGTCAGAGACTAGGCAATGAAGACCCCAAACGCAGTTCTCTACCAATTCTGCCATAGTCCACATTTCACCAAATAGCGACTGCACATGTGCTCAGCGTGACAGGTGGTGAACCCATCGCCGCTCTATGCTGTTGGATGTATGTGTAGTCTCTTTGTCCGATGAGAGGGGGTGGTAGTATTCTTTCACAGCTACGCGATACGGTTCACTCTATAATAGATAAAAATAATAATTATAATTGTAATAAATAACGATTGAAGAGATCTATGCTGCGGCACATAATGCGATCTTGCAAGTTAAGTAATTTAAGCACTGCCGGCCAGTGGATGGGTGACCAAATTAAAGTACTTATTTCAAGGCACCTGCTTCGAAAGGCACGCTTAGCAGTTGCTCACAGTTGTTGTGAGAGTATGAGAACCTATCAACTCGCATTGGGGTGTTGAACCCACCAAAACCCACTATGGTATTGTAGGGCCCAATCTCCCCACGTGCGTCTCATGTGGTCTCCTTTTCCCAGCAGTGGTCGTCTATATGCTGCTGATGAAGATGAATCATCCTTTACCGGAAAATCATCGTTATAATTCTCCCCCATTTTCTGAACAAATGCCTTTCAGTCGCAATAATGTCTTAAAAGGGGGGAAAGGTATACTAAACAGTTAGCTACGTAGATAGGAATGAGCAAGTATTCCACAGCAGGTATTTCAGTTACAAATAACAATATATTAGTTCCCTGGGGAGAGAGAACAGGGCTTAGCTCTTATGTTGGCGCGGCACCAGTGCTGTGACTGAACTCGACTCTTGTCGATGAATTACTATTTCCTTGCAATTACTTATTTGATAAAATACAATATTAGGGGTAACTATGCAGTTTTTTCATGACTCGAATAAAACTTAACCATCTGATAAAGTATTCCGCGATCAACTTAAAATGTCACCTGACAAAAACTTTGTTTCATCATAAGGTTCAAAACCATTGTTCTGTTGCCCATAATACTCGCAGTTGCAAACGTTAATGAAGTTTTATCGTTTTGCTTCTATAGTAATCTGAATATATAAAAAGAAAAACTGACTGGTGACATATCAACGCACAGCACAAAATGAGCACTAAGAAAGGCTTTTTGAAAATTCGCCTCTAAGGAGGTAAAAAGGAGGGGTAAGTTTGTATGAAGCTCTACAGTTTTGAAGCTAAATCATTAAAAATTGTGGCATTGCAAAGCATGCCGGGTACGCCATGTACAGCTAGTACCTAGCTACCTATTAAAATGAAAATGATATATCGATATCTTTTACCACAACCCTAGCTAGGACGAACTTTATCCGGGGCAGCGATTTAAGCGAGCGGAAGAAGTATTCATTTTGCAATGAAATATTCCAGACGCTGCGTCCGAATGTTTTAATTAGAACCTGGGCTTCAACGTTTTAACGTTGAACGAGTACCTACAATACGGAAAAAACTGCATGACTGAAACAAAACAAAAGCAACAACTTGCGTTAAATTTTTGTTAAACAATCATTTATAATGCCTAATGTTGAAATCATCAACAGCGGTCTAAAAAAGGTACAAATATTTATGAAGACAGAAATACAGAAAGAAAAATAAAAAACACACCTTGGTCTTAAAAAAATCTAACTTAAAACTAAAAACTATAAATATAAATGTCCTCTAACTGTATGGGCACACAGGTACAGTCCATTGATTCCGTCTTTAAATAATGACAAGCTAATACGCTGGCAGAGGTAGCTGCTAGCTGCCAGCTCTCTTGTCACCCGGAGGCTTTAACAAGACGAGCACTTAAATATTTTAGAAAATGTGATGCCTCTGGCACTTACGTACCCATTGTTTCCATCGCAAACGTCACAAATATATAATTATGGCCCAGGTTCGCTTAAGAGTTGTATAAAATCTACATCGGCAAAGAAGGGTTGACCTAAATTTTGGCAATTGAACAAAAACTGTTAATTTGCGATTGGATCCATAGATAATAATGACAAACCTTTTGTCATATTACTGTAACGAGACAGTAAAAAATATGAGCAAAAGTTAAGCATAAAGGTGCCAAATTACATTAAATTTGAATTTATAAGATTGCAATATTTAAACCCAAACCAAGGCAAGATCTTTGGTAGGGACCAAACGTTGGTCATAATGCAATCCGCCATTTTGAAACAGCGATTTTACAATACTTCTGATTGACTGACAGCGAAAGATTCCGACTATGGTTGATAGGTCCCGTCCCGTCGATTGCTGTCTTTGATCCCAAAGACAGTTTTATTTCGTGTTTTTGAAGGGTTTAGGGCCGTATTTGATTTGAAAGTAACCACGTTATCGGTAAACATTTGAATTTTCAGTGTTGCCCTATATTTATCTCATTTTAGTCCACCTACTTTGCCGACTTTGATTTCATACGACTCATATTTGAGCCGTTTGCGATTTTCGGCGCTTACCGCAGCAGCCCCGACATATAGCGAGGTAGCGCGCACGCGAGGGAGGGATGGGCAATGAGGACCGCAGAAGCAGTCGAATGCCACAGTCAACGTTTCATCAAATGTTAACTGCACATGAGCTCAGAGTGACAGGTGGTGAGCCCATCGCCGCTCTATGCTGTTGGATGTATGTCTAGTCTTAGGTTCGTTAATCGCCTTTACGACACCCAAGGGAAAAGATAGGACGGTAGTATATTGAAGAAAAAAATTAGATATAAAAAAGTATATTGATGAGCCGCTACCAGCACAGCACCTAAGATCTTGGTAAGGTTACCAATTTGAAAAAAAGTAAGCTATTGCGTCTTAATAATAACTAGACACAGCCTCATTGCACAGACAATGCCAAAATACCTGTCATGCATACTCTTTTGTGTGCTTTTTATTTTGAACAAAAGTTGAGGCTTTTCCGCGATACAAAAGGCATCGTTTATCTGCCAGAGGCCTAAGCGTCGGGTGGGGGCCACGGTTAAAAAGCGTGTAAGTTTATTACGATCCGGCTGGGCTGGGGTGCGGGGTGCGGTGGGTAGCAAAATAAAGGGACTTTTTAGAATATTTTGTATACCTATAAGAAACTTTATGGCAAATTTTGTAGCGAACAATTTAACAAATAACAATAGGACGTAATGTAATGAATAAACTTCGGCGGGTCGGATAAGACCCATGGTAAATTAATTAAAAAACACCTTACCCGGAATCTCGTAATTGTATATGTTCGAATTATGTTCGTAGAAATTTTCAATTTGCAGTTTTTAGAAAACTAATAATACACTTTTTGTATGGATGTAACATATGTTTATTATATGTACAGTTTCGGTTGGAACAGAGACCGTGGGACTACAAAAGACCTGTTGTCAGACCGCAGATGAGATGGAAAGATGACAACAGAAAGGTAACGTGGCACAATTGGATATTAAATTGAACGAAGTGGAGGGGGTTTAAGGAGGCCTACACCAAATTGGTCAAAGCAGGTTTGAGATGATGAGATGATAATATTGCTGAGCTAGCCTTTATCATGACTTTTGAAAACTATAGGATAAAATGATTTACTAGAAAAAAAGAACCAGTCTCAGGAAAGCTCGAACGGGATTCGAACCCGTGACCTTTGGATTGCCGGTCCACTGCTCTAACCGCTAAGCTACCGAGACACCAGAAGACTTGTTGAATTTTTTCTAGTAGTTGATACGCTGCAAGCCAGCGGTATTACGTCACTGTGAAGTTTACTCTCACTTTTTTCTAGTAAAAAAAATTATCCTATAGCATTGTGAATGCATAATTTCAATAATAAAAATACTACATTTACATATAATCACTACTATTATCCCCCAAGGGTTAGTCAGAGACTAGGCAATGAGGACAGCATCGTCCACTTTTCACCAAATAGCGACTGCAAATGTGCTCAGCGTGACAGGTGGTGAGCCCATTGCCACTCTAAGCTGTTGGAAGTATGTGCAGTCTGTAGTCCTCTAGTTGCCTTTACGACACACAAGGTAGTATTCTTTCACGCTACGCGGCACGGTTACGTTGAATACTACAGAAGGAATAGAAGACCTGTAACAACTTTTATTATTGGAACTTTTCTTGCTTTATAGTGTTTAAATGAAAATGAATGTAAAATGTAGGACCAACCACGGCAAATCCAACCATCACCTACACAAATGGGGCTTGAGGGAGACGCCACACCGTGAATGTGGTCACTTGAACCAAACCCTATCGCATGTAATAAATGACTGCCCCCTTCATCTTTTCCCAGGTGGTATAACCGAGCTCCACACTATGACGGATGCGGTAGAAACTTGGCTGAGAAGTCTAAAAGTAGACATATGGTCCACGCAGGATCAATTTTACCATACGCAATAATAATAATGATTTAAAATAATTACAGCAATAGCTTTGCCAATGATTTGGCCAACAGTGCACACGGCTGGGCGAGCAAAGGCGGGTGCGTATTAACTTATAATAAACTGCGCGCGGTTTTAGTGTCGTGATGCGTTGCTCCACACGATTGTCTGTCGTCGTCCTAAATACATTCCAAATGCATACAAAAAACATCCTTAACACGATAGGTGAGAGTCGAATTTGGTTTAAAATAAATTGTTTTGGTAATTTTGTTGCAGACAATATTTGTTGTTCAAAAACCAACTGTTTACCTTTAAGTGAAGATTGGAATTTGCTTGTGTTTGCATCGTGAGTTTGGATACAATACACCTGGTCTGATTATTAAGGGTCAGACGGACCCTTAGCATAACCGATATTAAAACACGGTTATATTATACTTTTTTATTAAAAATCATCGCTTACTCCCGGACTTGTGTTAACAGGATTTGGTTGTTAATATTTATTGTTTGTTTGGTTAGATTACAAACATTTAACGTCAGGTCAAAGTTTTGTATACTTTAAACTGTACACAAAATTTGATCTACACGCAAATGTAGAGCAAACTTTCTTGTTTGGGTAATATCATCTAATTCCTATTTATATGCATATTTTTTTTGTTAATTAAACTTTATGGTTAGGCGGTGAATGGAAAAATTGGCTGTTTTCAATAAGCTGTTATTTTCAAAATTTGTTAGGTATTTCGCACTGAAAATTTCAATATGTATTGCAGAACGACTGGAATGACTGTTTCCAAAACACGATTGGAAATATTTTGCTCAGTAGAAAAAATCCTGAAGTTACCTCTAAAATTTTATTACATAATTCCTATAAAATCATAAACACATAGGTAGGTTTTTACCTTTTCGATTATGTGACTGTTTTGGATTTCCAAAAACTAAACATTATTATTAACTTTTTGATAAAAAATTGAATGACGCGACGAATTACCGCGGACCCCGCACCGCGCAACACTCGCGAGGGCCTGGAATTTTCACTGCCCGCCTACCACTCTTAAGTCAATCAAACGAACAATAGATTATTTAAAAAAAAAACACAAAATCTAAACCTTTTTCTAAAACCTGGACCCTGACATAATCGTTGCCAGTTCTATTTACAAGACAGTGAGAAACAAAATGTTTCAAGTATGTAGTTTAGTTTGAGTTATACCTGAGTACAACCTTTTCCCTTATTGCAGTTTCTTACGGGAGAAAAATTAAGTGTTCAGCGTTAAGCCATTTTGCATCTAAAATCGATACACTTCAAAATTCAAATCTATTCAAAATTATTTATTCAATTTATGCTACAATAATTGAGCACAAATTTTTTGATGAACGATGAACAATGATATATTTTATGTCATCTTATCTGAACGCCTCGATGGACGAGTAGGTACTGAAGCGCTCGGCTTGATATTCAGAGGTCCCGGGTTTAATGCCCATATCAGCCAAAGAGTTTTTCGGATTTTTCGTCACTTATATAGCCCGGGTTTGTGAACACACATTTGGCAAGGATAGTGATTTTGGCAATACCCATCAGTTAAAGCGATGACTTGGTTTCAATGTTGGAAGCCTTTTCCTTGCGATGTGGGACCGTATACAGACTTAATTTTAATTTACTTATCTGAAGTTGCTTACTTTACCCAGTTATATAGGTACATACATAAATATAATCACGACTATAATCTCCGAAGTGTTAGTCAGAAACTAGGCAATGAGGACCGCAAAAGCAGTCCTCTGCCATAGTCCACTTTTCACCATCTAGCGACTGTACATGTGCTCAGCGTGACAGGTGGTGAGCCTATCGCCCCTCTAGGCGGTAAGAAGGAGACAAACGCGCAGGCGGGTCTCCTGATGAAGAGCAATCACCGCCGCCCATGGACACCCGCAAAACCAGAGGAGTCGCAGGAAACTCAACAGCAACAAGTGCTATTATTTCACGACGGATATTCGTGAGAGGGTGGTATTACCCCCGGCGAGCCGGCCCATGCGTGCTGCAACGCAGCGTGGCTCTACCACTCATTCAGTGTCACTCATTTAGCACCACACAGGGGTCACGTGTAGGGTCTCAAGGTTAAACCTACGGACGCGAGTAACTTTAACCCGCAAAAAAATGTGTGTGCAGTCTTTAGTCCGTTAGTCACCTTTTGCGACACCCAAGGGAAGAGAGGGGGTGGTAGTATTCTTTCACCGCTGCGCGACACGGCTATCGCATTAATTCTAAGTAAAGGTGCGTTTAGATTAATCCGCACAGCGTATCACACGATATGCTATGGATACATGGGATCACTTAACTAACTTTTCTGACTGATTTCTCTGAAACATTTTCAGTACTCGTAACATACCTACATACTTACATAGATGAACGACCATTATCCCCAAAATGTAAGTCAGATACTAGGCAATGAGGACCGCAGAAGCAGTCCACGGCACCAGATTACAACTGCACATGTGCTCAGTGTTACAGGTGGTAAGCCCATCGCCGCTCAAAACTGTCGGGGCTGCTTCCGCTGGATATCTGGATCCAAGATCCATTCTGACTTTTTGAGGCAAAGCGAGGGAAACTCCAGGCAGTATTGAGTGGCAGGAGGGTTGAGCAGCGCGTACGCCACTCTGAAAACACCCACCCCAGTTTGACCCTAAGTTCAAAATTCACCCTATTAGATAACGCAGAAATGGATGGGAAATTGGCGGAAGGCTTAGTCAAGATATATACAGATAGCAGCAAACTGGACGGGAAAGTCGGAGCCACCCTGACCTGTTGGGAGGGGTCGGCAGAGACATGTACCCGGAAGCACAAGTTGGAGCCATACTGTACAGTCTTCCAAGCCGCGTTATATGCAATTCTGTAAGCGACTGAAATTATTATGTGCAAGAAATTCTAAGAAGCGGCTATCCTGAGCGACTCAAGGTCGGCTCTCCAGTCGCTACTTGATCCAGACTCTTCACACCCGATCACGAAGACGGTACGTACAGGGTAACCTAGAATTCCTGAGAGACAACCACCATCTGTCTTTCTATATTGGATACGGGCCCACGTCGGAGTAAAATGGAACGAGAGAGCGGATGAAACAGCGAAGGAAGCCGCCCTCATGCTGAAGACCAGAGCGGACTATGACTGCAGCCCCATCTCGTCCGTTAAACGTCATATAAGGGCGGAAACGATCGAACAGTGGGACTTCAGGTATAGGACCGAAGCTACAGCCGCGACCACGAAGGTCTTTTTCCCGAACGGGTTGGAAGCGCACAGTGTGGTGAGGAAGATGTCCATCGACCGTTTGGCCTTGCAGGTCTTGAAGTGCCACGGGGGATTCTGTCCATAGCTGCACAGATTTAAGCGCAGGGACAGCCCCTCGTGAGCCTGTGACCCGGCGGCAGACGAGGACATCTTCCACATCCTACTCGAATTTCCAATACACATGCACGATAGGTACACTCTGCAACACAAAATTGACACCACACTTAGCAAAGACACATTAAAGGAAATTATTAGTAACAAAAAGGAAAGTAAGATTTTTATGGAGTATGCAAAAAAGTAGTAACAATTGTTAATAAGAGGAATAAAGACTAATAGCATAAGGAAAGCAAGACCAGATGTGGCAGGATGTAAACTGTGTCTGAAATTAAATGAATAGTAATGTAGAAAATAATAGTAAAGGAAGAATGTAAATAAGTAAGAATATAAACCTACATGTATTTAAATTAAGAAGAAAGAGGAGGGTATTTAATAAATGTGACGAATAAGTTCTTATTAAAGGAAATACACTTATGAAGAATATAAAACACAAATAAAGAAATGTATTAGTAAATAAGAAGACTGTAATTAATATAAGGAAGCAATGAAAAATATAAAAGTAACAAATGTTACAGAAAATAAGAAAATATATTGTATGTAAATATAAGAAGAAAAATGTAAAACATAATAATATACTCGGTACTCTGCATCCTATGACTAATGTGATGTTGACAACTAGGTAATCGACATTAATTTATTATCTGATGGGCTATTGGTCCGTGTGGTAATAGCAGATCAAAGAGAGAATACTACCAACCCTTCTAAACTTGGGTGTCTTAAAAGGCGACTACCGGACTAAAGGCTGCACATACGTACAACAGCGTAGAGCGGCTGTAGACTCACCACCTATCACGCTGAGCACATGAGTTGTAATTTGCGTGAAAAGTAGACTAAGCAGGCAGTGGACTGTTTCTGCGGTACTCATTGCCTTTTCTGACCAACCCTTTGGGGATACTTAACACACTTTGCCCGACCTGGGAATTGAACGTGGGACCTCCGGAAATCGAACCGAGTGGGTGACCACATCGCCACCGAGGCGTTTCTAACTTTTTATGAAGTATCATAAAATCTTAATGAAAACATATACTTAAACTAGATTATATTAATCTAAAGTCCAAATTATAATCACGACTATTATCCCCGAAGCCGCCAAAGCAGTCCTCTGCTATTCCACGGCAACCCAAACAGCGACTGCACATGTGCTCAGCGTGACAGGTGGTGAGTCTATCGCTGCTCTATGCTGTTGGAAGTATGTGCAGTATTTAGTCCGTTAGTCGCCTTTTACAACACCCAAAGGAAGAGAGGAGTAGTAGTAGTATTATTTCACCGCTACGCAACACGTCTAAATAGAAAGTCCATACTTATATAAAAAAATAAATATGAGTAATTTTAATTACGCCACAGTACCTCCAGCGTTTCATTTGAACTGCTCTCAGCTTTTTCATAAGCCGGTAACCATTGGCTACGCGATCACTTGACATTCCCTCCCCTCCCCCCTCCTCCCTTCTACAAAGGCATACCCGCCAGAAACGTCAGGAATTTCATATTGAATTTTCATGGCTTACCCAGCAACGTGAGTCTGAGTGGTGTAAAATTAGATAGCCGACTGTACAAAAGGGGCGTTCTGGCTTTCGACGCTCACAAAGGCTGTATTTAAAAGGTTAATGTTTTATTTATTTATTTATAAGATGCACAAAACAGGTTACAGCCATACATTACAATAAGACAAAAAGTGGTACCAAACTTACAGACTAGATTGGAACACTTAATATGTTCCAAGCAGTAAATATGTAGCGAAGGTATATCTTTAACTACTAACAAATAAATTAAATTGATTGTGCTAAAAGTAAATAAATGAAAAATAATTTATTGAAATAAATTAAATATATATAATAAAATTCTACAAATAAAATTACTTAGTAAATTTGTACAAATTAAAAAAAATGAACAATATTTAAAATATTGATAATTTTGTTAATACTAATAATAATAAGTACAAAGATAATTGATTCTTTATTATTAAATTTAATCAAAATTACATTCACACACTAAGTATATATATTAAAAAAAAAATTATCAACCTACCTATATAATAAAATATTTTTTTTTCTATATTTGTTTTGGTGAGGATTAGCAACCATTTTATGTAGAGTTGATATATACGTAAGTGCATACATTCACGACTTATATCCCCAAAGGGTTAAGGACTTAGGCTATGAGGACTGCAAAAGCAGTACACTGCTTAACACTGTCCACGTTTCACCAAATTACAACTGAACACATGCTCAGCGTGATAGGTGGTGATACCATCGCCGCTCTATGCTGTTAGATGTATGTGCAGTCTTCAGTCCGTTAGTCGCCTTTTACAACACCCAAGGGAAGAGAGGGGTTGGTAGTAAGTATTCTTTCAGTGAGCCGCTATACCACGCTTGTCAGGTAATTTGTAAGATTGTTTTCTTCGTTGGTTTGTTGCTAGGTAATGTACTTATATATTTAATCTTTAAGTAAGATCTTAGCTTTATTAATTTTAAACTTAAAATCTTAAGAAAACAATAAATAAAAGATGTCCTCCGAAGTAAAATAAAAGTTAAATTATTTGGTACATAATGTAGAGTTCGAGTTGCGGACGGATAAACCCAATTTCTGTGGATAAACCTTTACAGGTTTTGAGCCGCATCCAAGTATTAATAATTTATAATAATAAATAAAAACATAAAGTCAGCTATTTATTGTGCTGTCATATTGTGCAATAAAGATTAAATAAATAAATAATTCTCAATACCTAAATGTGAAGTGGGTGCATTGTTCTACACTAGCAATTGGTAGGTATTGTATTTAACTTTTTTGCGAAGCATAAATGAAACCTTTTATCGAAGTTGAAATTGATTGTGTCTTTTATGGTTTATGTTAACAAACTAAAAAGATACACTTGGTAACTAATCGCGAATCCACTCAAACCATTGGTACCTCTACCTTAGTAATGTAAATAAATTATAAAAAATTCTAAGCTTGACTTCATGCAGGTATTAAAGTAGCTATAGGTATTGTTCTTGTTTTATTTATTTTAAAATAATATCATAAAAAACTGATTTTTCAAAGTCTCCAGATTGTTCAGAAAAGCCTTGAAAAACCGTTCTAATTGTAACAGATGGAATACAGGCACGTTACAATAAAAACAAAAAATGTTTTTTTTTCAAACAGAGTCTTGTAAGAGAGTTTTTCCAAGCTTTTACAAAAACAGAACAAAGAGCATACCTATACTGAGCAAAATAATAACGAGAACCATCCCAGCGTACACAACTACGGGAAGCGATGGACGGTCAAACTGAAAAATTAAACGAAAAAAGGTCTCGATCTCGTTCCCAACCAGCATTCCTTATTCAGCTGCGTCCAAAAATTAAAGGCGCTTACAAGAAATCGCACTCAGTCGGCGACGTCGGCTTCCAAAGCTCACAGCTAAAATATTTCCATTCGAGTACTCTTATTTACCGTCTATATCGTTTATAGCTGTATACTGGCTGTATTTGTTTTTTCCATTACAAAGGACGGAACGCCTTGCGCATGGTATAGTAATAATATTTCAATATTGTGACGTGGAGCCAACCCTAGTCACGCTCAAAGTGATTTCTCTGCCTCGCCATTGGTCCGCTCCCAGCGGCTACCACCTTATTCGATATTCCAACCACGTGCGCGAAAGAGAAGAAACATCGTCAACTGTTAAACGGATATTCTGAGTTGGAAAGAGATGGATATGGGAAAGTGAGTGCATCAATATTGCATGAACGCGAAAGGTCCGTATCAATAATACGTGCACGAATGAAATAATAGATTATTCGTTTGTTCAAATCGAACGTAAACAAAATGTAAGCATCCATTACTGATGCACCGAGCGAGATGACTGCCACTCGTACACGCCTTTTGATAGGGGGAAGGGAGATGACTATATTTCTAGTTGTGATGATCGTTTTGCCAGCACCGGCAACAATGTGAACACTATCCGTTTTTGTACCAGTCGTCGGTCGGTTTCCACATTAAACGATCATTTTAAGGGCGAACCAATCAAACTGCAAATTTATACAAATTGATACTAAACGGGTTATATTAATTTTATAACAAAAATTAAGTGTGTAAATAAGTTTGAACGGAGTCGTAATTAAAACTAATTGGGTATAATACGGCGCTAATTATTTTGTATTAAGGCGTGTTTTCGCTGGTATTTTGTCCTTTTTGAGGTGACGCGCGAGTGTTGAACCTTTTTTTTGAGTGACGATTTATCTTTTTTCTCCAAAGATGTTCTTCGTTCGTTTGTGGCCCCATCAATAATTATTATTGTCGACTGTAATAGAGTGGATAATACTTAGAAATAACCGAAGTGCTTTTCTGTTTTCTTTTTCGGTAGAATTGTGTGTTAGCAATTATTGTCAATGGTTTGTGGTGGTGTGGTGACGACAATGCAGGCATAGGGGGAGGCCAGGGGTGGCCGTTTGAGGCCATGCTTAACAATCTCACGGCTACAGCCTTAGGAGGTAACGTATATTTTTTTTTCGATTTTTAACATTTATTTATGTAATCATATTATACTCAATTCAAGTTAAGATTACATTTATGTCAAGGAGCAACATATCTATAGATACATTGGCTGTAGGTATACAAAAGAGACACACTTCATTTCCAGATAATTTTTTATAAGAACACATTGTTGTACCTACCCTTAATAATACTTAGATAAAAAGAAATCTGACAAACCAAACGGTGCAAAAAGTCCGAAACTAATAAGTATATATTTTTCAAAGAAAGGTCCTTAAAAAATTTAGTAAAGTCTTTTTGTTTTCCTTTTTTACTGCATATAACATTTTTCTGGTAGTATGATTGTGCTCAGAATCAGACTGGACCACCCTCCATCTCTATCATCACATCCCTCATCTATTTCTACTATTATAAAGCTTATTTTCAAATTGCTGCTTTCCGGTTTAAAGGACACTAGATCCAGCGAAATTACTGGGCATGGTAGTATAAGAACTAAAGCTTCAGGGCCGTGGTTATGAGCTACGGCGGCCGCTTTCCATCAGAATTAAAAAAAATATTTCTAAAAGACTTATAGGTCTTCCTTATGGCTGACTTTAAAAAAAAGGAGAAATTCCTCTGTATACAATTTTTTTATGTCCGCTGTTCTTTTGTCATTTTAAATTATTAAATAATCTGACAAGGTATTCTATGTGTAAATGTCTTCATGTTTTAAAGATCTCAATAAATATTTTCATATAAGTCATGTTTATTTGCATCTTTATTTAACTAATCAATAGAATATATATTTTTTCTTATTCATACAGTATTTTTTAAGAGCTAGCTCCGCTCTAGCATGTAAAGTCTAGCGAATGGACGCTAACATATGCAAAATAATTGAATAAAAATAATCCGATACGCTAATATGCAACTTTTAGCCTCTTTTAGAATTTTCTAAAGATTATTTTTTAAAACAAAACTAAAAAGTATATATATTTCCAAGTTTAATTAGTTAATTAAAAAGGCAAAATCCTAATAACTATAGTCAATTAAAATGGAAAATCCTAATAACTAATAGTCAATTAAAACTCGAAAGTAAGATTAGATGGAGTATACGAGGTCTCTACTTACCTTCATAAGACTTGAAGTGTTTCGTTAGGTACTATCTTTTGATAGCATGCTCTATGTACAGTCACTAGTGGGTTGTAGTTAATGACACATTGAAACACTTTTAGATTTGTATTGTGCTTTAATTAAGTTATATTTATATAAAAATAAGTCCGACGATCTGGTAAAGGTCGCGGGTAGCCGTTGGATGCAAGCAGCACGAGACCGGTCGTGGTGGAGATCCTTGGTCCTTTGTCCAGCAGTAGAAGTCTTCTGGCTGATGATGATGATGATTAAAAATAAGTAGGTATTCTACAATTGCTTTGCTAAAACTTATTTAGTAAAACTTTTAAATTTTTTTCGTTTATTAGTTTATTTTTAATTTGTGTGTTTATTTTGCTGTGCGGTAATAAAATATAGGTACATTAATATTTCAAAATTGCTGTTTGAACAATGCTAAAACATAAACACAGTCAGTTAACCACCAAAATCCCACGTGCAACCACCACCGACCCTCAATGGTCCAGCGTGGTGGGTTGTGGCCATATCTCCCTATGTGTTGTTTGTGTCCGTGTTGGAAGGCCTGCCCAGCAATGGCCGTTTATAGGCTGATGCTAAAATCCTCTCATTAGTAATGGAAACAAGTGATAATAGATTATAGAATCGGTCGTTACTGTTATATCAAAGAGGTTTTAATAAACGAATCGACATAATACAAAATTATCATCATCATTACATAATATTATGAAGTAAAGTCCACCTTTTCCTGTGTAAGTGGCACCGCACTATTCTCCTAAACCACGCAACGGATTTTTATGCTGTTTTTACTAAAAGATAGACCGTTAACTGAGGATGATTTTTGTTTATATTATGTAGATATATTTTTTTAAATGGCTGAACCATGACGGTCTTTGTAAGTTAGCGTGGACGACGGCGCGTGCAGCCCGCTAGTATTAAATATTTATTTAAAAAATAACCGTGTCGCGTTAGCAGTGAAAGAATACTACTACCCCCTCTCTTCCCTTGGGTGTCGAAAAAGGCGACTAACGGACCAAAGACTGCACAAACATCAAACAGCATAGAGCGGCGAATTTAAACCTGTCACGCTGAGCACATGTGCAGTCGCTATTTGGTGAAAAGTGGACTATGGTAGAGGGCTGCTTTTGCTGTCCTCATTCCCTAGTCTCTGACTAACCCTTCGGGGATAATAGTCATTATTATATGTATGTATATTTGTGACAAAGTAGAATAAACATACATACCTCAATACATATATCACGCTCGATGCCCGGAGGGAAAGGCAGAACTAAATTACTTGACCACAACTAAATTACTTGACAAAAAAAACTATGAAGCACTTTAAGCCCGCTTCTGTATAAACGCGCATAAAGTGTTTGAAAATAAAATAAATATGTAAATATATATATATATGTGTCTCAAACAAGCTTCCACTCAGCATACCTATTAGGTAGGTACCAGTTTTCAAAGTCAAAAGTATTTTTTCGACTAAGCGTACTTTGGCTTCGTTTGTAAATATAATTTTTAACACTATGTTTTTTATTTTTTTTTCAATCAAAGAATGAACGGCTAACAATGCTCCTTATATTCCAATTAACAATATTTAAATCTGAAATATGAAATTTCGATTTTTTATTGCAGTTTAATTATAGAAGCTAACGGTATTCATCATATTTTACAGTTTATAAAAGTCTGAAATTTTAGAAATTTTAAGCTTTATACAACTTATTCAACGTATGTGAGATAAGTACTTTTGGTTTTGCAAAGATTTTTAGGCTACGGCAATCAGTTACTAATACGCGGACAGACCTTTAATTTTACTCTGTAATTTTACCAAGTACCGACTGTAATCTGTTTAAATAAAATAAATAATTACCTGATTGATACCATAGTAGTGTAAAGACTGCACATACATCCAACAGCATAGAGCGGCGATGGGCTCACCCCCTGTCACGCTGAGCACATGTGCCGTCGCTATTCGGTGAAAAGTTGACTATGGTGGACTATGACTGCTTTCGCGGATTTTATTGCCTGGTCTCTGACTTACCCTTCGGGGATAATAGTCGTGATAATATGAATTTACGTATGTAAGTGTTGTGTAAAGAAAAAATATAGAGTCGATAGTCACTACAACGTGTGTCATCTTTGTCATTTTCATCATGTTTACTTCCGACCGCTCAACACAACTTAAAACGTTGGAAAAAACTATTTAATAAGAAGGCTTATATTTTTATTCGGCTCTAAAAAGGCTTACATCTGTATAGAGACGCTTGCAATATTACAGCGCGTATCCAAGCCTTTTTCGTTATCTCAGAACAAACTCAAAAATAAGCTTTTCTTTAGTTTTCATCAGTAAGTATAACTTTAAAAAAATAATGCATGTATTATTTTTTCTAAACTAATACTGGCAGTATTTTTTATACTAAAGGAAAGCTTATTTTTGAGTTTGTTCTGAGATAACGAAAAAGGCTTGGATACGCGCTGTAATATTGCAAGCGTCTCTATACAGATGTTAGCCTTTTTAAAACCGAATAAAAATATAAGCCTTGTTATTATATAGTTTTTGCCAACGTGGTAGATTGTGCTGAGCGATCGGACGTAAACAAGATGATAATGACAAAGACGGCACACGTTGTAGTGACTATCGACTCTATATTTTTTCTTTGCACTACACTTACATACGTAAATTCATATAATCACAACTATTATCCCCGAAGGGTAAGTCAGAGACCAGGAAATAAAGACCGCTAAAGCAGTCATAGTCCACCATAGTCTACTTTTCACCAAATAGCGACGGCACATGTGCTCAGCGTGACAGGTGGTGAGCCCATCGCCGCTCTATGCTGTTGGATGTATGTGCAGTCTTTACACTACTATAGTTTTAATCAGGTATTTATTTTTTTAATTTAAACAGATTACAGTCGGTACTTGGTGAAATTACAGAGTAAAATTAAAGGTCTGTCCGCGTATTAGTAACTGATTGCCGTAGCCTAAAAATCTTTGGAAAACCAAAAGTACTTATCTCACACACGTTGATTATGTTGTATAAAGCTTTAAATTTCTAAAATTTCAGACTTTTCGAATCTGTAAATAATGAATACCGTTAGCTTCTATAATTAAACTGCAATAAAAGTTCGAAATTACATATTTCAGATTTAAATATTGTTAGTTGGAAAATAAGGAGTATGTTAGCCGTTCATTCTATGATTGGAATAAAATAAAATAAATAGTATTAAATATTATATTTAGAAACGAAGCCAAAGTACGCTTAGTCGAAAAAATACTTTTGACTTGGAAAACTGGTACCTACCTAATAGTTATGCTGAGTGGAAGCTTGTTTGAGACACATATATATTCTTTTACTTATTTATTTTATTTTCAATCACTATTTATGCGCGTTTGTACAGAAGCAGGCTTAAAGTCATAGTTTTTATTATTTGTCAAGTAATTTAGTTGTGGTCTCTGCCTTTCCCTCCGGGCATCGGGCGTGATATATGTTTTGAGGTATGTATGTTTATTCTACTTTGTCACCAATATACATACATATAATCACGACTATTATCCCCGAAGGGTTAGTCGGAGACTAGGGAATGAGGACAGCAAAAGCAGCCCTCTACCATAGCTCACTTTTCACCAAATAGCGACTGCACATGTGCTCAGCGTGACAGGTGGTGAGCCCATCACCGCTCTATGCTGTTGATGTTTGTGCAGTCTTAGGTCTGTTAGTCGCCTTTTTCGACACCCAAGGGAAGAGACGGGGTAGTAGTATTCTTTCACTGCTACGGCGACACGGTCAATTTTTTGCCTTTGCTCACGCCAACTTAGAAAGACAGTCATAGTTCAGCCATTTAAAAAAATATATCTACATAATATAAACAAAAATCATCCTCAGTTAACGGTCTATCTTTTAGTGAAAACCGCATAAAAATTCGTTGCGTGGTTTAGGAGAATAGTGCGGTGCACATACACAGGAAAAGAAAACTTTACTTCATATTATTATGTAATGATGATGATAATTTTGTATTATATCGATTCGCTTATTAAAACCTTTTTGGTGTAGCAATAACGACCGACTCTATAATCTATTATCACTTGTTTCCATTATTAATAAGAAGATTTTAGCATCAGCCTATAAACGGCCACTACTGGGCAGGCCTTCCCACAAGGACACAAACAACATATAGGGAGATAGGTGTGTTAATTGTTTATTGTTGTTATTTGTTGATTGTGTTGATTGTGATATGTGTTTTGTCGAATATTAATGAGAAATAATGGTGGATTATTAATAGTTATCTAAGTTTTCGTGAACATGCATGCACAGCGAGTGTTGGCAAATATAACAAAACAGTGCAACATCACTTTTCAAATTCTTTTAAGAAGTCCGTGTGCGATATTTTTTTTATAGTGTGATAGGCTTGCATTTAGCCACTATCTCACCTGATGGTAAGTGATGACGTGGTTTAAGGTGGAACATGGGTGCGCATCATTTCATATAATGACAAATGAACTAATTTCAAAGAACATAACGTTCATTGGATATAATTTTTACTTGTTCTAAATACTTTCCTATAACAACATTACGTATATTATTCATTTGATATAATACTCATTGTTTGCGTGCTTTTTTTGTTTCCTTGTGTGAGAGGGTAGTAGCACCATAAATGGTTATCGGTGCTCCGTCCACACAAGCGATTCTCGGCGCGCCCTAGCATTCCTTTGACAGTTACAAATTCACCGCTTGGCTGCGCGCCCGCTCGTTCGCCCTTCGCCGCTGCCGCCGCCGCTCCGCCCGCGCGAGTTCGTGTTATTCACCACCGCCTTAGCTAGCTGCTATAATCCAGGGTGCTGAAGACACCGATTACCAGGTTAGTGTTGCTGCTTATTATACGCAGGGGAACACTTGAAGGCCGTAACCTCCGCCCTTGGCTTCCTTCGTTTTAAACTGCCCCTTAAATTATATATATATATATATATATATGTGATACCCCACTCATACAGTCCATTTCGCCCTAGATATTTTACCGGCCCTCCAGTAAAACGGAGACACCAAACTATTTGGTCCATAAGACCGGATTAAACCCAGTTTTTATTTATTTATTTACCCGCTCCGATTATAATTATATTTATTTGTCACATATATTTTAAATATATATTTTAAGTACGCCATCGTATTTATAACTGTATTTTCTAAAGTCGTCGCTTATAGCACATTTGTATTTCTTCGACTACAAAATGGCAGCCGAAAAAGCAAAATTTAAATTAGTCATAGCAAAAAAGCAATCGATTTATAAACGCATTAATAAGTTATATGCTCTTTCTAAGCAATTGGTGCCAAACGTCGTTGATACTAGAACTAAATCTGAGTTTATGGCGATGTCATCTAACTTGAAGAGTTCATATGAACAATTCAGCTCGTTATATGATGAACACAATCTGTTGTTGTTGCAGCAAAAACCAGACATTGAAATTAATAATAATGACTGGGATTCCTTTGAGACTTTATATACGCGTATAAGTCATACACGCACTCTGATGTCTGGGAGTAATGAGTCGCCATCACCGCCTGCAGATAGTACTCCTAAATGCAAATTACCACCTATCGAATTGCCATCGTTTGATGGGAACCCGGAACATAGGCCTCTTTTCTATGGAGTCATTTAAGACAAACATACATACTAATAATAGTTTGACTAACGCGCAACGGGTCCAGTACTTAGTGGGTAAACTGAGTGGGAAAGCTCTTTCTGTGTTTGCAGGTATTATACCTAACGATTCTAATTATACCATAATTTGGGATTCGCTCATAACTAAGTACCAAGATAAAAGAATGTTGGGTACCTTATATTTGAATAATATTTTTGAATCACAACCGCCCGCTAATTCACCCACTCATTTAAATAATTTTATAGAAAAAATCCACTCGTCACTGTCTGCTTTAAGACAATTAGATATTTCTGATTTGGCCGATTTGTCCGACCCCAGTACTCTCGTACTAATTCACCAGGACGATGTTCTGCCTCTATGCTGGCCTACGGGCATTATAGAACAAGTCTTCCCAGGGAAAGACGGAGTAGTTCGCGTCGCTTCCGTACGGACAACATCTGGCACTTATAAACGTCCTGTTGTGAAATTGTGCCCACTGCCTACGCAATAGTTAATACAGTTATATCTGCACTTTTTTAGTTTATTGAATGTATCACAATTTAGTCCTATATATATATTTTTGTTTAACTTAGCTTCATATCATATCAACTTCATATCAACATATTTATGTACATATATTTCCGCTTATTACCCGCTATGATTGTAATTCCGCTTATCCTCTCTGATGGAGAGACTAGTATACCGCTTTATGGTTTCGAAAATCCCTAGTATTTTCAAGCCAGGGAGGAAGTTTGCGCGCTTTTTTTGTTTCCTTGTGTGAGAGGGTAGTAGCACCATAAATGGTTATCGGTGCACCGTCCACACAAGTGATTCTCGGTGCGCCCTAGCATTCCTCTGACAGTTACAAATTCACCGATGAGCTGAACGCCCGCTGGTTCGCCCCTCGCCGCCGCAGCCGCCGCCGCTCGCCGCCCGCCGCACGCTCCGCCCGCACGAGTCCGTGTTATTCACCGCCGCCTTAGCTAGCTGCCATAATCCAGGGTGCTGAAGACGCCGATTACCAGGTTAGTGTTGCTGCTTATTTTACGCAGGGAAACACTTGAAGTGTTTATTTGTAGTGTGATTTCGCCCTAGCATATTTTACCCGCCCTCCAGTAAAACGGAGATACCACTCATATTTTCTAACAACTTTTTCTATAAAGCTATATTGGTAGAATAATCATATTCTATAACTTCATTTGATGTAATTTTTGCTTTAAAATAAAAATAGCATTTTTTCCCCAAATTGATTTAAAATATTTTATTAAAGAGTTAATACGTTGTGTTTTCGTTAAGGTTGTGCTAAAACAGTCTGTGACAGAAACGAATTGCGGCAAAACCGAATCCACATAGACTTGTCTGCCCTACACTATAGAGTAATTTAGCCCGCGTAGGCGCGGAGGAACTGAGGAGCAGTTGGGTTTAACGCTCGCCGCCGCGGCTTTTGCCGACCAGCAAGCCGAAGCTGAGGTGGTGAGCGAAAGCCATATGCAACGATAAGCTCGTGTGGGACCGCCGGAGGTCTGCAGCGGCGGAGCCGTGACTGAAAACAAGCCTGCTGCATGCTCCATGCCTGCCTGCATGCTGCATGCCTGGCTGCATGCTGCATGCCTGACTGCATACTACATGCCTGCGTGCATGCTGCATACTTGCTTGCATGCTGTATGCTTGCTTTCTTTGAACCTAAGTTAGTTGTTATATCAAATGAAATTATATTATCTGAACGTTAGACCATAAGCTCATCAACGATGACAATATTTGTGACGCCAAGCTGCAGAACTTAGAACATCGGATACACTTCGGAGAGTGTGCCATGGAATTATTCGATTTAATTCCTCTATCCCATTTCTACCATAGGACAACCAGACAAACTGAGCGATGCCATAGATTTACAATGGAGATTCCGCAAATGCGCACGAAGCGCTTTGCGTCTACTTTCATCATTCGTACTGCAAAGCTGTGGAACTCCCTGCCAGAGTCGGTGTTTCTTATCAGGTACAATATTGGGGTATTCAAATCACGAGTGAACAGGTTTCTTCTAGGCATGCATGTTCCACGGCTGTGTAATGTTTAATTTAAATAGTTATAGTCTACGTTCAGATAATATAATTTAATTTCATATAAATTCATTTGATATAACAACTAACCTAATATAATAAACATTTAATATCATTTTAGATTCTATAATTTCATTTAATTTAATGTACGTTTGATATAATAATCAAATGATACAAAACATTACTCACGTAATAAGCAAGCAGCATGCAAGCAAGCAAGCGGCATGCAAGCAAGCATGCAGCATGCAAGCAAGAATGCAGCATGCAGGCAGACATGCAGCATGCAGGCAGGCATGCAGGCAGGCATGCAGCATGCAGCAGGCATGTTTTGTGTCACTGACTTTTTTAGCACAAACCTTAACGAAAACACAACGTATTAACTTTTTAAGACAATATTTGAAATCAATTTAGGATTAAAATGCTATTTTTATTTTTAAGCAAAAATTACATCAAATGAAGTTATAGAATATGATTATTCTACCAATATAGCTTTATAGAATAAGTTGTTAGAAAATATGAGTATTATATCAAATGAATAATATACGTAATGTTGTTAAAGGAATTTTATTTAGAACAAGTAAAAATTATATCCAATGAACGTTATGTTCTTTGAAATTAGTTCATTTGTCATTATATGAAATGATACGCACCCATGTTCCACCTTAGACCAAGTCATCACTTACCATCAGTGAGATAGTGGCTAAATGCAAGCCTATCACACTATAAAAAAATATCGCAACGGCCTTCTTAAAAGAATTTTAAAAGTGATGTTGCACTGTTTTGTTCTATTTGCCAACACTCGCCTATGCATGTTCATGAAAACTTAGATAACTGTTAATAATCCACCATTATTTCTCATTAATATTCGACAAAACACAAATTATAGGAAATACAACAAAACTGCAGACATGACGCTTCTGTTTTTCGAGAAAACCTAACTCGTTTTCAAATCAACACATTAATCTTTTTTTTAATTTAGCCAACCTCGACAGTTATTAGCGCAGATTATGTAAAACCTCCTAATCTGAGACGCTCCCTGCTTCGAGCTCAGCCATAAACCTTTATGGGATCGAGTGACGTAAAGGGATACTGCCCCCTCGCAGTAACGGCGGGACGATATAAACTAGGATTTCCACGATTTAGTTTTATTACGTTTTGCGGTAGCTACGACGTTTTTTTTATTTGACGGTGAACAAATATATTGTGGTCCACCTGTATAGACGCTTACAATGATATTTTGTATGATTATAGAGCGTTTGTTGTTAGTTGCAAAATCAAAAAAGTTATATTTTTATTATATGAGGAATGGTGCCAAGCCAGATTTATGGAACGACAATTAATGTATTATACACCATGATAATGCACCATCGCACAAAGCCATCATTGTGCAACAGTTTTTAGCCAAAAACTCGACAAATGTCATCGACTAAGAACCGTACTCCCCGTGATATGGCTCCGTCTGACTTTTTCCTGTTCCCGAAGCTAAAATTACCACTTCGTGGAAGGCGTTTCGATTCGATTGAATCTATAAAAGAAAATTCGTTGAAGGAGTTGAAGACCATACCTCAATCAGCTTACAAAAAATGTATGGAGGACTGGGTCAAGCGCTGGCGTAGCTGTAATGCAAGAGAAGGGGCCTACTTTGAAGGCGACAAAATAAATTTTGCCGAATAAATTAATAACTCTTTTGGTTTTATTGAACAATTCCCGATAGTTATATAGATTTACTCACGAATTTTATCTATCTTATTGTTTGATTTTTCTGCTGTCTGTGTCGAAAATAAGAGTGTGGCGAATTTACTTGATAAAAATAGAACTGTGGCGAATTTACACATACTTTTTTCTGTGGCAAACTAACTTTGTGGCGAATGTACAACATCCCTATCGTATAAGTTTGCTGTGTAATGGCGGCTCAATAAAACAATATTACCGACCCATCTCTTTGCTTGGGTGTTGTAAAAGGCGACTAACAGACTAAAGACTGCACATAAATCCAACTGCAAAGAGTAGCGATGAGCTCACCACCTGTAACGCTAAGCTCGTGTTCTAATTCTCTCAGTTATGTGGTGAAACGTAGAATATGGCAGAGGACTGATTTTGCGGTCCTCATTGCCTCGTCTCAATAACCCTTACCTATCTGTGGCGAATTTACTTTTAATGTATGGAGTTACAAAAACGTGGCAAACTAACTTTGTGGCGAATGCACAACAACCCATATAATATGATACTGACATTACTCAAAAACAAACAAAAAAGAATATTATTAAAAGCATAAAAATAAAATCTACGGTTGTCAAATATTTAAAAGTGCGTTCAGAAAGGAGAATGACCAAACTAGCCTATTCGATATCTATTGCGTCTTAATCATTCAAATATCAAAAATATTCTCCTAAATTATAATGATTACCTACTAGTGATGTAACGAATATTCGCATTCGCATTAGCGAATATTCGCATGTATTTGATATTCGTATTCGCATCCGCATTCGCAAAGTTAAATACTTTGCGAATACCAACGTCTGAAAACATATTATGAGATGTAAGTTAAAACAACTCCATATATCACTAGAAACTGATTTACTCATGTTATTAGAAGACTATTTCGCCTTTAGTACACCGACGCCGCGAACAGCGATAGCGAAAACTTAGCGAACATGAAAATGCGGAAAATAAGCGTTATTCTAGCGGTCGTTTTCACACCTACTCGAATATCGCTTGTTTAAATTTGTTATTTTCAACTCATTCGAATGCAATAATAATAATTCGTCTGAGCCAGACTGGTTTCTTTCCGAATCTCAAGAAGAAGAACTATTACTTCATTTATCGACATTAAGAAAAACACGAAGAATATGGGTTCTTGAAATTAATCAAAAAAGAAAGAAGTAATTTTTCGCCATGCTGCTTCTTTTATATAAGATTTCCTATCTTAATATAAAATAATCTCGAATTTCATTAATAATTTTATCAGTTTCTGCTTCCGTCATCTTGTTTCGCAGCGATATTCTGTCCAAAAAGACAAACCACGTCGTTTCTCTCCAAATGGCGAAACGAAAGTGGCGGTACACTGGCGTCCGTGTGAAACAAGTATCGGGAGTATCAGCGATACTATACAAACTGAGACGCAATTATAGGTAGTCTCAGACGATAGAGCGAGACGCAACATACGCGATACATTTTAATGTGTATAGACAGATTACCGCAATTTCGCTACCGCGGTTCGCGGCGTCGGTGTGCTAAAGGCGTTTACGCTAATTAAAACCTCAAAATTCAAGTATTTTTATTTACGATCTTTCGATAAGTAAACAGAAGGGGCGGACAGCCTCATACAATCCGCAAAATTACAAAGGAGGTAACGACATCTTTTTCATTTGTCGAAATCTTATACGGAAACTACCAGATGTGAATAAATTACACAAGGTGAATGACGCTACAAACAATTAAACATTTACGAACATATTATCAGTAAGATATAATAAATTTTAGTAATAAATAAGCAATTAGTGATGGTGATTAGTTGGATATCTTTTTGTTAAATTAATGAAAAAAATCATTTTTTTAATCCACAACGGGAAATGAATATTGATATAAAAGTGAAATAAAATTTGTTTACGCTCACACCAATTATCTAGCCCAAGATAATATTTTTTATGAAACTCGTTTATATGGTAAGATAACGGATATATATGTATAAACATAGAAAAAAACACCCAGAACCGAAATCAATTAGAAAAACAGTTTTTCTCTAAATTTATCCGACCGGGAATTGAACCCCGGAGATGACGCGACGCCAGACCCGGCGTGTTAACCACTCGACCATGGAGGACGTCAAAATGTATTTGAATAAAATTTAATAGTTTAATTCCATGAGAAATATTTTAGATATTTACGTGAAATTTTCTTCTTAATTCCAAAGTTGTATCAATTTAATTGAAAACAGAGCCATAGATAAATGGCGCCAAATTTAAAAGTGAATATTCACATTCGCATTCGCGAATATCGGCAACAGATATTCGCATCTGCATTCGCTTTCGCGTGCTTAAAAATTGATATTCGTTACATCACTATTACCTCTTGTAAAAAGGTTTTTAGAACGCCGCGTTAAGTAGTCAAGTTATAAATAAATGCTGAACTGAACTTATAAATACGATAATAGACTAAAGTCTATCCTATGATCTAAAGGTCCATTGGAGCGGGACGTATAAAATCGAGACACGTCGGAGGACGGTATTAGTGAATCAAGACTCGAGACACCATCATAGCAGACACTTTCGGTGCTTTAGTTGGTTATTGCTGCAACTAAATAGTAGGCAAAGAACGGTAGGGTGTTGCGCACACGTAATGACGGTGTGGTTTGGTACCTTAGTTGGGGGCGATTTAATAATGTAAATGCTCCTGCTACATTTTTAGATAACATATTTGAAGAAAGCATTTAAATAAATAATACAAAACAGAACTCTTGTTTTATTCTATATCTTTTTCTTAAAGTAGCATCAGTAAAGTAACTACTTAAATAAATTCATAAAAAAATGTTGTTCATACTACCTAAATCCATTTTAAATAAATAATACAAAACAAAAAT
Organism: Scoparia ambigualis; assembly: GCA_963921215.1. Lineage (NCBI taxonomy): Eukaryota > Metazoa > Arthropoda > Insecta > Lepidoptera > Crambidae > Scoparia > Scoparia ambigualis. Next base: position 55,940,191 of record OY992501.1, read on the forward strand.
TATTTTATTCTAAGTTTATATGTTTTCTTAAAGTAGGATCAGTAAGTAAATAGGTAAGTACCTACCCCGATACTTGGGGTATTCCTCGAAGCGCACCCATTTTGAAGCGCACCAGACCAAGCACACCTAACTATTCCTCCAAGCGCACCCGTCGGGTGCGCCTCACAATAGGTAATTAAGATATTATATTTTTACTCCTCGAAGCGCACCAGTAGATAAAATGTGGAAATTAATGTAGTAACAACTAACAGAAAATATCGATAACGAATAACGTACGTTTATTTTTAGAGTATCTACCTCTTTTCATTTATGTAAACCTGGTACTTTTAGCACAGAATAAGTAATAGTACTACCGTACTTTTATTTCAAAATAACTGTCTAATTCATATTATTATTGACATAGTAAGTTGCAGCACCCAATCCTACTCGTTTATTTCTTTTTTTATAGTTAAAGGTAAGTAAGAGATCGCTAAGGCGCCTATCTACATACCTCTTTTCATTTATGTCTCCCTGGCACTTTTAGATCAATATGACTGTCATGATTTAATTTATTATTATAATTATATAGTTGCTTAGGCACCTAGTCCTAGTTTCTATCAACATCAATATTACGAATCTTTTAAGCTCCTCTCTATTTTTCACCGTTGGTGCGCATCGAGGAATAAAAATATAATATTTTAATTACCTATTCTGAAGCGCACCCAACGGGTGCGCTTGGAGGAATAGTTTAGGTGCGCTTGGAATGGTGCGCTTCAAAATGGGTGCGCTTGGAGGAATACCCCAGATACTTAAGCGTTTAATTAATGTCATATAAAAAACTGTTGATTACATTACCTACATCCAATGATATTATATAAAAAGATTTTTATTGTAACATCATTGCCTACATCTATTTTAAATAAATAATTCTGAGCATTTTAGTAAGTACAGTTGTCATAACCTCAAAATACCAAAAAAGTCATAAGCTAAAAGTTAAGATAGCTTCAAACTCCCTCATGATATTGTAATTTTTTCTTCATAATTCAGAGCATTGCTGCTATTGATTAGTAGGTACTTATTTCATTAGAGCGCTATGTTACGCAAAACTAACTCCCATAGTAAAAAGGTCATTCTCCTTTTGTCTGTTTCATAGTTGTAGTATGACATCCGATCTCTTTGGTGTGTTTTGTTGGAATACAAAACAGTTCTGATTCAGAAATAAAAAAAGGTGTAAGAGTAGACTTCTTGGCGGGAAGTGAAGCGTCATGTCTGCAGTTTTGTTATATTTTGTTTAATTTGTATTTCGTCGAATATTAATGTATAATAATGACGGATTAATAACTGCTAAGTGTTCGTGAACGTGCATGAGTTTTGGCAAATAAAACAAAACCGTGCTACATCACTTTTCAGATTCTCTCAAGAAGTCCGTGTGAGATCTCAATTAAGTCCCACAGCTTTATTGAGTCACAAGGGGTTTGGGGGAATATCATTTACCATTAATCGTTATCTCATATTATCACTCATTATCATCTACTTTTAGCAATTACTTATTAAGTTTTGCCATATTTTTCACAAATATAATGTAGGTGATACGAGGTTCACCGGGTCATCTTGTAGATATACGAGTACAATTTTCTCTTTTATAATTTAACCCCTTAATTAATAATATAGAATGTATAACTTAAACGAAAATTGCCACTAATTACAATTTGGAAAATGTTCTAATAATTTCCACGAGCAGGATTCGAACCTGCACTTTCTGACATCGCGAATGAAGACTGGACAGTGCCACGATAACGTAGCTGGTAGTGCACCTGACAGACCAACTCGAAAAGTTATCGGTTCTAATCCTCATTGTAAAAAAAAATCTCATATTTTTATAAAAATATTATTGAAAAAGTACATGTAAACTTAAGTTATTATTAATAAAGCAACACTCGTACACCACAAAACCAACTGCCTGCCCAAAAATTCCTGAAAAAATTTAGTACCGTTTAATAAAGTGACTTGATTCCCTTCGCTCCCTAAATTGCGGAAGTTCGATCCATCCGTGGCAAAACTTATCCCACTTTCAGATACTTTCAGTGGTCGTTCGATTTCTGTTAGGCCTCCAAAGATGGCGTCGCGTTCTGGTTCATTTTATTTTTTTATTTAAGAATTTAGCGTCGGAACGAAACCCCATTAATCACATTTTGTCATTTTTTGTTTTTTTTATGCCAATTGGTTGTATTCGTACATATCTTGATCTACGGTTAATGTAACCTGGTCGAAAATAATAAATCCGCTCTTAATCCGTCCGCGAAATACCCGGATCTGAACATAAACCGATTATTACATCAATCGTACTAAGCAAAGATGGCGATCGGAACAGATACCAAATTTCAACATCAAAAACCGATGTATCCGATACCGATTTATAGTGTTTTATCAAAAACCGACATATCCAGTTAGTTTGGTCAAAAACCAATACATCCATTTTCTTTTTTTTATAATTCTAAGGGTACCACAGTCACAAATGCAGAATTTAGGTTTCCAAACAGTGATGCCAACACAAATAAATTGATAGATATCGATTAACTTTAAATTAGAAAACCTTGAACTGGGCCACTTTTTTACGCACTGCATTTAGTGTAGTTGTTGTTACTAAAAATAATTTATTAATTAATCAATTACTATATCCTTGTTACAGGCCACAAAGATTCGTGCTCCGAAGAGAGTAAGCCGCACAAATTTAATCAATTACTATATCCTTGTTACAGGCCACAAAGATTCGTGCTCCGAAGAGAGTAAGCCGCACGAGATCAAGCCGATCATCGAGCGCTCGCACCATGCGCTCGGTGCACGCTTGCACATCGCGCACAATATCAGGGCTGAGCACTTGCAAGGTCAGTTTATCTTATCTTATCTTAGTGGGGCCTGCAGAGGTCGCCCTCTCGCAGTAGCACGTAGACCTAGTAGTGCAATAGGTCAGTTTACTTGCAAGGTTATTTAAGGCGCAAGCACTGTTAAGGTCAGTTCAATAAACAAGCAGTTGCTAGATCAGTTTAATGCACGAGCACAACGCGCACAACATCAGGGCAGAGCACTTGAAAGGTCAGTTTAACGCGCATGCACTTGCAAGGTCAGTTCAATGCGCGAGCACTTGCAAGGTCAGTTCAATGCGAAAGCACTTTCAAGGTCAGTTTAAAGCCAGGCACTTGCAAGGTCACTAAATGTGCGAGCACTTGCAAGGTCAGTCCAATGCGTGAGCACTTGCAAGGTCACTCAATGCGCGTGCATTTTCAAGGTCACTTCAATGCATGAGTACTTGCAAGGTCAGGTCAGTGCGTGATCTTCTGCAAGGTCAGGTCAGTGCGCGAGCACTTAATTGTTATGTCACTTCAATAAACAAACACTTGCAAGGTCTTTACAATGCGCGAGCATTTGCAAGCTCAGTCCAATGTGCGAGCACTTGAAAGGTCAGTAAAATGCGCGAGCACTTGCAAGGTCAGTTCAATGCGTGAACCCTTGCGAATATAGAGAGGTGATCCGAACATCGCGCTCAACACAATGCACGAGTTCTTGCAGTTCTGGCGAGGCGAACCCAACATCACGCAAAACATCAGACCTGAGTAATTGCAAGGTCACTTCAATGCGCGAGCACTTGTAAGGTGAGTTCAATGGGCTAGCACTATCAAGGTCGTATCGATGTTTCGCCAGTGCTTTCTTAATCGGCACATCGCAAACAACATCATAGCCGAGCGCTTACAAGGTTAATTTAATGCGATATTCCTTTGCGATTCTTGCTGATGAACTGAACATCGCGAGTAACATCATAGCGAAACACTTGAAAGGTCAGTTTATTGCGCAAACACTTACGAATCTAGCGAAGTAAACCCAACATTGAACACTAGCACTTATTCGGTCGGGTAGCCCTTTTAGAGCCGATCACTCTAGGTGTACTACACTAAAACTCTTTTGAACACGCTAAGCCGATGTGCTGAGTTTACCCAAGATTTACATTACACCGCGCTACATGAAGAAAGACCACGACTTCTTACACTAAAACATCTATCCCAGCCCTCGATCATAAAAACTATAGATACACGATTGCTGCTTGAAAAACGGCACAAAACAAGACACAAATCAAAAACGTGCCTTGTTTTTCTATCAAAATTTCGAATTTAGAACTTTGTGCACACTAGCTTGCACCTAGCGAGCCTAATTCCAAAGTGATGTACATATATTTAAGAATTTGTACTTTAGTGCTTAAAAGGTTTATGGTTTACTTTACAATAAATTTTTAATCTATTTAATTCCTGATGTTGATCTATGGATAATATGCATGTATTTACGAGATACATTGTTTGATTTGGATTTTGGATTTTGTATGAGACCGTGAATCTATAGTTATTATGATCGAAGATCTCAGCAATTCTTTCTCCCCTTGAATTTGAATGGATTTAACGTGTTAATTTAGCTACAATGACATTGACATTCCAAGAGATAAAAATGTTCATTTTAATGCCATTAAAGGACATCATTTTTTTGGGCCTTTTCTGAAAGTGCCGGCCAACAAAAAAAAATGGTACGTATTGTTAGGACTAGCCATTTGAAGAAATTGTTAATATCGCGCAAAAGTTGTAGGATTGCTCCGAGCCAAGTTATACTAGTGCGAAGTTTCATCATTTTCATACATTTATTGATTCTTAAAAATGTTTTTGTATAACAGAACGGATGATGACCCCACAGCTGTTGCACTGCAATGACAAATTGCTTAAGATCATTAGTTCCAGCAATATCGATCATTATTTTATGTTTCCCAGTCAGAAATCAATAAATGTATGAAAATGATGAATCATCGAAGTTGTATAACTTGGCTCAGAACAATCCTATAACTTTTTTGCTATATTAACTATCACTCCAAATGGTTGTTCTAACAATACGTACTATTTTTTTTGTTGGCCGGCACTTTCAGAAAAGGCCTAAAAATGTATGGAGCCCGAATGATCTCCTTTGCGAATTGTACACAGCTTACTTACAAATATTTGGCCAGTAAATATACGTATCTACATACATGTTATATCCACGACTATTATCCCCGAAGTGTTATTCAGAGACCAGACAATGAGTACCGCAAAAGCAGTCCACTGCTACAGTCCACGTTTCACCACATTACAACTGCACATGTGCTCAGCGTGATAGGTGTGCCCATCGCCACTCTATCCTGTAAAATGTATAAAATAAATAAATAAATAAATTTCCTACACTCACACCAATTATCTAGCCCAAGAGAAGCTTCGGGAAGAAACTCGTTAAATGGTTACTAGATAACGGATAAACATACTTATTATACATAGAAGACACCCAGACCCGAGACAATTTAGAAAAACAATAATTTTTAAATTGACCCGACCGGGGATCGAACCCGGGACCTCAGAGATGGTGACACCATGAAAACCGGTGTACAAACCACTCGACCAAGGAGGTCGTCACCAATGTATGTGCAGTATTTAGACCGTTAGTCGCCTTTTATGACACCTCATGAATTCTAACATTTTTAATACAAAATTAATCAATTTATGTATGTATTTATTTCAAAGTCAGTTGTATATCCGTACGGCAATGTCAGCTTTTCATTTTTCTGAACAAAATTTCACATCAAATGTTAAATTCATGGTCTTTCTTTTATTTGTGACACTATGTTATTTAGCAAAAAATAATCCTTAGGATGAAGCCTTTGGATCGGTATGATAAAGATACAGGCTGATTATTTTTCCCATGTAACGGGTTCGATTCCCGGTCAAACCATGTAATATTTAAATATCTATGAATGCAGTTTAAATTGTTTTTTAAATTCAAATAATTAATAATTTTAAATAATAATTCTTTTAGTAAAATGTTTCATCTTACATATCCGTGAGACGCCCTGTATACTACTAAGTGAGCCAACCTACTACTTTTAGTGACCCGCTACACATACGGCTCAAAGTCTATAAATATCTTTTGCTGAAATCCTTTTTCTCAACCAGGTGGCATCCATCAGTCGCACAGTGGGGGGCACATGTCAACAGTGCCAGTCAGCATGTCATCATCAGCGTCGGACAGCGATAAGCCCGCTAAGCAGAAGAGACATCGTACAAGGTAACTAACATCGAACATTTATTTAGACAAGGATTAACGCGAAACTACTTAAGGAGCTCGATGTCGCAGCGGCTAGCGCGTTCGGCTTGTAATCTTGCCCGCAAAGCAACTTTCGCAATGCCGGGTCGCTGGATGGGTGACCAAATTTAAAACATCTCGAGCTCCTCCGTGCTTCGGAAGGCACGTTAAGCCGTTGGTCCCGGTTATTGTCGTAAGATGACAGTCGTTAAAACCTACCTACCCGCATTGAGCCAGCGTGTGGGTTATGGCCCAATATCCCCACGTGCTATTGTCCACGTGGGAGGCCTGTGCCCAGCAGTGGGACGTTTATGGGCTGATGATGATGATGACTTAAAAGACCTCTGTGAACGAGTGGTCAAGCGCTCGGCTCGATATGCAGAGGTCCCGGGTTCAATTCCCGGGATGGGCAACGTGATTTCGGATTCGGATTTTTCGATACATAGCCCACGTTTGTGATCACAAGCCCAATACCTACCCGTCAATTGTAGCAATGACATGATTTCAATGATGGCCTTTGCCCTGAATTGGGGCATTGTACATGTACTTTACTTAAAACGCATCCTACGCATACCTTTTTATACCCGACGTTGTGACCGAGTGGCACGGTCGTGGTCAAGGACTGACTGCGGTCGCGTTAAAACCCTTCTGAATGTTTGTTTATACTGGAACGCGGAAGTTTAAAAGTGTGTAACGCTAACATCATAATCATCATCATCAGCCCATACTTGTCCACTGTTGGACATAGGCTACTCCAAGAGCATGCCACGAAGCACGATCCGTAGCTGCTAACGATAACGTCATAAATAACGGAACCACTTTATTTTATATGCTTACATACATACACATGGCAGTGTGCCGGTCATATCAGTCGCAGAACCGATGACTGTTAGGGTAGACGAGTTGTAGAGTGGAGAGTGAGGAGAGTGGATCGGCAAGAGTTGAGGTGGAGCGACGATCTTGGAAAGGTGGCTGCAAGCGCGAGGGTAGCCGCGAATCGTGTTCTTGGAGAGACGATGTTGATGATGATACACACACTCATGTCTATTATCCTCTAAGGTTTAGTCAGCCTCAAGGAATAGTTAGACTATTGATTTGTCTTTGACCTGGTGCTCACCCTCATTACTTAATTAACCATCCTAAACAGCTTCAACACCGAGCGGATAATACGTAACTGATTAATTAATAAACCTAGACCGAGCTGATTAATTAATAAACTGACTGATTTATTAATAAACATCGATGTCTCAGTGATGGAGTGGTCAAGCACTGGGCCCGATAACCAAAGGTCCAGGCTTCAAGTACCAGGTCGGGCAAAGCATATTATTTAAATTGTTTGATGCCTAGCCCACGTTTGCCTGATTGTATAGATGGAGGCATTTGCCCAGCAATAGAACAGTATACGCTATTTTTTTAAATATTTTATTTGAAACAAGAAGAAATTGCATTAAAAAATATACCCTATACGATGTCCTAGTCTGAGTCATAGTCTGTCTATGTGCAAAATTTTATCCAAATTCGTTCAGCCTTATCTTTCTATCTTTCTGTTCCTCAAGGTTGGTCAAGGGTCAAGGTCAAGGGTTATAATACTTTAAAAAAAACGCAAGCAGACCCATTTAAATTTGAAAGTATTTTAAGTGTGGAGCTTCGATCATGATTATCGAAGGTGTGGAGCTAATTGGTCAGTTTGCCCCTTTTTCTTTTCTTTTATCTAATGCCTATCGATACAACCGCAGAACGGAAGATTCTTTTTTCAGTTCTGTGGATTGAACAATCAATGTCAGAACGACAGTGACTTCGACTTAAACGGAAAATAAACACATAAACTTAACCCCGACGTTGTTTGGAATCTCTTGTATTCAGAAAGTAAACTTTAGGACGAGAAAATTACTAACTTTGAGAGTATTTCTTGGAAGTTAACATGAAACTGATACAGTATACAATGTAAAAGAAGTAAATAGTAAACACACCATACAATAAAGAATTACAATTCTAGGTCGAAGCGTTATGACCATAATTGTATTTTTTTGTACCTACTTAATGCCAGAAATAAATTTTTTCTTGACTAGGAGCAGGGGTGTGATGTTATTTTCTACCGCTCGATTGTACACTTGCACTAACTTCGACCCTCCTCACGTTTCTACCAAGACTGCGACATATTGTATGATTTTTGTTTTATTTTTTACATTATTTATTGTTTTCCTTTCATAATTATTTTTAATCGGATATTTCTTTAGATTAGAATAAATTTTCATGTACGCTTAGTAACATCGTGCTAGCAAATCGTGTTAATAGGGCTTAGCTTTAATACTTTTTTTACCTTCGTTTGTTTTTTTTAATATCTATTTTTTTTTAAACTTTGCCACTCTCACACAATTATCTAGCCCAAGTTAAGCTGCTCTCGAAATTTGTTTTAATGATTAAACTAGATAACGGATAAACATTATTATAATACGTAGAAAACACCCAGACCCAAAATCAATGTAGGAAAACAGTTATTTCTAAATGGACTCAACCAGAAATTAAAATAGAGACCTCAGAGATAGCGAAGCCAGTACCGCAGTGCTAACCACTCGCCCTCATAGATTGTCAACGGTCACAAGATCGTCTTTTGTTTTGTGTAAATGGGTTAGTCACTCCATTGTCTGTCCTCAGGTTCACACCCGCACAACTGAACGAGCTTGAGCGATGCTTCTCAAAAACGCACTACCCTGACATCTTCATGAGAGAAGAGATAGCCATGCGGATCGGCCTCACGGAGAGTCGTGTGCAGGTGAGTCAACAACAAATGATAAAAGTCAAAGTCAAAGTCAAATTATTTATGTACAATGTAAACCTTTACAGGCACTTATTGACGTCAATACAAATAAATAAAAAACCAGTTAACTAACTTATAGTTAAGACTTAACAACTAATCTAACGAGCTTATAGTCTGTGCCAGACAAATGCGCATCGCTACCCCCAGTACCACTGCACGCCGAAACAGAACCAAAATATAAGCCGTGGTCATAGAATTGTGTAAACATACGTATCCTGGTACGAGAAAAAATAGTAATAAATACTTTCAACGTGGAATGTGTAATTTTAGTGGTGGGTGGTAGAATTTTGCCAGAATATGACTGGATGCATACCATTACAGGACATACGTACTAAATTTTCGGAGTTGGTCACGCGCGTTATCGTGTTGCAAACATAAAAGAAAACTCTTTTTTCAAGAGTTCCAGCGTTAGTTTTGTTGCTGCAAATGTTTTATACATTTAATAGCAGATTCGTGATCAATGTGAACGTTTATAAATACGTCTGCGAAGGAAGTTATCCAAGTTTTTTTAACAATGTGGCTGTAGATTACGCAAATTCTAATAGTAACGTAAACTACAATCTACACGTCATCGGAATTAGCAAAACAAACGCATGTTTTAGTATTCACGGAGAGACGGAAAAGAACATGATTTTTTCATGTTTAACGTGCGTGTGTTCGTTTCGTCATGTTATAAAAACACATATTTGATTGAGATGATATCATAATGACGTAGTGGAATCGGTCGATCGAATATGTGACTCACGATTGGTAATCTTTTATAGGAGCACTCGATACAATTCACGTTCATACGTTAAAGTAAAAAAAATCTTTAAACTTACAAACATACCCGATGTTTGTAAGAACACAATCATTTTTGCAAGATAATTCTACCATAAAAATAATCATTTTTATTACATGACGAATAGGCATATAACATTGTATTAGAAAATAAAGCCTAAAATTGCTGGGCACTTTTCGGCGATATTCGCTTGCGCTACATTCCGACCGCGCCTACGTGCTGTAGCGTGCGAGTAGATAGTGCGCAAGCTAATAACGCCGAAAAGTGGTCGGCCGGAAACATCCTCGACTGTACATATTTTGGACCATAATGAAAGATTTCTTCAATCTATAAATCGCATCTACTTTTAACCGCTAAAACCGTTAAACTATAGCCACCGCATGCTCGATATAATAAAAAAACGAACGTGTTAAAAAAGCGGTCCGAGTGTACCACCTTGCGTGACACCCTCTTCGCACGTTCCATACAAAAGTTGCACTGTATCGACAAATTTCACAGGACCTTCTACCTGATTCAACCTTCATGTTGCACATATAAAACACTTTTACGTTTGAGTTATGACTGTTTAAAAGCGGCTTGAATGGGTGGCCTACGATGTCAAACGCCTCAGCCAGTTTCATTGCGACATAAGTCGGTGCGTTAAAGGCTTTTTATGAGAAATATCCATTGAATGTTTTGTATTTTACAGTCATAATAGGTGTTTATGCGTATGATTTCGTTTTATTTTATGTGTAGAGAGTTAAGTTATTTGCTAACAAATGTTTACTGCTAATCGTACTGTAAAAGCAACGGTACAAGACATTACAGTCCATGACTAACCAATTAGTTGGAAAGTTTGACTTAGTTATGAATAAACGGAAATTAAAATTAAATTTTTTTGTTAAGCATATCATTATAAATTCATAAAAAAATATATTCTTTATTGCACCTAACTTTTGACTTTGACTTAATGTTTTATTAGCGTAACTGTGAACAGATTTTGCATACCGACGTTTCGGTAGAACACGCATGTACCAGTATGTAACTCAAGTACATTGTATACCGTGTCTCATATGCAAATAAATATATTTCTATTTCTTCTATATCTAAACAGTGTCTGAACTGTAGATAATCGATTTACTGTTTAGATTATAACAACCCCACAAAAAAATAATAACACAAAAGTATAATAAAATAATAAAATGCATAGTTTAAGTAAGATTATTTAAGAAACTGTGAAAATGAATCCCAATCTTTACAGAAATATAAACATTTAACATGAACTTTACGCTGCTATAGCCAATTGACAAGTATTCATGGTAAACAACTGTTCGGTCCATTCGTAAATTGTCTAATTCTATCGGATAAACAGCTGAACAGCGATCTGCTAACAGCTACTTTGTCCAAGCACTTAGTTTCAAGTTAAATAGTACTTTGCATTAGACGTTAGTCTTAATTTGTGTCGTGTGCTCACCAATATTTGTATTTCGTTAACACTCGAGAGATACTACCGTGTAGGAGGCGAAGTCTTTCTGAAAACTTTCTTGGCAAATGGATGTTAAGAACCTTTTTTAAACTAGATAAGTAAGTAACTTTTAAAGTGTTTTTAAAATAGTTCATTTTATTTGTTGATTACCTAAATTGATTATTTAAATAGAATAAATGGTATTAATAAACTTTATTAAATTGGTATAAAAGTTCTTTAGGTGTGATATACAAAATAATATTTTTACTAATTAAAGCTACTGATAAGTAAAAAAGGTTTTATTTATCTAAATATTTATTTAACTATTTCATTTCGAATAGGTTACGTTTAGTTTAATCATATAAATATTTAAAATAAGTCAAATGCTTGATATTTTAGAGATATGCTCGTACAATTAAAAAGCTTAGACAAGACAAAGCAAAAATCAAAGCAAGTTCGTACCACTATCAGTCAGTCTTAAGGGCAGTGTGTAACCGAACTAAGAATTTATAATGTAATACGTGACAATTATCGATAGATTGTGAAACTGAGCTTCTGTTCATCGTTGTGATTACTGACCCTTTCACGGACAAATAAACGCTAACCGTTTAGTGGTTGAACCGCCGGTCTCAAACCCAGAAGTCCCAGGTTGTATTTCTAGCGAAGGGTACTTGTTTCTTGTTATATGCTCGTCGTGCTACCATTTTCTTATCTTAATCTGTCGCCATAACATCAGTGAAAGTAGGGATGCTATGTTCAGACAGTAAAAGGTAACACGAAATATAACTAGATCGAGAGTGAATTTAGTGTAAAGTACGCGGTCACATTTGGCGTCACTTACTATCAGGTAAGATGTAAGACAAGCACTTCCCTGTTGTGTAGGAAAACAAAAGAAAATCATTATTTATTACCATTTAAAGAGAAATACGTGGTGAGCAAGTCAAGTAAGTTGCACAATACCGGACGATATTTAAATTTCACAAGTTTCAACTTGCTTCAGAAGGCACATTAAGCCTATTATCAAATCGAGTATTTGATCTAACCTTTATTTAAAACTAAACTCACTGAGTTGGCGCAGCGACCAAAAGTGAGTTTTGGCTTCCGACAATAAGAGCTTCCACCTGGGTCTGTCCTGCGCCACTTCCCACCAGTCATCCGTGTGGAGCCCGCGCAGGTCTTTCTTGACCCCAGCGGTACCTGGGACGACCAACCGACCGTCGGCCACTAGGCCGTCTCAGAAGGCCTACTGATTTTCTCCGAAACAAAATTTCAGCCGATTTTCTTTTGCTACTAAGTATAGCGCTTTCATATTTTTAGAATTTAAAAAATATCTAAAAACTAATAATCTAAATGCCAAACCTATTTTTTATGAACGAAATTATGGATGGAATAAAAACCGCTCTAAATAGCAAAATCGGGCGAAATTTCGTTTTGGAAAAAGAGAGTACGACCTCAGGTACGCTCGCTTTACCGCACGATCATCTCCCACCCTCTCAAGGTGGCCCAGCCAGCAAAGTCTGTGGGCTTTTATCTCGCCTATGATGTTCGGTTCCTCCACCGAGCATCATCTTTATTTACCCCCTCTAAACTTCGAACTCGAGACCGCTGCCTCTGAACCCAGTCTAACCACAACGCTACGGCAAGCCATGACAAATATTCACAAAGGCAACTTCAAGGCAGCTACCACCCACAAAGTTTTAATGAAAGTCGTCGCCTCAGTGCGAATTCCTGGAAACTAACTTATTTGAGTAGAGAGAAGCTCCTGTTTTAGGTTTCAAGTTTAACCCTACATTTTACTAAGCAGACTTTAGCTAGCTTAGGTACCACGTTGCTAATATCTAACACTAGTTCGAATTGGGAAAGTAATCTTAAACCACAATATTTTCGCCCGCGACTTCGTCCCGTTTGAACACCCCGTAACCCGTATGACGAATTTCCAAAAAAATTCTTAACAAACCTTGTCCGGAATATCAGAAAAATATCAAAAAAAGAAAGAGCCAAATAGATTCAACCGTTCTGAAGTGATACGGGAACAAACATTGGTGGCTATGAGATTTTTATTTATTTTCAACCTTAAGCTTAGTTTAACCAGCAGTTTGTCAAAATCGATTTTTGACGCTAAAACCAAAGTCGTCCTTTGACATGTTGTTGCAACCGAACACATCAGAGATTAAGAATATACCTGTTTCCAAGTAAAGTATGGACGCGACCAGCTTCAACAACCATGGAGGCTACAGCAAACACCGAGCCGGGGAAAAAAGGTAACGTACCAAAGAGGCGTTTTAAAAAAATGTGTTGCGCGAAGAATCTCGCGGTGTGGCGCGAAGTGAAGGCTATGGACAGATATGGCGGGAACGGACACGATGTACAAATTGTACAGACGCCATCAATTCAACCTGTCCACAAAATGTCAAAATATGTCAACAAATTTCGAGCTTTATGGTTAAGATATAAGAATCAATATCGGATAGAGAATTTTTACAGGTTTTGGCAGTTTGACCAGCTAGCACGTGTACATGTGTACATGTGTGTATGCACGTTTGTTTGTCCGGCCGTCTCCGGTTCGTGTGGCTACTGTTGGTTTTGTATTGGAGTACGGGTGCGGTGTAGGACAAATCGACTTTTAACTTTAAAATGTTTGAGAGGGTTGTCACTAGCCTCTTTTTGACAGTGTTGGAAGAACTGGAAATAGCCCATTTTAAATTGTCTGCGATATTTAAGGATTTTAAAATGTATAATCAGATTCCCAACTTTCACTAGCAGATTTGGCTTCTTTAGAAAACCTTTCTTATAGCGTTTGTAAAATAAACAATATGAGTTCTCGGCAAGCAAAAACTGTTTCAGAGAAGGAACTGTTGAACCGGACTTATCGAATTAAGAGGACGTCTTCACCATTAGCTCGGAGGTCAAAATTCACCTCAGACAAACACATTTCTCATCATAACTTTGCAGTTTTATGAGATTCACTCCTGCGCGCCCATGTAAGTAATCTTTTACGTCGCGGGGTGCGGCGGCCGACGACGGACGGCGTATGCACATTGCTGGGGTCAAAAATCACCCCCGACACCAAGAACGTTACACTTCGTTTCAATAATTATAGGCATATTACATTTCATTAATTTTTCAGTAAATAACCATCGTAATAGCCGGGAATTTGAATGAAGGTCAAATTGTCCAATTCTTGTATTACGAGGATTACGAATCTGATCCAGAGGCCATCTAGGAAACCATAACAAGAGATGCTTGTGTAAATGCTACTGATGATCCACGCACAGACAGTCAAGAGACATGAAATGTATAAAAAGTGTAACAAATGCATTTCTTTTTTTAAGTAAAGATCATTCGGTTACATCCAGTTACATGTAGACTAAATAAGACTTTTTGTACTTTTATCGCTAAAGGAGGTGATTTTTAAAAAAAATAATTATTCTTATCCAGTTTCTTTTTTGCTATTAAGACCCGATTTCACCAATATTAAAATTACACGAGAATAGCTACCCGAGTATAAATTTACTACCTAGATTTATCATACGTATAACTTGTATTTCATTTCACCACGCTAATGTAAGACTAAGTTACTCTCGCATAGTTACTCTGTGCTATTGCACGAACCTATGTGGATCGAACGAATGAGCGTATTAACCACCAGAGTATAGTTGCAGTTTATCTCGTACGAGAGCAAAGGCGCTTGACACTTTTCTATTTTCTGGCGTAATATTGTTTGTTTGACGTAACGTTTCTGACGAGACATCAAAAAAAAATGTTGTTGTTGTTAATCTTCTAAGTAATTTGTTCTTTCCTTAAACCATCTCGGGCGTGGGCCTAAAATAATCTTCATCACTGCTATCAGATTCGTCAATCAACAATCTCAAACGACGCGGCATTTTTTATTTACAATATTAATGTGAAGGCTGCTTTAAATGACATTAGTGACGTTATTATCTTAAGAATAGGGGCTAATACGGCCAAAATTGGCGGTATAAGAATTAACTGTAGTGTAGTGACTTTATCATTAGGTTAAGCGTTGGTGAAACGTAAAGTTCATTTACACGCGTGTAAATATGGATTTATACTTAGAATAAGACTTATACAACTTTGGTGAAATCCACCCTAAGACTATTTAATAAATTTATAATACCAATAGGTTTTGTGTAATTATTATGCTTTTTTAGAATTTAGTGCTCCTAATGTTGGTCTTAATTTTTTTTGTTAGAAAACATGAAGTCAGCTTATCTCTCAAAATAGTCAGATTTTTACGTTTAAATTCCAATATAGACGTTAGATGCTTAGATTAATTTTATTAATATTTTCTTAGATCGTTTTATAGGAAGTCACTTTTTACCCCCAATACCAACTTGGCCCATTTTAGCGAAACCGGCTAAGGGTTAACTCCATTACAAAACGGATGGCCCTTCCATGCTACACATTAAATGATTCGATTCTTAAACCTCACATTCTGCTGCACTTTCTTGCTTCCACTTCCTGCTGTCGCTGCAAACAACTTTCTAAAAATTAAAAGGGAAAAGAAAAGTATTAGTCACTAGCGGCTTCTCGCGGTTTCACCCGCGTGGTTTCCGTTCCCGTGGGAATATCGGGATAAAAGTATCCTATGTGTTAATCCAGGTTATAAACTATCTGTATGCCGAAGTTCATCCAAACCCATTCAGTAGTTTTTACGTGAAAGAGTAACAAACATACATCCATACTTACAAACTTTGGCGTTTATAATATTAGTAGGTTTAAGACTGCTTAGTTAGGGTAGTGCACTTGATCCGGAATGTCTGATCTGGAAGATGCAGAATCGTATCCGGCTCGTGGACAATTGTAATTTGTTTTTGTAACAAAATACGTTTTATGAAAAAATTTAATTTTTGCAAAATATTTCTTTTTACGCTGCAATGTTAATATCTAAGTTAAGCTCAAATGTATTGAAAAAACTTGTATTTGACTTTGCTCTGCAAAGTCAAATACAAGTTTTCAAAACGGCACAAGATCGTACCAATGTCGAATAACATTAGGTACTTATTCTTCCAATATTTATAATACTTCTAAAGCTTAGCCGCGTAAGAACAAACACTATACGTCAGGTTGTTTGCTCACTCGTATAATAGAACCATATTAGATAAATATGCCGCCGGGCACTTGAAAGCAAATATTGCTTCTGACTTCGAAAACGTTGGTATTATGGATAGAAGTGTATTGGAATATTATTGCAACAGAATAAAAATATGTTAAGGAATGAACAATCATAAAGGTGTCGCGTAGCGGTGAAACCTTTTTCTTTTGTGGTTTTGTTTGTAATTGTCAGGACACAGGTTTGTATACATTTTTTTTTGGAAATTGTCATGGAAGGTTTTTACGCTGACGAAGTCGCGGCGGGAAGGTGCGGCGGCTAGTTAACAATAAAAATGTAATATTCATCATTATTATAATCAGCATATAAACGTCCCACTGCTGGACACAGGCATTCCCACTTATACAACAATACATGGGGAAGTTAGGCCATTACCCCCCCAAGCTGGTCCAATGCGAGACAAACCCACCAAAGTTGGGTGAAAAATTTATTGATGTATAATATGTTATATTATTTTTTAACATTGAAAATGTTTTTTCGATCGCTCCGGTAGGGCCTCATTTTCGCTGAAAGTGTGTTTGCCCCGTGGTATATAAAGGTTTAGGGCCATGAGGACGTATGAGGGCTAAAAAGACGCAGAATTTGAATGGCTTTTAGATGGTGTAAATTTTTTTGTAATAGTCAAATACCTTTTTTCGAAAATTGAAAAAAAAACAAAAAAAACCTTAATTTTTTAACACCTTCCCTCGGAATATCTTCGATATCTCGTGAATGAGGTCGAAAATCAAAAACCTGACAGAGACGCCTAGAGATATTGAGACGAAAAACATTTTATGTCTTATACTTTTTTTGTGGGAGTGATAGGGGGGGCGGTATGCTCCCCCTTAGCGGCGCGTGGAGCGTCGCCGTGCGGTATTACTCGGGCGTCATAGCCCTGTGGAACTTCGCAGCTTTGAGATACGAAGATCTATTGGAACTTAATAGACGCGGAAAATATAAGGGCTTTAGGAAAGTATAAACAAATTTTTGAAAAATCGATTATTTCTTTTAAAAATAAAATTAAATCTATGTTTTATACGAAGATCTATTAAAAGTTAATAGACGCGGAAAATAAGGGCTTTAGGATAGTATAAACAAATTTTGGAAAAACCGATAATTTTTTTTGAAAATTCAAAAAATTTAAATTTCATTAATAATATATAATAGCTAGGTTCATTTTCAATGCCCTTTCAAGTCGTGGAGAGCACGAGATCTGTGAATTTTTTCCTTTACTTTCCACTTGCAACGTAAAACAAACGAAAGTAGACCGACGTGTATTTGTGTTACTTTAAAACACTTTTGCGTATTCGATTCCTGTTATCGCCCGCATCGAACGGCGTATAAAAACTTATGATATTTGAATATCTCCGATCTCCCACATCGCGGGCTTTGTGTGCGTTTTAGCGTGCCCATAAAATTATTAGGGCAAAACGCTTTTGTGATGCCACATGCCGCCTTGTGAAGCGACGTATAGAGCTGTTGATGTGAAAAGAGAACAGCATTTATAAAGGAGGTTTAGAGGATGACTACTAGTATGTATGGTTTATTCCACCATGTGTGAAATTAGCTGGGTGAACAAAGTGGAATTTATAGTGTCCTCATTTCACCTTGTATTTATGGCGTATGGTTAATCAACAAATAGTTTAATTAACTCAGTAATTTAAGTCGATCAGAGCGGCGAAGACAGTCAACAATAAAACAAACAACTTGTTGGTAATTTGAATTTTGTAATAACGCTCAAATATTGTTAACCTGTTTGAGGTCCGCCTGGCTAAATCTTTTCAAAATATGTCGGTCGCTATTATAACATTAACTATTTTACATTAAAATGACATAAATGTTAAGTGTCATTCGATATTAAAGGTTATTATTTTTAGGATTTTGAATGTGGAAATATAATGAAATTAAAAAGTTTATTCGGATTATAAATATGAC